>CM053759.1:2866124-2916903 GCA_028658305.1 Pachyuromys duprasi | reverse complement strand
CCCACACACACACACACACACACACACACACACACACACACAGAGAGAGAGAGAGAGAGAGAGAGAGAGAGAGAGAGAGAGAGAGAGAGAGAGAGAGAGAGAGAGAGAGAGAGAGAGAGAGAACAGGAATGGATGTTATGCTAGGCGAAATGTGAGCCAGGCACAGAAATGGCCACACAGTGATCACCAGGGCCTAGAGGGAAGGGAAAAATACCATCAAAGGGCACAGAAGCCCAAATTACAGAAGGAAAATGGGTTTCAGAGATCTGCTGTACAGAAACATACTCACGTGTGAGCACATGTGTTCACGCAGACACAGGAAGTGAACAACAGTCCTGACAGAGGTGTTCACTGTGGCAATTGTTAAATGCAGCAGAATGGAAAGTTTGTTGTGGATGTAAACAGGTTTTGTTTTGTTCCCAGGTGTGGGGTGTGGGACTGACTCAGAGGGTCCACAGCAGCAGACTATTCACCTCGTGCGGGCTCTGAGAGGGGCTCTTTGCCAGCTGCAGACAGTTTAGATCTGAGGACTCTGGAGAGGATAAGGGCCAGAGCCCAGGAGTGTGGAGGCTCCGGGAAAGAACAAGGCTGCTCCTGCTTCCCCCAGGGGCTCCTATTGCTGTTGTGAGACACAAAGTTGGAGATCTCCTGAAATGAGGACTGGACTGGCTCCAAGGAAACCAATGACCCTGACCAGCAGGAAGCAGCTGAGAGAACTCTGCCCCCTCGCCCACTAACCCTTTCTCTCTCCTCCCTGGTGTTGGGGTGTCAGAAGGGATTGGGGTGCGGTAGGGAGAAAAAGAAAAAAAAAGTAAAAACGTTTAAAAAGTATGACGATGGCACCCAGACATACACACATATACATATATACATACCTATACATGTATACACATGCACACACAATGTACACATATATTTACATATATACATATATATGTCATATATACATACATGTACATACCTATACATATATGCAATGTATACACTCATACACAATATATACATTCATACATTCATACACACATACACAATACACTCATATATACACAATGTATACACATCCATACATACACAATGTACACACACACATATATACACATATACATACAATTTACCTTTTTTCCCTCTGAGTCGGTGTCTCACTATGTAGCCCTGGCTGTCCTGGAACTCTCAATGTAGACTGGGCTGGCCTTGAACTCACAGAACTCTGCCTGCCTCTGCCTCCCAAGTACTTAAAGTTGTGCACCACCATGCCCAGCTCTCTTTTGTGGTTTTTGAGACAGTGTCTCACATAGCCCAGGCTAGACTCAAAGTTGTAAAGGTTCTATCACCTCCTAATAGTTCTACAAGCTATGGCAGCCTTCACCAGGACTGCGTCAGCCTTCACCAGAACTGTGCCAGCCTTCACCAGAACTGTGCCAGCCTTCACCAGAACTGTGCCAGCCTTCACCAGGGCTGTGCCAGCCTTCCCCAGAACTGTGCCAGCTTTCACCAGGACTGTACCAGCCTTCACCAGGACTGTACCAGCCTTCCCCAGAACTGTGCCAGCAGTCATAAAGGAAATGGGCCAGTGATCTGGACATGAAGCTTAGGATGACCTTGAACCTCTGACTCCTGCCTCTGTGTCCCTGGGCTGGGGTTTGTGTGCCTGACCAACCTGGTTTCCCTTTGGCTGAGTTCAGTGACATGAGGCCACTCATGATATCACACGACCACAGACCTCATTCACCTTCCCAAAATGACGCTCTGCCAGCTGGTATGGTTCAGTGCCTCAGGTGCTCAGGGTTTTTGGCTCCGCTCCTTAACAGCTACCCACTAACCCACTGGTGGACAGGTGAATTGCTGTGACCCTTTGGCTTTTCACTGTGGCCCTTTGCTCCTGAGGGGTGAGGCTGATCCTGGAAGCGAACATTGTCAGGAAGGAAGAGTATGAAGGGGACAGCTGAATGGATGGCCAGAACAAGGCTGAGTCATGGCCTGAGTTGAACCCAAAGGGCCAGGATGTTCCCTTCAGCTGGCAGGTCTGTGAACTAAGGGTTCTTCGTTGTCAAATAGTTTCAGTCTTCTTGTAACTCAGATGCATTTCCAGGGAAGCTGTCTAGTTTTGAAACTGCTAGGAAAACAACAACTGAGGACCACACGGAAAGAAGAAGAGAGAATTTTGCTGATGTGAATGCTGATGAAAATATGTAAGAACAAGAGTGAGTAACTAACTATGTGAGCAGCTTCTGCCCAGTGCTCACGAATGACTAACAGGGTCTGTGAGGAAAGAGATCAAGAGGCCAGGTCAGGTGACAAAGCCTCGTTTGTCATGCAGCATGATTCTGACCTCTGAAGACCTTCCAAAAGGAAAATTTGGGGTTTCTGCTACATTTATTGTGTAAATTCTGTGTGGATATTTAGAAGAAGAAAAAAAAGCACATTATGACACTGTAAAGATGGCTCAGTGGTTAAGAGCATTGGCTGGCTGCTCTTCCAGAGGACCTGGGTTCAATTCCCAGCTCCCATAGCACACAGGCCTGTAACTCATCTGTGTAAATAGCTCAGGGCACATGGTTGTAATCCCAGAGCTAGAGAGTCAGAGCAGCCCTGTCTCAAAAGACAAGGAGGAATGGCACCCAGGGCTGACCTCTGTACCCTGCACGTGCACACACATACCTACACACACACACACACACACACACACACACACACACACACACAGAGAAAGAGAGAGAGAGAGAGAGAGAGAGAGAAAATCAAAGAAAAGAAAAAGACAGAGAAAAAGTCACGAACTGACCTGAATCATCTGGGAACTGACCTGGGAACATCTAATGGTCCCTAGACCCGTGCTTCATCTGTGGAATGGGTGGAAGCGAACATTGTCAGAAGGGAGTCACGTGTCAACCCTAACCACAAAGGACAGAAGCGGAGCTTCTGAGCGGTGAGGTCATGAGGAAAGAGCGGCCCAGAGTGATGGCTTCTGCCACTGATGTCTCAGGCCAGCCTTGCACAGAGGCTCTGTGACTGCAGGCTTGTGGCCTCACACGCTGCCAGACTGCTCATGCTCCAGCTGACAGCGCTTCTCTTGTTAGCTGCTGCGGCCAACAATTATTGCTCCAAGATATCTGATGTAATCTCCCTCAATTTCAGCTTTCAAAACTCTCCCACTGGCGTGGAGAGGGCTTGGGGAGCACCTAAGCCCATCTGTGCAGCCCACAGGTGGAGAGAGAACAGGGAGAGATAGCATGACAAAGCTACAGTACTCAGCAGCCACCCGCGGCTGCCTCATCCACCGGGACACGGGTCGGCCAGGCTGCTAACAAAGATCAGGCTGGGAAGCGGCCCAGTGAGAGTTCTCAGTGCCTAAGCTCTGTGACTCTTGAACCCAGCTCTAGAACTCCCTCCAGGGAGGTGCGGGGCAGCCTGTGGGGTGCAGAGAGCTGGGGTTAGCAAGCACAGGGCTGGGGCTGGGCTATTAGAAGGACAGACGACTGGAGGCCTGGGCTGTGTGAGTCCAGGGGCTGGGGCTGAGGCAGCTGCAAGCCAGCAGGACCGCGCTAGCCTCAGTCAGGTCAGGCCTCAGTCAGGGGCCCTAGAACCCAGGGCCATGGAGCCACTGTCACCTGACTATCTTCCTCAGGGAGTAGGACAGATGGGCCCCTCTGGCTACGGGTAACCTGAGATAAAAGGACCCACCACACAGAGTTGTGTGGCCAGGGTGTGTATCTGGGGATAGGAAGACGAACCATACAGGGCGTGTCATGACCCAAGCTGGTACAAGGCTCTCAGCCATGGCCCTCATCCCTGCAGGACAGCCTTGTTGGGGAGTCCTGGGGTTGCTGAGGGAAGGAAGGTTGTCAGCTCAGCCCAGGTGCGCTCCCTACCCTACCCTGAGAGGCTGGGCCAAATGCTGGCCTGTTGAGGTACTCTCAGCCCAGCCCACCCTGCCCTTGCCCACCCCCCCCCCAGCTTCCCCTCCCACTGGCTGGCAGACCCCCACACCGGGGCACCAAGGGGCAAAGGCAAGTGGGGACAGCTGGTTTGGGTGTGCAGAGAGAGGGGCAGTTGGTGGCTTGCTCTACTGTCCAGGGGTGAAGTGGAGGAGGGTGACCCTTGCAGTCCTGCCCGGAGACCATGGGGAGGACTCCTGCCCCTCCTCCTTTCAGTCTTGGCTGTGCTCCTTGACAGTGGCTCTCCTCCCAGAGCTGAGGGGCACCAAAGTGAGTGTGGCCAGAGCTGCCCTTCAGGTGGACTCCATGTTTCTGTGAGGGACTCTCCCAGAAGCCCCCGTAATGCTCTTCACTGCCGCAGCCTCTGCTCCTGGGGTCTGTTCTCCAGCCTTAGGGCCACTCTCCAGGCCACTCTCCAGGATGCTATGGTCCGTCCCCCATGAAAAATGCTGTAGTCTGCTGCCCCTGCTGCCTGTGACTGCAGTCCCCACTGCCCACAGCCTGCCAAGGCTAATGTCGAATCTCTCGGTGGGTGAGCCTCAGGAGAGGCTTCGGTGGAAGGAGGAAGTGGAAGGTGAAGGGGTCAAAGGTACTGGAAACATTCTCACTTTGCCAGGTGTGACGGGAGGGTTCTTCCCTCCGTCCCTAGGGACTGTCTCTCACAGATACACAGGTCCTTTCTCTACAGGGTGCGAGGGCACCTAAGTGCTTCAAGTGAACCTTGACCTGACCACAGAGATCCAGGGTGGAGTCTGCTCAAGCTGCACACTCTAGGCCTCTGCCCACTGTGGGCCTCACTCTCCTCAGCACTAACATGGATGGAGGGACTTCCAGGATGGCTGGGAAGGGGGGTGACAGGACTCTAAGGGGGGAGTCTCGAGGCCTGGGGAGCATGCTGTGCTGTGTCATTCTCTGCCCTCTCCCGCTCCTCCCAGAAGACGCAAGATGGGCAGGACCCTGGGCCTCCCGGGGCTCTGTGACGTGGCTCTGTGACGTCTAGCTTCTCTTTGACCTCATGCCAAGGAGGAAGAAGCAGTGTGTCCCCACAGGGTCTGATCCTATCTTGGTCATTTCTGCTTCTCTTCTGGGCTCCCAGTCAGGGGTCAGGCTGGCTGGAAACAGGGCTGTGAAGGGGGAGACGCAGGGTCAGGGCTCAGCAGCAAGAATTCCTCATTCTGATTGGGAGCAGCTGGCTCTCAGCCCAGGGAGGAGCAGAGAGAGCATGAGGCCCACTCTCCTCACAGGCCCAGCCTGGTCCTCAGAGCGCTTAGGTAGCATACAGACCCCGAGTGCACGGTTGGGTCACTCTTGCCCACCCCAGAGTCTCCACCCTCGGGGTGAGGGCAGCGATGTGAGAGGCCGGGCCTGCCTGGGAATGTGGCAAGCTCATCTGCAGGGTGTATGTCTTTCTCTCCTCACCCTCACAGCAGCCCTGCTCGAGTGGAAACATGTATCTAGGAATTATTATTATTACCTCCACTAATTACAGCGGCTCCAGCAGCTAGGACTGTTGGCCTTGGCCCTGCAGGGGAAATTAGGTACGTAATTATGCCATGGAGTCATTTTCTCCCACGTCCCTTAGACCTCCTCCGCTCCCCCTCCAGCCCTCCGGCCACCCTTGCAGTGCTGTATGAGGGTTCTCTGGCACTTGGAGAGCACCATCATCCCACAGGTCCATCCCCAGCAATCCCTGCAGATGGAGGACCTCCTCCTCAGGGGTTCATTCTAGAAGGGCCTTTCTCAACCCAGGTGTACAGCAGGCTCAGCAGGCCGTTCCCTCCCTGGGCCTGGTTCTGATGGCTCCTGCAGTAAGCGGAAGACAGCCTTGACCACACTGGCCAGGCCCTGGGCAAGACGACCCTGTCTGGCTGGAGTGTGTCCCAGAAGGAGCTGGCCAAGGGAAGGTGACTTGGCTACAAGTCGGCTTTTTGGCCATCTGTTGTTGCTGTGAAGAGCAGCCCAGGCTGTGGAGATAAGACAGCCGCTTCCCCACCCAGGGGCCCCACAGAGCTGATACCGTGGCCTTGCTCTCCTTCTGAGGTGATGACTCACGCGTGGTGGGGTGGGGAGCCCTGCCTATCTGTCAGAACACATCCGAGGAGTGCCGTCTACAGCCTAAGAAGGGGCTGTGTGCGGGCCTGATGAGGTCAGCCCTCCCCTGCACCCCCTCACTCCCCCTGCACCCCCACATCTACCTCTGCACTCTCCACTCCTCACCTCCAGGAGCCACCCCCCCCACACACACACCAAGACTCTGAAAGTATAAAGATGGAGACAGCCAAGCTGGGCGCAGTGGCTCCTGGGATCACACCTGTAATCCCAGCATTCAGGGAGGCAGAGGGAGGAGGATCTCTATGAGTTTGAGGCCAGCCTGGTCTACAAAGTGAGTCCAGGACAGCCAAGGCTACACAGAGAAACCCTGTCTCAATAATCAAACAAACAAGATGGAGACAGCCTATTGCCGTAGCTTTCAGCTGCCCTGTCTGCTCAAATTCCCTCATGACAAAATCTTGGCTGGTTAGTTCTATGACAAAGACACTTCGGGAGAGGGAACCTCAACTGGGAAAACAAATGCCCCACAGGTCTGGCCCATGGGACATTTTCTTAATTAATGAGGAGTGCCCAGCTCTCTGCAGGCCTCCGTGGGCTTGGGCCTGGGCCTGGGTGCTGTAAGCAGGTTGGCCAAGCCGGTAAGCTGCAGTCCTCCGTGGCCTCTGCTTTAGCTCCTGTCTCCAGGCTCCTGCTCTGCTTGAGGCCCTGGAGTGTGGGCTGAGAGCGTTCAGTTGAAATGAAGACTTCCCTGGCCATGCTGGAACTCTGTCTGGGATGAGAAGGAGAGGAGGGAGGAAGAAAGGGAGACAGGCAAAAGGAAAGGAAACAAACATCCATTTGGCTTACATCTGAAAGCCCGGAAGTCCATCCTCCCTGGGTTAGCTAATCAAAGCGGCAACCTTGAGCCTAGCCCTGACAGCAATCCTAACCCCCTAACCCTAGCCCTGACAGTAATCCCCACTCTAACCCTGACCCTGACAACCCTGGACTCTGTAACCCTAACCCTCTAATTCTCTAGCCATTAGCCTCTAATCTCAACCCTAACCTTAACCCTGACAACACAAGGCAAGACAGGACCTGAGAAACAGCAGAGAGGGAGGAAGGGAGGTTTCAACTTTGTACAAGCCCACACTCTTCTCCATGACCTCCCACGACAGCAGCGATGCCATATTCACAAGGGCAGAGCCCCCTAAAGATCTCACCCTTCCCCACCATTGCATTGTGATTAGGTTTCAACACCGGGCTGTGGAAGGGGGTGGGGGAGCAGAAGGCATGATCGAACAGTAGCAGTGGCATTAGGACTTGTCTTGAAGGACAAGAATCTTCCCATTGGATGAACTGGATAGGGCATTGTCTGCCCAGGCAAAACTGCCAGAAACCAAACCAAACAAGAAAGGCAGAGTACCCAGTTAAAGACAGTCTTTAGTGAGCTTCACCGCCTGTCAGCACTGGATCGCTGCCACCCTGAAAGGTGTTCATCAGCCGCCGGCATTGGGATTATAACCCACATCTCTTTTTTCATTTTCTGTATCTGGCAATTTCAGGAAAGAACAGAAGCAAAGAGCAAAACGTGGCTCAGGTGCAAAGACTCAAGGAGGCCTTGGACAGTGGGCGCTGTGGCCACCAGAGGCCAAACTGGCTTGCACTGGCAGGTCCTGGCTTGGCTGGGATCGCAGCCCAGCTGGCAGCCAGCAAGGTTCTTTCTTGGCTATGGTGACTTCTCTCTCTTCCAGGATCACTTTGTTGCCAGCTGGAAAAATCTAGTCCAGCGTTTGGGTTCTCCTTTCATTCCCAGGTTCCTGCACGAACTGCTCCCCTCTGGCCAGTATTCATTCAGGATATGAACCATGCTTTTCCTGAACGGCTGTCATGACCAGACAGTATGGTGGCCCAGGGCCTGTAGTGGCCAATGGAATAAACGGGCTCTGACCGCTGTGGAACTTACAACTACAGTTTTCAAAACATCCTTTGAAGGGGCTGGAGAGATGGCTCAGCAGTTAAGGGCAGTGGCCGCTTTTGCAGAGGACCCGAATTCAGCTCCCGGCACCCTGTGACAGCTAGCGACTGTGACTCCAGCTCTAGGGGATCTGATGCCTTCTTTTGACCTTCTTGGGCACTGCCCGCTCAAAGTACACAGACACCCATGCTGGCAGAGCCCCCATATACAGAAAATAAAAGCCAAAACAAAACAACAAAAACAAACAAAACCTAAAACCAAAACCTTTGACAGAATCTGTGTTGTAGGTGGGGGCAGGGACTTGAAGTGCACAGACAGACAGACACAATTTCTCCCATAGTAAAAAGCTGCGCTGAGTGTGGTGGCCCATGCCTTTGATCTCATCACTGGGGAGGCAGAGGTAGGTAAATCTCTCTGAGTCTAAGGCTAGCCTGGTCTACACAGGGAGTTCCAGGATAGCCAGAGCCCTGTAGAAAAATATTGTCTCAAAAAAAACAAAAATAAAGAAATAGCTATTTCAGGAGTTGGAAGACCCAAGTTCAGTCCCTCCCACCCCACTTACAACTGCCTCTAACTCTAGCCCCAGGGAATCTGATGTTCTCTCTGGCTTCTAAGAGTGAAGAGTGCACCTAAACACCACACACTGACATCCACACTCACACACGGGGAAGGGATTTCTGGGCCACAGCCCTCTGAGGAGTCTTCATGGATAAAGCCTTTGGAGAGGGAAGGGGACAGCCCCAGGCTCACTGCTCCTCTGGTGGGGTACACTCAGACACAACACACAGCCACCCCCAACACCATCACGCTGCTGTGTGCACGCCGCCGGCGGCTTCCAGTTGCTAGGCAGGCGCTGCGTCCGGAGCGCGTCTCACCGTCTTCCCGTTTGTCCAGTGCTGCAGAACAGTCCTGCCAGGCTGGTGTGTCACCAATCCGAGTGACGATGCTCACTGAGCGCGCACTGATTTGCCCTGTGCCTAGCCAGCAGCTGGCTGGTGTGCGTGTGGGGGTCAGCACAGAAGCGAGGCTTTGAGGCTACAGGTCTCCCATTGATGACTCCCATGGGGTGTCTGTGCCCAGGTCCACCGTTGCTTCAGGGCAAATGAAGATGTGTATCCATTTTCAAGGGTGTCTTAGTTCACTGGGGCACTGGTCTTGGTCACCTCTTTCATAGCCTAAAAGTAGTCATAGAGGCAGGAGAGGGGGCAGAGACAGGGACAGAGACAGAGAGACAGAGAGAGAAGGAGAGAGAAGGACAGACAGAAAGACAGAGACACAGAGAGAGAGAGACAGAGACAGAGAGAGAGAAGACCAGGCTGGTTTGAATTAGCAGAGATCTGCCATCTTTACTGCCTGAGTGTTAAGATTAAAGCCATGTACCACCACACACAACTACCTTGTTTTTCCTTACAGGGTCTCCTACTGGGACCTGGCGCTCAGTGGTTCAGCTAGTCCTGCCTGTACCTTCCCTGCACTATGTTACAAGCTCCTGTCACCTCTGGTGGCTTGAATAAGAATGACTCCCATGGGCTCATAGGTTTGACTGCCTAGTCAGCAGGGAGTGGCACAGTTTGAAGGGATTTCAAGGTTTGGGAGGTGTGGCCCTATTGGAGGTAGTGTGTGCCTGGGAGTGAAAATCTCAGGCTTCACCCAGTCTCTCTCGTTGCCTGCAGATCCAGATGTAAAGCTCGCAGACTCTGCTTCAGCACCTGTCTCATGCTGCCATGCTTCCTGACGTGGACTGAGCCTCTGAAACTGTAGCAAGTCCCGATCAAATGCTTCCCATATGAGAGTTGCCTTGGTCATGGTGTCTCTTCACAGCAACAGAACAGGGACTAAATCCAGTTTTTTGTTTTGTTTTGTTTTTTTAACGAGGGTACTGGGATGGAACTTAGCTCCTTAGGTCTGCCTGGCAAACCCTCTTTTTTATTTTTATTTTTTGGTAATTTATTTACTTTATTTTATGTACATTGGTGTTTTGCCTGCCTGTATGTCTATGGGAGAGTGTCAAATCTTGGAGTTACAGATAGTCGTGAGCTGCTAGGTGGGTGCTGAGAGTTGAACCTGGGTCCTCTGGAAGAGCAGTCAGTACCCCAGCCACTAAGCCATCTCTCCTGCCCCAAAGGCAAGCCCTCTTTATTGAGCTTTCTCCCCAGCCTGCCAGGAGACTTTAAACAGATTTGTTCCAGAATGAGGGAGAGACAAACTGCATTTGGCCCCAGCTGCCACGGCTGAACCACTTGCGACCTTGCTGGAAACTCAGATTTTCTGGACTCACTTAAAATCTACTGAATCGGAACTCCCAGCATGTGGGCCAGCTGTGCAGTAAGGAAGCCTGCCGGGCAGCCCTGCCTGCCAAACTGCTGCCAAATTTCCAGGGCCTTGGCTTTCTCAAAGAGGCAGGAAGTGGCCCCTGTGGGCTGTTGCTGAGACAGGAACTCACCTTGTCTAGTTGGAGTGTGTCCAAACACTCAATGCATGTGTCTTGAACAAAGGAATCAGTGGCTCCTGTATTCTCTTCACAGTTCTGTTCTGTCCCTAGGGTGACCCCTTGGCTCCTAGATCCCCGGGGTCCAGCAGAAGCTCCATGGAGCCCGGGGATAAATTTTATCTCCATATAAATCTTGGGTGAGTACAGACTAAGATTGTTCACATCACCCTGGCTCATGGCAGGTGCCCATTCCTGTGGTGTAAATATTCCCACCCGGGGCCTACGGAGTCACCTCTTGGTTCTCTGTGCCACTGGCCTGGCAGCCGTAGCCAGCGATGTGTGACGAAGAGGGGGCTTGTCTTTATGCACATATGTACATACCTGTGTGGAAGTACACCAAATAGCAGAGGGGACCAGAAACGAAACCCCCATCACCTCTCCAGAGGGCTTACAATTTGGTCTACTTCCGTGACTGCAAGTGGCGAGATTATAGCAGCAAGTACCAATGCAGTCACCCTTGGTGTCCACAGGCGCCTCGCTGGGGCTGGGGCATTAGGAAGGTTCCTCACCTTTAGGGCCATCCACTCCCAGCACTCCCCTGCCTCCTGTCTGGTTGATGATACTCCACAGTTCTTCAGTGGTTGCTTTTCTGCTTTCAATTCTAATGGGAGCCACTCATCCGCTGTTCCTTCTTGAGGAGGCGCAGTTCTAAGCACCTGGGGCATAGTAAAGGCTGCGGCTGCACCGTGGTCCACTGAAGTAGCTACTGTTTATGTTTCCATTTTACAGACTGGGAAGCTGAGGCACGGACAGGTTGGGTAACTGCCCAAGCTCATAAAAGGCAGAGACAGGATTGAAACACAGACAGTGTGGCTCCAGAATCTACATCTTCTCCTTGGGGAGAGGTTGCCTGACGTTGCCTGTTCCACGTTGGCATGGTTGGCGCTTGAGTAGACTAGTAAGCTACAGCTGACACAGAAGCACCAGGTTAGGGGGAAAGGAATGTGGACACAAGCCTGGTCAGCAGGGCGGGCAGGCTCCTGGCTGTCCACCATGGGATCTGGTGGGCTGAGTTGCTAATGTCCCACTTCCGGCTGTGTCTGTCTGTGACAATAACTGAAGACAAGCCTGTGAGTGCCCAGGCTCACCGTTTCATCATGTTGGTGCTTGTTGAGCCCTTTAAAATGGAAACATTGCCGCTCCTTTTTCTTCTTCTTCATACCTGGACAGCTTCTCTTTCTATTTAGAGAGAGTCATACTCTATAGTCCTGACTGGTGTGGAACTAAGTAGACCAGGCTAGCCTTGAAGTCCTACAGGTCTGCTTGCCTCTGCCTCCCGAGTGCCAGGTTAAAAGAGTGGCCACCGCCCCAGACCTTTGTTACTTCTTTGGAGACTTTTCTGCCTTTGTTTTCTGGGTGGGGAGTTGGACTTCTTGCATTCATTCCCACTCTCCACTTCTGCCCTTTGCAGTAGCACCTGATACAGAAAGGGACTGCCTTCCTTTCCAGCCTGTGCTCTATACTCTTGCACAGTGGTAGTTTGGGATTCCAAGGGCCTTCCTTAACTGCTTCTTTCCCTCTTCATCCTGGTTTGGGCCACCAGGGATGGTCACCTGCCCCAAAGTCTCAGGTTAAAGTGACCCTGAAGCTCCCATCATTCCTTTCCCCTTGGCCAGTTGTTCTGGCTTCCTCTCTGGTTTGTCCGCTTGGCTCTTCTTGGAAGGCAGTTCACAGTCTCCCTCAGCTGCCTGTCATCCACAGTGAGAGCAGAGCAGGAGTTCATGAAAGCACTCAGCTAGCTTTCTCTGTACCGACACAGCCTAGGGCCCCACGCCAGGGTTCACACTGCTTCTCTCCAGCTTGGGTCTCCTCATCAGTTAAAGCAATCAAGTCCACCCTCCGTGGGCTTCCCCCACCCCTGGGCAACCTGACACCCACGGTCCCTCTTCCCAGATGATTCCAGGTTGGATCCAGTCAGCCATTATAAGGAACCATGACCCCTTCTCTCTATCCGATCACCACAATTGTCACCTTCTCTAAAAATTACATTTCTTTATTGTGTGTGCGCATGCTTGGACAGAGGCGTGCTCCCATCTGTGGAGGTCAAAGGACAGATTGCCACAGTTGGCCTTCTACCATGCGGGCTCTGGAGTTTGAGCTTGGTGGTGAGCACCTTTACCCACTGAGCCATCTGGCCAACACTGGCACTGCCGCTTTTCCCTGCACTTCCTGGGCATCAGACTCTCTGCTTCAGACCACCTGCCACCCCGCAGCTCAACCCCTCACAGCCTTTTCATAGCAGGAGCAGAGTGCACTTTCCAGCTGCCCTCTCTCCCTCTCTCTTTTCCTCTCTCTCTCTCTCTCCCTCCCTTTCTCCCTTCCTCCCTCCAGGGTTGGGATCCCCACCCACCCACCCCCGCCAAGGGTCCAGGACCTCATTCACCTGCTGGTGCAATCATTCCTTCAGCCAACATTCCTTCAAGAGGAAGACTTATCTACATGAGCTAAGCTCTCAAAACTGAAAAGAAAATTAGGTGTGGCACCCACCCTCTGGCCCCCAGCACAGGGACTGTGAATAAATAGTTGTAATTTTCCCAGGAGGAAGCAGAATAATTCCACATCCTTCCTTGCCCCAGCCCTCAGCTTCCATCGAATATCATCCCCATAGTCCAGGGCCAGTGCTTGGATTAGACTACTGCCTGCTCAGGGAGGACTCAAGCAGGGAAGGCTCAACGGATTCCTGCTTGGTGGACCCATGCATGAATGGATTCATGAGCAGTGCTGCCCAGCATGGGGTGCTATGCCCAGCTCCCCTGTAGGGACCAGTTGCCTGTGCCCTTTCGGAGAATGATAATCTCTTCTTATCCTCAGTTTCATTTTCCAGTTTCTGTTCCCCACAGTCGACTGACGTCCAAAAAATATTAGTCAGAAAACTCTACAAATAAATAATTCTAAAGTTTTCAGCACCTTTTATTTTCTGATATGATTGTCCCATCTTTTTAACATTATTATTAATGTTTTACCATTCCTAATTTAAAACTTTAGCTTAGGTGTGTGTGTCTAGGGAAGGGCCCTGTCAATACGGCTCATGCTACCCCTGTTTTTAGGCTTCTGGTTGGGGGGAGGTAGTTAGGATACCCATTCCTGTGGGCTACCATGTCATGGGATCGCAGAGAGCTTAAGCCCCGGAAGAAACACAGACCTTGGTCCTCTGTGGCCTTGCCTGCTTCCTCAGCAGGCCAACCCCAGGGACAGAGAGGCCTCTGGGCCAGGAGACCTTGCTGAGAGGGCTGGGCTCAGTGATTCCTGGATCAGAGAGCCAGTCCAGAACTGTAGTCTATTAATGGCCAGGTGGAGTTAGGGAATGCTCTGGGCTGTGAGTCTCTGCTGCTAACACATCTCAGGGCCAAAGGAAAGAAGCACTTACCTCTGGGGCCTGGGCCTGGGCTCAGGGCCAGTTCTAAAGCCAGAGCTGTGGTGATCACCGAGCTATGAGGATGGTGAAGAGTCCAAATGACCTGTAGAGCCATTGGCCCATGTGGGCTGGCTTTGGAAAGTCTAGTTTTCCTAGACCTGGGAAGCCAAGTCCTGGTGTGGGCCCAGGCAGAGGAGGGAGGCCCTGGCTGGCGGTGCCCTCAGCACCCCCCACACCCTCAGTCTTGTGCAGTGGGGTTTGGTTGCTGGTATACACTTGGGGTTCAGTCAAGTGTTCATAACAGGAACCAGGGCTGCCACCTTCTTCAAGCAGGATTCAGGAAGCCACTGAAGGAACCTGCAGGGGCTCCTGGCAAGATATCAGTTGGAGCAATGGGAGGGGAAGAGGACACCAAAGCCCCGGTGGCCGGTGGCCAAGGCTAGGACTCTGGGCTTGCAGCCTCCAGAAGCTTAGGTGCGTGGTCCTATTATACACTGCTGCTGGGCCTGAATGTGTTAGGGCACAGCAAGGGAGAGGCCTGGTTGTGGAAGTTGGTGAGCCTCAGGGAAGCCTTGGCGCGGCGAGTCTCGAGAGTGGATGCCAGGACCAGGAGGCCCGGCTGTCTTAGGGCAGCCTGGGATCCACGACCCCTAGTCCCATCTAAGCTGTAAAGCTGTGTGCACAGAGGCCCATGGGAGGCCGCAAGAGTGCGGCTGGTTAGAAGGCAGCAGGGGAGGTTGGCAGCTCCTGAGATCTTTCTGGGCACGAGGCAGGTCAACGTGTCAAGGCCAGGCACCTCCTTGCCCCTGTGGGGAACTCTGGTGGACACTGCTGTGTCTCCAGTGTCCTCAAGGCCAGGAGGGGGCAGAGCCCACATCTCCCGCACTCTCTGAAACAACACGGAGACAAAGTCCTGTCAGGACTCTATCCCTGACTTGACCCCGTTTTGCCTGTGCGTGACTGGGTGAATTAATGGGGTGGTGTGAGTGTGTAGGGTGCATGAGTGTATAAAGTATGAAAGTGCATATGTGAGCATGGTATGTGGCCATGTGCCAGTGTGTGACAAATGGGTGTGTGGAGTGTGGGACTGTGCAGGTGAGCAGGGTATGTAGTGGTGTGTAAGCGTGTGTAAGGGAATCCCCAGGTGCTGCTCCTTCCGGCTGAAGAGCCACAGGTCTCTTGTACTGGGCCCTGATGCTATGTCCTGGGTGACGGCTGGTGAGAGGCAAAGACCAGCCTTGGGGTGTGAGAGTAAGTCTTGTTTGTCCAAAAGGATTGATGGTTCCAGGCTCCAGGCTGTCTTCCCCGCTGAGCCTTGATCACGTGTGTACCCTATTCACAGCCTGCGGGGCTCTGTGGTATGCCAAGGAGTGGACCCGGTCCCCAGCCTTCAGTCTGGACAGTGCACACACCTTATTGTTATTATTATTATTATTTAAATACACACCGAGGGGGGTTATTCATGCAGTGGTTATCACGTCAGTTTCACACATACAATTTAATTTGCTTTAATGAAAATAATTGTAATTAACCAAAGTTGTTTATTTCTGTAGGGAATGGAGGAACGCCGACGAGTGATACCCTGAATGAATGCGTGTTGCCAATATGGTCAGGGCCAGGCCAATAACCCCAGAGCCTCTGATCCAGAGGGAAATGGCAAAGTCCCTGGTGAGGCTCAGAGTGGTGGCAGGGACCAAATGTGGGTGGTGACAGTGTGTACACAAGATGTCCACCACGGCTGTCACCCATGTTCACAGCCCGAAGGCTGCTCTGCACAGAGGTGGAAGGGAGGCTGTGATGAGCCACCTCCCTCAGACCTCCGTGCCCCAAAGCCTGACTTGGCACACTGCCCGGCCGTGCACTGTGTGGATTGCCATTCACTGCAGTAAGCAGCGTCTGTGATGAGGGCTGAGCACTGAGCTCTGGGGCCAGCCTAGGTCTCGCTGGGCCTGGATGGGCGGAGCTGGACCCTGGCAGGAACACCAAACCTCTGTGAGGTTCAGGCGCTTGGAAGATATCTGGAGTGAGCAGACCTGTGTCTTATTTCCAAAAGAGACTTAGAACTGGAAGGCTCGCTGGGGACTGTTTGACATTCCTTCACTCTCTTACAGACTATGCACACCGGTGTGACAGGGCCAACCCTCAGAGTCATGCTAACCTGAGTTGGATGCTGGCTCCTCCACTCACCAGGCACGGCATGACTCGGAGCCTTAGTTTCTTCTTCTGTACAATGGGTGCAATGTTGGTGGTGCCGCTCATGGAGGTGCTGGGAGAGGCAGTCCACCTCCAGAGGAGTCTCACGGACGTGGAGCAGCAGAAGCACCCAGGGCTCAGTACCCAGGGACAGCCATCTGCCCTGCAATGGCTGATAGAGACCTAGAATATTTGCATCATTCCAGGATGTCCCATGGGTGCGCCCTTGTCACGAGCACAGGATTTGATCATACCGACCAAGAGGTTAGCTCAGACTGGATCTGAATTGATGCTTCCAGAGCCTCGGTGGGCATCTTTTCCAGCCAAGGGTGCCCCGGACCAGGACAGTCCTTGAGACACATACAACGCATGTATAAACACACACAGCACACGCAGAGACACACACAGCACACGCAGAGACACACACAGCACACGCAGAGACACACACAGCACACGCAGAGACACACACAGCACATGCAGAGACACACACAGCACACGCAGAGACACATAAACTTCAAAAGGGAGGAAAGAGGCTGGAGAAGCAGCTCATTGGTTAAGAGTAGCCCTGCTCTTCCGGAGGACCTGCTTCCCGGCTTCAGTTCCCAGCACCCACAGGAAGGCTCACAATTGTCTGTAACTCCAGTCCAAGAGATCCAGGGCCTCTGGCCTCTGTGGGCACCAGGAACATACAAGGTGCAGACATGTCAGGGGTGAAATCCTTATATAAAGAGATGTTTAAAGCAGCAATAGTAAGCAAACAAAAGAATAAAGACACGCAGGCCTCTAGGACATGCCTTAGGTTTATCTAGCCAGAAAGCCCAGGGAGGGGCCTGAATTCTGCCTCCCTATGAAGACTCCACGTGACCTTATTCTTTAGCCAGTTTGCGGCCACCAGCCAGGAGCTCAGGATTGGGCTGGCTCAGGTTTCTGATGGAGCAATTTAGGGGCAGGCACTGTCCCACCTCTCGGGTTCGCCTGGGTCGGGTCCCTAGTGTGTCTTTTTACTTCGTTAACACACAGTTCACACCTTCCGGGAGCCTTGGCAAAAGTCAAGCATGCAAGGGCCTCAGTCCATTCCATCGGCTATGCCAAGAAACTGTTCTCAAAAAGGTGGGCTCTGCGAAGGAGGCCAAGAAAGCACAGTCAGGCATGATGGTGCACACCTGTAATCCCAGGACTCAGGGAGGCAGAGGCAGTTGGATCTCTGTGAGTTCGAGGCCAGCCTGGTCTACAAAGGGAGTCCAGGACAGCCAAGGCAACACTGAGGAACCCTGTCTCAAAAAACCAAAACCAAAACCAAACAAAACAAGGAAGGAATGAAGGAAGGTAAGAAGGAGGCACTTATGCCCAAGCACTGTGCTCCCCAAGGACCTGTTTTGGGCCTGGACTTTGCCTCATGTGAATCAGCTGAAGGGCGAGCCAGTTGCTCCAGCCTTGGCAGGAAGTTGCCCTAACATGATGGCTGCAAGTCAACCATCACCACCATTTGGCTCAGGAGAGCTTCTCTCTCTGGCAGGAAGGCACTAATCTCTACCATGGTGGCCATCATGAGAGTCCAGCCACCTATTCCAGGGAGGTCCATGGACCTGGCAGCCCCGCCCTCTACAAGGAGAGCCCCTCCCACCTGAGCATGCCAAGGTGCCCGCTGCCAGTGAGTCTGGGAAGACACGCTTGCCACAGCTGCCCGCTGCATACGCTCATCTTGGCTGTGCCTCTGGGAGTGACGAAGCCAGTGGGCCGGGGAGGCCGCGACAGGTCACCCATCATCCCAGGGGCGGACTTTTCCAGAAAGCGTCCCTCGCCTCCAGACCTAGCAGAAGACGTACCCCGATCCCGTCAGGACTCTCTGGAGAGTGGGGTTCTTTGGGAGGGGACTGTGTCTCTTCTGTCCTGGAACTGGTTGCAGCAAAGGCTCCCCATGTGCTCCTGCCCCGTGCTCTTCCGGAAGAACTTTATCTTCGGAGGACTCCGGCCTCTTACACAGGAGACAGCCACACGTCAACAGCCTCTCAGGAGAGCTTCCCCAGTGACTCCCTTATCCAACAGTGCGCACTGCATGTGTGTAACATATATGTACACGCATATGTGGGCCACCTCAGGTGTTTTTCTCCAGGAATTATCCGCCTTGGGTTTGTTTGAGATAGGCTTTCTCTGTGTAGCCATGGCTGTCCTGGAACTTGCCCATAGACCAGGCTGGCCTTGAACTCAGAGATCCTCCTGCCTCTGCTTCCTGGGTGCTGGGATTAAAGGTTGTACCATCACCATGCAGGAACTGGACCTAAGCACCACCACCCCTCCACCAAGATGTAGCAGATGGACAGCTTAGTCCTCACGTGGGTCCTCTAGTAAGGGAGGTGGGCACTGCATTGGACAGTCTCACTCGCTAGCTTCTTGATCCCTTCTCCACGGTGGGACTGACTTGCCAGGTCACAGGGGAAGAGGACATGCTCAGTCCTTATGTAACTTGATGAGCTGGGGTGGATGGGAAAGGGAGTTCCCCTTTTCCTCAGAAAAGGGGAGGGAGGAGGGGTAGGAAGCAAGAGTGAGACTGGAAGGGGAGAAGGGATCAGGCTACAACAAGATGTAAAGTGAATAAACAATTTAAAAAATAAATAAAAAGAATAGAACTAAAAAAAAAAAAAAAAGGTTGTACCATCACCTCGGCTTTCCCCCCCACTTTTACTTATTTTGTTTTGTGTGCATGTGTGTGGGCACATGCTTTCCATGGCACCCATATGGAGGTCAGAGGTCAGCTCACAGGAGTTAGTTCTCTCTGGCATGTCGGTGACTGGGCTTGAACTCAGGTTCTCAGGCTTGGCGGCAGGCACCTTTACTTGAGCCATCTCCTGGGCCCTGCCTTGTGATTTAAGACAAGTCCTCACACTGGCCTCCAGCCCAGTAAGTAGACTGCTCTTTCTAGGCACAAAGCCCCAGGGACCTGCCACTCTTCATCTGCTCAGCCGTGGAGGTACAGGGGCTTGGGACTGAGGAGCACGTACACGCCACAGCCTGAGGAGGACACACACCACCTCAGCCTGAAGAGCCTTCTTTCCAGCCCCGGAGCGTTCTAGCCTCATGAAAAGAGCCGAGAGCAAAGGACAGAGACTGTGTCCTTGACCTTCGTTCTCACAGGAAGCGGGGAGGAAGCAGATGGGTTAATAGTTACAATTTGATGGGAGTTAGATGATAGCCATGGGCGGCTGGGGAAAGAGGCTCAGGGAAGCCATCTGGAATAGAACGTCCTTGGCTCTGCGAGATCCCACCACCCACGGCATCTTAACAGTCAGAGGGTCCCAGCGCTTGCTGGAGAAGGCCCTGGTTGTGGTCCTGCCCTCGACAGTGGATGAGTGTCCCCACTTTCTGGCGGTGAGCCACAGAACGTCCGTGTGTGTGGTAAAGTTGAGCAGGTCCTGTCATCTCTGAAGCTGGTCACTCCTGGGGCTGACAGTAAGCTTTGCCCTGTGGTCATAGGGCTGGCCATGGCAGCGCCCCCTCAGCCACTGTCCAACTCTGGCTCTTCTAGCTTGTCCCCCCCTAAAAGGATGAGGGTGCAGGGTTCTCCTGGGCACTGGCCACTGTGACTCCCAGACCCTCATCAGGGTCTGCAGGTCTTGTCTCAGGGAGACAGAAGTCGGGCAGACTTAAGCAGAGACATGGCTGCTTTGTCCTGAGAGCCTCAGTTTCCTTGTCTGTAAAACAGACGTCTCTACATTGAGGAACCTGCAGAAGCCCCTGGCAGAGTTAGACATGTGACAGTGGCCCCTGGGGCACAGCTCAGTCTCAGGCCTCAGCCCTGGCTCTCCATCTGTGCAGTAAGAATCAAAGGACTGGCCTCTTGGGCCTCTTGTGAGCATGAGCTAACACAGGGAAGACTGCCTGGCGCTGCTCCGGTGCCCGGCAAATGCCGGGAGGAGGTCTGCGCTGCTCGGCCAGCTAGAGCCGTCGGGAGGAGAGCTCAGCTGTGATGTCTCTGTCAGCATGGCCGGTTGGCTGCTTGCGGGGCATTTTCCTGGTTACCGGTTGATGTGGGAGGGCTCCGTCTGCTGTCGTTGGTGCCACCCTGGGCAGATGGTTCTGGGTTCTAGAAGGGGCAGGCTGAGCAAGCCCCAAAGATCACACCAGTAATGGTGCCCTGCCGGGCTTCTGCACCAGTCTCAGCGAGGAAGTTGTAATCAGAGACCAGCTCTTTTCTCCACAACTTGCGGTTGGTGTCCAGCGATCTAAAGCAGGCACACGGGTGCCCAACTGTCATCGGGCAGTTGGGCCCACGAAAGGTGTGTGCTCGCAGCTCTCAGGCTTGGCCAGGGAGCAGGACAAGGAAGTGTGTGTGTGATTGGACTCTAAGGTCTGGTCTCGGAAGTTCACATCCTGGGGATGGATGTGCCAGCTGGAGGATCAGGTAGAGCTTACTCACTGACATCACTTCCTGTCTGCTGACTCAGGCCCGGGAAGCAAGGGCTGGGGGGCCTGGTAACGGCCTTGAATTGGGGTGTACAGCCTGACTCCTCTGCCGTCTGAGTGTGAGCCCAATGCACGATCTCTCATCCTTTGGTGCCGACACCAGCCTGCTCCTAAAGAGACAGCGAGCATGCTTCAGGGTGCTGGCCAGAGTGGTGGCTGGCAACCTTCCTGATGCTTTGACAGTTTGACACGTCCCTCACATCATGGAGGCCCCAAAGTCACTTTTGTTGCTACTTCACGACTGTGATTTTGCTTCTGTTATGAATCATAACATGGATATCTGACATCTGAAACCCATGAAAGGGTCATTCGACTCCCACAGGGACAGCAACCCGCCGGTGGGAAGCACGGGACCAGAGCCTAAAAGGCTGAGCTTCTAGGTTTATTGAGATTTCAAAATGGCAGCCTGTTAGCTTTGGGAAGAGGGCAAGGGGTCTTTCTGTGGTGTTCTCAGAGGGCAGCCACGACACCCCCATCTGGCAGCTTCTTGGGACACAGAATGCTCTCCCCCTGGAAATGTCCCGACGCCCAGTGAGAACAAAGGTGCCAGGCCAGGTGCAGGAGCCACTTGCAGCAGCAGGCTGCCGGCTCTGGAGGTGTGTCTGTCAGCCAGGGCCCTGCACACCACAGATCGTGAGTGGACAGCTGGCACACCTCGGAGAGGGCAGCTTGGCCATGTGTGGCAGGGACACTGGCTGCCCCACTCACCACAGCGCCTCACAGCGCCGAGCAGGCCTGAGGGGATGAGACCAAACTTGACAGGAGCTTTGGGGAATAGCTCTGTTTTCCTTGTGAGAGTATGTGTGTGTGAGTGTGTGTGTGCAGGCTTGTGCGCACATATGTGTGCCTGCATGTTGAAGCCAAACACCAACCACGGCTGTCCTTCCTCAGGTACGGCCTGCTTCATTTTATGAGATGGGTCCTCTCACAGGCCAGAACTGGCCAAGCAGTAGCCTGGATGGCCACTGAGCCCTAAGCATGCTCCCATCCCCCTGGCCCCTTGTGCCAGCTTTACAAGTCACACATGTGTACCACTTAACACAGCTTCTTAAACAGGCCTCCTTGGGCTCGAATTCAGGTCATGATCCTCCATCCTGCACAGGCCTGCTCCTCCCAGCCGTGAGGCCCTCCCTACTGCGTGTGGAATGGGAGGCTGCCTCTGTATTATCAAAACACCAAGATACTTTCTTTGGGCCTCAGTTTCCTCCACGTGAAAAGATGGCGCTAGGAAGAGTGAGCTCTGGGGACATGTGCTGCTGAGCTAACATTGTTCTGTGGTTCGGGTACTGTGGACCTGAGTGGCAGCTGGAAGCCAGGGGATAAGCTGTCCCCTGGGAGCAGCCTGGAGCTCCAGGAGGCCTGAGGTCACCCAAGGGGCCCAGGCTTGGATGGCCCTCGTCGGGGTGTCCCTATCGACCTTTGAGGCAGGCGGAAGTCAGCCGCTTGCCTGTACCCTGGGAATAGCTGCCAGCCAGCTCCAGGAGGCCCGACCCCATTCAAGGTGGGCCCAGGTTCAGCTGCAGGGTTCGGGAGGCAGCTGTGCTGGGGAGGAAGGAGGGATACAGAAAGCTGGGGTCTTCCTCCTCAGGAGCATTTCCCCTTTCTCTAGGCAGACTTCTCTGGGGCGGGGGTGGGGCCCCGGCTGGTTTTTCCAGCCTGAAACATGCCTTCCACTGTTAGACACCGTCAGCTGACTCTCTGCTTCCTCTTCAAGTGCCATTCTTCCCACTTCCCCAGCGACACCCAACAGGGCACAGACGGCTGTGAGGGGAGAAGAGGCACTGAGGGTGAGGGGAAGGCTCGGGCCATCCTTGGGGGTGAGGCTGAGGAGAGAGGAGAGGGCTGGCTGGCAGAGGTGACTCCAATGCTCCCTTCACAACCGCCCAGACCGTGTGGCCCTCGGCTCTCCACAGTGGCCTTTCTGCCTCCGAGGGGAAGTGGGGACACTCACACCCTCCCACAACCCAGGGAGCACAGCTGGCTCTGGCTGGGTGTCGCCAGGAGCCTGGCTGCTCCGTGAACCAGTACCAGGACCGATGGCACCATTCAGGGGGAGTCCAGGGTTGGCTGGCCCTTCCCTGGCCCTTGAACTTGGCAGGTGGCAAAGATGGAAGCTGTAGAAGTGGTTTCTCCAGCTGGCACTGCAGCCTGCACACTAACAATTGCTCGTGCCTATAGGAGCCATCTTGTGAATGGACACTTAGGCAAAGCCGTGCCAGAGGACGGGATGGGCTTGGTGAGCTTCAGCCAGGAGGGAGGTGCGAGCTTGAAAAGGGATTATCTTGGGCTCCTTTGGCATTTGTCTGTCGTTCACTTGCTAACTGTGAAAAAGTGGTTTGGGGCCAAAAGGCATTCTTTTCCAAATGGACTGAACAGGGAGAAAATCAACACAGGGAGAGCATGTGGCTTCCTGTCCCTGCAAACGCGACAGACTCTGGGGGCCAGCTGGCTGGGCTTGAGTGACCACCAGGCCTTGTGAGGTGGCTTCAGCATCCTCACATAAGGCAGGTTGACGTGAGGAGAGTGGGTCCTGCAGCTTGGTGAAGCAGGGAGAACCTTGTAGTGCCTGGTCAATGCCCAGGGGCCACTGTCTTTTTATTAGACACTTAGGGCCATTTCTCAAACACTGGGGAGATTTACAGTCTAGATGGAGGGATAAAAAGCAAACATCTGAGTACTCAGACAATGACCAAGAATCAAATAGCTTAGTGGGTAGCACAGAAGAGGGACGTGTGGACAGTGCCCAAGAGGCCACCCCGCCCCGCCCTCACCACGTGGAGGTTAGTCTGCAGGGACTGCACACCCCAGCCTCCACCATGCACTCATCTGAGCCCAGGCTAGATCTGATAAAAGAGAAGAGTAGCAGTTCTTCAAGACTGTCTTCAAGTCTGCACCGGGCTGACGCTGTAGATATCCTAACGCAGAAGCGGACGCTCTGCGACTCAGCTCTGCAGAGATGAGAGACACAGGCCGCAGAGCAGCAGGGTGGGCCGTGCTGGCATCCTTCTCATCGACGTAACCTCAATCCTTACACACTTTAAGAAGGCAGGGTGTATGTTGGCTCACGGCTTCAGAGAGTTCAGCCAGGCGCTCGACCTCACACCGTTAGCTGGAGCGCTGTGCAGGCTGTTCTTCCCTTCACCATGGAGCCTCCTGCTGCTCAGCACTCCCGATGGGGCCACCACCTGGTGAGTCCACCAAGGGACTGGATTCACTCGGCCAGGGCTGAGTGTCTGAGTGTGTGTGGAGAGCGCCTTGCAGAGACCCCAGCTTAGCTCTTGCCTCAGTGGTCTCAGTCTGAAGAAATCGCAAAGGTTAAATCACAGTGAGTAACTGGAGGACTCCGAGCAGAGACGGGGAAGAGCCACCGCCGACCTGCGTCCTAGCCTGGTGGCCTTCTGTAGGGACTTCAGTGGCCAGGAAAGGATGGCGCCGCACGGGCCCTGCCGAGCCTGGGAAACTGCTACAGCATGGTAAAGTGACCAGTGTGCGGGTGGACACCAGGACCCTGGCTGGGGAGCCGAGGATGAGATGGACGGAGTGTGGGCATCTTCAGAGAAAACAGACTGTGGAAGCTGGCCGCTCCCAGCTGCAGGTGACAGAAAACCCGACACGGTCACACTGCTGTGGACGGCTGACTCACGCTCCGGAGAGGCCAGCAGATGTGGCAGGCCTCCGCCAAAGGCAACCCGGAGTTCAGAGCCCAGGACCTCAGGACCTCATTTCTTTCCAGTCTCCTTGCAAAGGAGGCTTCTGCTGATTTCAACCACCTTCCTCACTCTTGAACCGGCTGCGAGATGAGCAGTATCAGCCAGAAAGCTTTTCCTAAGAAACAGTCCTCAAGACAGTCAGACGGCTAACGTAGCATTTACACTTGATTCAGATCGGCTTTCAGAAAGTTGGTCTGTTTGTTTGTTTTCAAAACACGGCTATCCTGGAACTTACTCTGTACACCAGGCTGGCCTCAAACTAAAAGATCCACCTGCCTCTGCCTCCCGAGTGCTGGGATTAAAGGCATGCGCCACCGTGCCCCAGCTTTGAGAGCCACAATGGTTGGCAGTGGCCCTTGAACAACCGGCCTCCTGGCTTGTGTCCAGGAAGAGAACGGCCTCTGCGCCCCGGTCTGATGGGCAGGAGGCCCACAGTTCATGCTGGCGTTGCAGCAGGGCCTCTTGGGAGGTGCTGGCTCAGTGGCTCTCCCTGGGCCTGTTTCAGGTGTCAGGGAGACAGAGCTACATTGGTGCACAAACCGTCGCAGCCCACTCCTGAGGCTGGGGGAAGGTGAGCTCACTCCCTACCCGTGTGGCTGGGTGCTCTTGTTAGCACGGCTAATTACTGTTGGGATCAGTGTTGGGTAGCCAGCACTGGGCTGGACTTGATTCTGTGGGCAGCTGGAGGTTTTGGGTCTGGAAATGAGCTCTTGCAGACTGTGTCTCGGGAAAATTAGTCTGACCACAGATATGGAAGCCAAAGGCTGGCCCGCAGGCCAGTGGGGATGTATTAGGAGCCCCTGGGGGAGATGGTGAAGACCACAGTTTAGGAGCTAGCCCAAGAAAGGGATGGCAGTCAAGTATTTGAGAAGTGACGGAACTCAGCATACTGTCACACTTGGGGGTGGGGGCGGCACAGGGTTCAAAGGGTGCCAAGGTTCCTGGCCTGCGGGAGTGTGTGGCTTTCTGCCCAACCCTAAACTCCTTCCTGGGAGGAGGCTGCTCTCCAAGACCAGTGGGAAATCAGGAGTCGCCATTGATTGTACAACACTATTTCCAAACAACACGGCACAGCCTCATCCTTGTACGTGGAAAGCAGATATAGGAGGACCTGGAGAGCAAGCCCAGTGGGGCTGCATAATGAGACCCTGCCAAAGGGAGTGGGAGAGAGACATACACAGATACACACAGAGACAAGAGAGAGACATAGAGACAGGAAGACAGAGAGAGACATATACAGAGACACACAGATACACACAGAGACAAGAGAGAGATATAGAGACAGGAAGACAGAGAGAGACACAGATACACACAGAGACAAGAGACAAAGACAGAGATACACATTGAACAAGACAGAGACAGAGAGAGACGTAGACACACAGAGACAAGAGGGAGAGACAGGAAGACAAAGAGACATACACACAGAGACCAGAGACAGACAGAGGCACAGAGACAGAGAGATAAACATGGCAACGAGAGAGAGCCCACTGAGGGGTCAGCAGAGCGGCAGAGCAGTGCCTTCTGTGGAGCGCCTGTTGGGGCGGCTACAGCTCAGTGGAGAGCATGGCCCTACAGGTCCTGGGCTCCGCAGGGCGGGCAGACTCCATGAACGACTTAGAGACTTCACCGTCTTTTTGTAAGCACTGAGGACATCTCTGAAGACTGGTCGACAGTCGGGCTCTGTCAAAGCATAATGACTTTAACTGACTGTAATGTGGTGCTTGGGATCCTCAGTCTCTGCAGCGGGCTCAGCACAGTCCCGTCTCTGCAGCGGGCTCAGCACAGTCCCGTCTCTGCAGCGGGCTCAGCACAGTCCCGTCTCTGCAGCGGGCTCAGCACAGTCCCGTGGCCGAGGCTCCGTGCCAGCTCCCCTTACACAGACGGAGACGGGCAATGTGGTGGGCTGGTTCCGCTCAGTCTTGGCTCCAGCTCTTACCTCATTATCAATTACAGTAGTTAGTGGACATGGAGCAAATGCTCAGTGCCAGCTTTTGTGCCGGGCTGTCAGGCCTGATTCCAGCCCGTGCTCTCTGAGCTACTAGCCCCTCGTGGCTGTCCTCAGCTCAATTTGACAAATACTCACTGTGCCCATAGGAGCTGGGAGAAATGGTCAGGAGTGAGTGCACGGTCCCGCTGCACAGCTCACAATGGAGGCGTGAGAGGGGACTAGGACTGTGAACAAATACACAGCCATTTACACAGGGCCATCCTATCTACCGGGCAAGACGCAAACTAAAACATCTTAAATATCGAAGACTGACACAAACAGGCTTTCCTGACTAATCCTCAGCGATTTCAGTCACCTGCTGCCCTTACAGAGCCAGTGTGCCCTTCTAACTAGTGCTCCCGGGAAGGAGGGCTGCAGCCAGCTGGAGTTTGGTCTCGAAGTCCTGTTCACACAGAGCTCAGCTAGGGCTGTTGGGGCTGGCCGGAGGTGGCTGCTGGGAGTTAACCTCCGCCCTCCTGGCTGCCTCTCTGGCCACACACTCTGGCTACCTCATCACACCTTGCTTGTCAGACCTTCAGGGGTATCCCAGGCTTCCAAGTCCATTAAGACGGAAAAGAAATTTTCCAGGGGGAAAAAGTGGCAGGCTCTGCCCTGAAAACTGTCCTCCCAGCCTCCGCCTCAGGAGAGGCTGCCGTGGGGGAGGCCGGCCTCCCCAGCAATGCCTGCAAAGGGCCTTAAATGCATGGCAGTTAGGACCTTCCCTTTCCTCTTTCTTTAGTTGGGTTTTCACTTTGAAAAGAAAGAATTCATCCAACTAAATGGCTAAGTGGGTAAAAGAGCTTGCTACCAGGCCCAACAACCCAAGTTAAACACACACACACAAAGAAATAAATAGTAAATAAACGTAAAAAAAATCAAATCAAAGGGAGGGCTGGGGAGAGAGGAAGATCAGGGAAAGGAGGAGAGGGTGAGATAGAGGGACAGGGGAAGGAAATCTCCCGTAGAATACTAAGTTAAACTTCTGTAAGCCGGGGACCAGGGCGAACCTCTGTTGGCTGAGGGTTTGCCCAGCATTCAAGAGACCCTGGGTTCCACCCTAGCACCATGTAAAACTAGGCACAGGATACACACCTACAACTTGGCACTATGGAGTTGGATTCAGGAGGACTAGAAGTTTTTTTAGGCCAGCCTGGCCTTAAAAAAAAAAAGTGAAACCTGGCAACATTTAGCTCCTTCACTGGGCACGGTGGCAGCCAAGTCAGCAATGTGCTGCGTGAGTACAAGGGTAGAATTTAATAGTCTCTAAATGTCCTGCTTCGTTTTATTGGTGCAAAGCCAACAACTGCACCCTGGAAAGGAGTAAGCACATTTACTGTCTTCACAGAAGCCAGATAAACATGGTTCCCCCGGAGCTGAGCGGACCGGCCAGGCCTGCCGTGATGCGCTGTAACAGCAGGTTACACGGCGTTTTTAAGTCAACTGCTTTATGACCTCAGAGTGAGTCAGCTCCTGGGAGATGTTCGGTTCGAGGGGGCTCAGTCACATCCCCTTATGTGACACAACAGTTACACGGAGGCTGAGCCCCACCCCCCAGTCACCCACAAGAGCACACATGGCGCGTGCGCCATGTGGACCTCATTCTCTTCGTAAAGGGTGGCTTGGAAAGTGGAGCTGGTGCCTGGGCTGCGCTCCCCACCGACTCTCCTGATGATGGGGACGGAGAGCGCTCCTGTCACAGCCCCTGCGCCGCACACTTCTTCATCTTTGGCCACCTCACTCCCCATGTGTGTTTCTTCCTCTTGTTTCTCTCGTCTCTCAGCAGAGAACACCGCAGAGAATAGCTGGGTAACTGATCCGAGATCACCCAGCTGGGCTTTAAAATCTGAAAAAGAGAAATCGGCAGCGGGAAGCACTCCGGAATGCACACCTGAGTCTTCATTCACGTGTGCTTCAGCAGTGTGACAGTGCATGATCTCACTGCAGCCTCGGCTCTGAGCACACACGTGTCACATGATGGTGCACCATATGGTGCCAGCCAGTGCTGCCAGAGACACCTGTGCTCAGTGTCCCCATGCGGCACACCACATCACACGGGGGTGGGAACTGGCTTTGACCTCTGAGAGATCCCCCTGCCTGTGCCTCTTCTGATGGGATTAAAAGTGCATAACATCACGCCCAGCTACAAAGGTGTTTGACTATTTTCCTTGTGTAATTCTTTAACATGTAAATATCACGTTAGTCTTTCTTTGTTTTGTATTGTATTGGAATGTTTGATTTTAGTTTCATTAAAACAAACACAAAACAAAACTGCCTGGTGGTGGCACATGCCTTTAGCACTCAGGGTTAGGTTAGGCTTTTGGGAGGCAGAGGTTGTCCTGAGTCATCTCCTCGTGCCCCGACTCCCATCTTTGAGGCAGGGTCTCTCTGTGTAGTCCTGTCCTGGAGCTCAACGGTAGCTTTGAACTCCTCCTGGGATGCCTCTTGCCTTGGCCCTGAACGTGTTGGTGGCTTCTGCCTGCTCTTAAGAAGCCCCTCCACCCTGCAGCCCCCACAAACCCCAGCCCCACCCCTGGCTAGTCTTTAGAGTTCTGTTCTGTATCCCACAGCCTGGCTGTGTGAGATGTCTCCTTATTTCCCTCCACACTAGATCCACTGTCCCTAGCCGGGACTTGATCAACAGTGTCCTGTTCAAAAGCCACTGTAAGCTGCAAGTGTGGGGTGGGCAGAAAAGAGTGGGGCCAGGGACCTTAGACACCTCAAAAGTGGCTCTCCCCTGACACAGTCCTGTGGGGTGGAGGAGCAGATGGGGCAGGGCAGACTTTGCCGTGTCCCTCTGCCTTTCCTCAGTCCTGAGGAGTGTCCTACTCAAGAACACATGCCGTGACAACCGCAGAGGCACTGCTGTGAGAACACTTCATTTCACTCAGCTTATCCAATTAACGAAAGGTGACAAACAAATTCAAAGGAGTCCCGAGGTAGCCGCCTCAGCTGCAGGCCCCGGGTGGGTAAACAACGTGATTGCAGCCCCAGCTGGACTCGGGGTGGACTCTGCGGGCTTCAGACAAGAAGCTCGAGTTTGTCCAGGTGCCGCTGGTTTCATTTCAAAGGAAGGGGTAGATGGAAGCCTACTGGAAATGGAACAAGAAAGGTTCTGGTGAGGCTCCCGGATGGGAAGGATGGACAGACATACAGACCCTCTGGGGGAAGGCGGTGAGTGTAGGCTTTGGCCTCCACACAAGTTCTTGTCCCCGGCATGAAGGGGAGGCCCTGCCTAGGACACAGTGAATGCCCAGCTGAGGCCGCCCTGCCCTACAGAAGAGTCACTGAGACCCTCTCCAGCACCACACACACTTCACGAGAGACCTCCCTCCAGGAGCTCTGCCTCTGCGTCCACGGAGCGGTAGGTGCCCATGGCAGAAGACGTGGCCCTGCCTGGGTCTTCATTCCCTGAATTCAAGGCAGAGACTTGGGACTCTCCAACTAAAGCTGAAGACGGCTGCTCAGACCTGCGCAGTGGGGCACGGAGCAGAGGTCACCGCGGCGCCAGCTGCTGGGAGTCTTGCAGTGAGGTCTTGAGAGGCACAGCAGCTTAGACGTGCTTTCCAGAACACAGCAGCCAGCGAGTTTAAGAGAAGCCTAAGGAGAAGCAGGAGGAAAAGAGCAGAACAGCAAGGCCACTTCACGATCCTAACTGTAGCAATGCTCACTGTGAGTGCTCGCACACGTGGTGAGAACTTTCTTTATGTCCACTGCGGCTTTTCCTGCATGTGTGTCCGTGCACTGCATGCACGCCTGCCGTGTCAGGAGGCTAAAAGAGCCAGTCAGATTTGAAAATGGTCATTTGCCCCATTTTGGGTGCTGGGAATGGACCTTCTTTCAATTTTACCTTCTATCCATCCTGCTGCTTTTACACGCACACAGGCACGCGCATACACAGCCTGTCCTGGTTAGATTTTTGTCAACTTGACACAAGCTAGAGTTATCAAAAAATATGCCTCCATCAGATCACAAGTCTTTGAAGCACTGATTAATCCCGGTGGTAGTGGTGGCCGCGGTGGCACATGCCTTTAATCTGAGCACTTGGTGGGCTGAGGCAAGTGGATCTCTGAGTTCGAGGCCAGCCTGGTCTACAGAGTGAGTTCAGGACAACCAGGACTACACAGAGAAACCCTGTCTTGAAAAAACCAAAACAAAACAAGAGCAACAAAAAAAAGCATCGATTAATGATTGTTGGGAGGCCCTGCTCACTGTCACAGTCTCACCCTGGGCTGTCGTCCTGGGCTCTGTAAGAAAGCAGGCTGAGCAAGCCAGTGAGCAGCACCCTGCATGGCCTCTGCCTCAGCTCCTGCCTGGAGTTCTTGCCTGGCTCCTCCTGATGATGGACTGTAAGCTGAATAAATCCTTTCCTCCCCAAGCTGCTTTTGCTACAGTGCTTTCTCACAGCAAAGGAAGCAAGTGAGGCACCCTGAGGTGCTGATCCTAAGCCCCCATAACACCTATTTGGGAATCTGTTTCAGAGTCTATTTCTTTGGAACTCAACCTAAGATAACATCCTTAATAATGTTAGAATTTTCATGAGCCAACAAGACAATGGGCAAGTGGGTAAAAGGCAGCCAGCTGTGAATGCACCGTCGGTAAGTGCAGTTAGGAGTTTATCACAGAGAAGGAGCTTTACACAAGCATAAAAACTAAATAGTCAAGGGCAGGTGAAGTCATCCCAGCACTCTGGAACAGTGGCAGGGGGATTTCAAGGTCAGCCTGGTCTACAAGTTGAATTCCAGGCCAGTCAGGGCCACATAGTGAGAACTGTTACACGCTCGAAAGTGGGGTACTGGAGAGATGGCTCAGTGTTTAAAAGCACATCCTGTTCAAAAGGACCTGGGTTCAATTCCTACTACTCACAGGGCAGCTAACAACCGTCTGTAATTCCCGAGACAGGCGATCCAGTGCCCTCTTCTGGCATCAGGCATCCTGCGCTGCCCAGATCTGCATGCAGGAAAGGCAAGCTTACAGGTGCAGGCGTACATTTAAAACAAAACAAATAAATATTGTTTAAAAATTCAAGTCTGTCCTCTGGAGCTTTGCTTACAAGAGTGAAAAACCAGAAAAAAAAATCTTTAAGTCCATTTCGATACTATGGAGCAATTGTATCTTAATGTGGATATGTATAAATATGAGACATTGGCTAACACTCAGATATAAAAATTCTCTCTCTCTCTCTGCCTATGTCTCTTCCCCCCTTCCTACCTCCTCACCCTGGTAGCCCAAACTGGCCTGGAAGTGTCCACCCTGGTGCCTTTCCCTCCGGGACTCCAGACTTGCCTAACACCCCTGGTTTCCTGAGAACACGTCACGGGGTGGACTGTACAATAGGTGGTGCTTATGCAGTACAGGAAGAAACCTCCCGACGGATATAAAGAAAACTTCTTTCTCCTGGTGAATTTTGGGGGTTGTCGGTGAGGAGGGAAGTGAGTGGCTTTTGGAAGTGTTTCCTAAAGCCCTTCCTATAAGACTCCAGCACAGTTAGAGTTAATTTCCTAAAGTCCTTCCTGTAAGACTCCAGCACAGTTAGAGTTAAGGCCTCCCGGGCTGTCTGAGGGCCTCAACTCATGGCTTCCTCATGTCTACCCAGGGAAGGCTGTGCAGCCGTGGACATCTGAGAGCCGCTGCAGAAATCTTAATTCCGACTTTATGCTATCAACTACACCCAGAGTACAGGAGAGAGGCGGAGGGCACATGTGTTCGCAGCTCAGCGCTATGAAGTGGCCTTGGGGTGCCGGGCCTCCTCCTGGGCTCTCTGGAGCCTCCCTCTTGTGGGGCGGGGTCTCCCCTTCTGGCCCCTCCGGGGTGTGCCAAAGGCCGTGGTGGCCTCCCCTTGGCATATCTGCCCCTGGAGGGATCTGAATTTCCCGCTGCCCTGGCCTTGAGCGTCCTGACATGCTCTCGCTGCCTAGACTTTCTTCTGCATTGAGCCCGGTAAAGTGGGAGCAGGGGTGGACAGAGGGCAGCCGAGAGAGGGAGGCTTCACACCTCACACCCTGAGCTCCGCCCTGAGGGGCAACAGGCTCAGTGATGGAACTGTACCATGCTGCCATTGTTCTTGGTTTCTCTTGGGGAGAAGACCCCAGCCCAAGCATGGGGGTTGAGCTTTCCTGGCCTTTCTGGCCAAACAGTACCTTAATTTCACAAATACTAAACACACGCAGATGTGCCTGAGGTCTTCTGGAGAAACTGCACAGATGAGAACATGGGTGTGACCCCACTTCACCTATCTAGCGTGGCCAGATGGCTTTCCAGGGTTTCTCAGAGAAAGTTTTGAGCTTGGAGATCATATCACCAGAAAAGAAACAGAAAAGCTCCTTCGGCGGATTCCATCAGCACAGTAGCTCATGAGGTCATGTCTGATGAGCACAGAATTATCTTAATCGTTTATTAAGGTATTTAATAATGTTTATTAAGGCAATCAAGGCTTGAGGTCACTGGCATCACCCTACACTACAAACTCCCAACGCCAAGTCCAAACACTGCTTGGCAGAGCCACATGGATGAGCGAGGCGCCCCAGGCCACACCTGAGAAGGAGCTGGGGTAGGTGATGCCTGGTCAGCCTTCCAGAGCTGCCTTCCGGAGAACTCGGGCAGAGCTCTGCCCCCCCCCGCCCCCTGGGGTCTCCTTCCGTGTGTGTGGCAGTCTTGAGGATGTCCGGCTGCGTCACGTGTCACATTCCCCTTTCTGAAAGCTGATCCAGCCAGGCTCCAGGCTGCCTAAAGCTCACCCTGGGTACCAGGAGGGAAACTGAGACCTACAGGAAGAACACTGCCCAAGGGGCCAGTGGTCCTTCATCAAAGACCCAGGTTTCTGGAAGTGCAAAGAGGCCATTGTTCTGCCCCTCACCAGTGCGTGGTCCTCCACAGCTCAGACTGTGGATGCACCATGGCGCAGGCTGGGCTTGGGGGCTGAGCTCGGAAATGGACACCTGCCATGACCCAGCAGCTGCTGACAGGGTGTGTGCTGGCTGCACCCCACAGACAGACAGGTCGTGGGTACGGGGGCTGGGGAGCTGGCCCGGTCGGTCAGGTGCTCCCTGAGCAAGCACGCGTGTTGCTGAGCTTCGTAGAGCCGCCGCCGCCGCAGCTGCCATTCCCCCAGCTCAGGCACTGTGGGCTCTGGAGCGTTCTGGTCAGCTGGCCTTGCTGTGCCACAGAGATCCACAGCAAGAGACCCTGACTCAAACATAAAGTGGAGAGCAATGAAGACGCCTGACATGCACTGGGGAGATACAAACACTCTCACATATATAACCACACAACATACCACAGCCGCTCACACAAACTCCCAAATACACACCTACGTCTACCACACCACATGCCAGCCACCCACAATCACACCACACACACCCCTACCCACACAGAGAGAGTTGTGTGTATTTATCTCTCAGTCTCCCGTGAGTGCACTGTCACACCTTGTGGCTGCCTGTGGAGAACCTGACTCGAAACCATGGTCAGCTGAGGCCTCCACTGACCAACAGCTCACCACCTGTGCTAGTAGGGACACGCCCTGTAACATCATCCAAAATCTAAGTGACTTCCAGAAACAGAACACACCCTGACTTCCGGGTGACATGGCGGCTTGGGGGCTACCTGGGTGTGAGCCAGTGAAGGAAGGAGCCAGAATAAGGAATTCAGATTTTATCCCAAAGAGACACAGAAGAATGGATGATGGGCACAGTGGCACAGGCCTTCAACATCAGCAGGAGGATCTCTGTGAGTTCCAGGCCAGCCAGGGTTGCACAGTGAGACTCCAGGTTAAAAAAAAAAGTGTCTGGAACCAGGAAAGAAGAGGCTTGTCCGTGTCCGCCTTGGTTTAATCTGGCTGTACCGAAAGCATTTGGGGGTGCAGTAGGGTGGTGGGGCACAGAGGAACACCACAAAGGACACTGAGCTGTGCTGCCCTGGACACCCTGGGAAACTTCTGTGCAGCTTCTCCCTGCCACATGCCACCCAGTAGATGCTTGTGAATCTGTTCTGGGCACTTGGTCTCGTCGCTCATCATGGCCACCTGATGGGGGACGGGGCGACTGACGCCTGCCCAAGATCCCTGGCACAGAGTTCAGAGTCCGACCTGCCAGGCCTCAGAATCAAAGGCCATCACACTGGGAAGGCCTGCAGGAGGCCACTGGGTCACCTGCTTCCCTGCAAGCGGGCCATAAAGCTATCTGCACTGACGATTGTCTGGGGGCAAAGGCCTGGGAGCACCTCCGCCCTCCTCTCAGCTCCACGCCTAACTCTCCGTCTCAGCTTACTCTTGCCGCCCTCGAAGCCTGGGCTTCACGGGGACAGGGGCTCTCTGGTGGCAGAGCTGGTGCTTCTACCAGGCAGCCCCCGAGAAGGCCAACGCCGGCCTGGGCGGGATCCAAGGGGCTGCGGTGGGCACAGCAGACACCACTCTACCTGGGCTCTTTCACGCTCGGCCTCCACGCCAGACAAACGTGCTTCCTTGATCCACCCTCTCTGGGTTGAGCAACAGCGTCCAGGGCCACAGTGAGCTACGGGGTGCAGGGCTCTGGGCCTACAGGAGGGTCTCAGACCCTGTGTTTGTTAAGTGACTGGATCCTGATTCGCAGGACTTGCTGATGGGAGAAGGTCTTGCCCTGAGGTGGGCTCAAGGCATTCTAAAGTGGGAGAAAGATGGGCAGACAGGCCTGAAACTCCTTCTGGCTTCCCCTATCATCAAAAGCACCAACTGAAAGCATTTCGAAAGAGCAGCATGTGTGGAAACTAACAAGCAAACCACAGCTAAGGCGACCCTCTTTGAACGTGGCTCTTGCCCTGTACTGAACCAGCATGGACAAGCCTGAAATGCTGAGGCCAAAATTTGAACACTTACAACTGCCAGTTTTTCCTGATATTTTCCCACCCTCCCACCTTCTCCAGCTGGACCTGCTAGGGAAGAGAGCTGAGCTCTGAGGTGATTCCCACACACGGAAGCTTGCTTTGCGCAGCCTCCCTTGGGGGTAAACTGTCCTGGAGTGTGAGGGTTAGTTGCTTTTGAACTGGTTAGGGTGAAATGCTTCAGCTGCAAAATAACTTCTCTCAAAGCCAGGTTTCCCAAGGTGAAACATATTCTTTCAAACTCTGTGCAAAGGAGCACTAAAGAAAAAGCTGGGCAAACCCGTCACCCCTGAGCTACACCAGCCGTCTTCAAGGACTTCCTGAGTCCAGCTGGACCCCAGGCAGGCAAGGGCTTAGCTCCAGGCACAAGGCTAAAGCTCTTCCTCGGAAGTGTGGAGGTCCAGGAGAAGTATGAAGAGGAGGACAGGGGGAGAGGGGGAGGGAAAGGAAAACAAATGTTTGGGTTAGTGTACTGCAGCACAAGCCTATAATCCCAGCTAACCCCAGCTGAGGCAGGAAGGTTGGAAGTTCAAGGCCAGCCTGGTCTTGTGCAGGCAAGACTTTGTCTTAAAATAAAAATAAATTGTGCCAGAGCTGCAGCTCAGCAGGAGCACTTGCCCAACACATATGATGCCCTTTGGTTCCCAGCAGCATTGAATAAATACTAAACTTAACCGAAAAGAGAATTCAGGCTATGGGGACGTGAGCCAGTCTTAGCCCACAGCAGAAGCTAATGCAGGGAAACGGGCATTTAGTTCTGAGTGGTGGAGCCCTCCACAGGGTGGTGGAGCAGTCTGGGGCAAGGAGGCTGAAGCAGAATGGGGTGGGAAGAGCGGGGGGGGGGGCAGATGAGGCACAGAATCCTGTGCAAATGCACGCACGTACGCAGGCTAACACCAGGCAATTTTATAAGGATACAGCCTAAAGCAGCTTCCCAGCAAAGCCAGAATCCGGAGGGGCAGAGCAAAACCAACCAAACTGTAAGAAAAGAAATGAAACGGCCTGAGACCACTAGTAAGCTCAGCGTTACCACCCATCATTTGGGTCCTAGAAAGAGCAAGACCGCCTTGCCGACCCCTCTCAGCTCCATTCTTTATCAGGGTCTTACTAACCAGGCTTGGTCCCCACTTCCCTACCCTTTCACCCCTTTCCTCCCCCCCTGGATAATTTTGAAATGAATTATCACATCACTTCATCTGTAAATATTTCAGTTGTTTTATTAGCATTTAGATGTGAGCAAGCTCAAATTATACAGGTCAGAGCGTGTTTCAAAAAAAAAAAAATCACGAAACTGGAGATCTTGGCACCATGAGCATACCCCCAGGCTCAGCCCCTGGCATGTTTGTTCACCAGCATCCCAGGGGCCCAGAACTTCCAGGGGCTTTGGAGGAAGTGAAATGAAATGGGGTTCCCCGAGTCTCAGCTTTGCTGCAGAGCCTGGATCCTTGCAGAACGCTGAACACACATGCAAACACTTGTTCCCGCACATCTTCCTGCTATTTCCAACCTGGATCAGAGAGGCATCTCAGCAATGCATGCCCTGCCGTCAAACTGAATCCGCCCAAGCAGCCGGTGGCATCTGAGGGTGGTGGGGCAGGGAGGCCTCCCTGGGGCAAGGAGGCCAAAGCAGCAAAGGGTGGGGCTGGGCGTGGGAGGCAGATGGGCACAGAGGGTCCGGAGGCTCAGAAGAGGGATGTGAAACTGAGTGGGAGGCAGAGAACGAAAGTGGAGCGCGTTTATCCTGGAGTGAGGGTGAGTCACACGGAGAAGGAGACAGATGCTCTCTCCCGCTGCGCCTCTGAGTAACACCCTTCATGGGGAAAAGCACCCAGGGGCGGGAGGCCCTTGGCAGTGACAGGGAGAGGACTGTCAAGGTGTGTTCAGGAGCCAGGGCACCCTCCTAGGTAGCCTGAAGTGTGCCATTCACCCTCCGCCCCTCACACTCAGGCTCCCCGAGAACAGCAGCCAGGCTAGTTAACTCTTGATTAGCCATAGGAAAGTGGCAGACCTGAGCGAGTTTGGGGTGACTTTTACATTGTGGTTGTGGGCATAAATGGTTCATACATGAACTAACAGTAGGAACCAGTACAGCACACAAACTCACACCTAAGAGGTACTGATGTGTCAGTATCCCCTAAGCACAGGTATTACCTCATTCAAGTCTTGATGGTAAACTCCAGCCCAATTACAGGCGAATGCTATCATGCCCAGCTTGATTTCCAAGTCTTGAAGGACTGTTGTAGGCCCTCCAGTCGTGCCAGGGTGAACAGAATCACAACACACTAAGTTTTACCATTTAATCAAAATCCGGAAACATTCATTAAATGTGACATCAGAGCCAGCTCAGCGAGATTCTCACTGGATAAATCGGGCGTGGTGGAGCACACCTGTAATCCCATCACCGGGGGAGGCAGAGCAAATGGAGACCGCCTTTAATCCCAGCATTTAGGGAGGCAGAAGCAGGCAGGTCTCTGAGTTCAAGGCCAGCCTGGTCTACAGAGTGAGTCCAGAACAGCCAAGGCTACACAGAGAAACCCTGTCTCAAAAACAAAAACAAAACAAAAAAGCTGGGAAAATAGACCCCAAAATAAGCACAGAGATGAACTATAAACCATGGAGAATCAGGAATCCTTGGACACTTACTGATAACCAGGAAACAAATGAGTGGAGTTGTAGGGGGCACCTGCTTCTGGGACACTGACAAACACTGACACAGGCAGAGAGAGTGGAGGCGGTGCCAGGCTGGGGCACCGATACTGCTGTGAGGGGAATCGTGATGGATGTTTGTGTGGTCTAAGCAGCATCGACCCAGGGGCTGCTTCTCGTTCAAAGGAAAACTAGTCACAGGGTGGAGGGACCGGGCAGGTCTGGAGTGGGTGCCACCAGAGCGTGCCGCAGGGAGGGCCAGGGGGCGTCACTCATCCCCAGCACAGATCCCCTGGAAAGACCTGGAGGGTTCTGCTCTCTTCCGCCTGGGAGGACACAGCATTGGTGGAGGCTGTGAGGCTCTGACTTTATTCCGAGGCGCTGGGGATCTACCTAAGGCTTGTGTGTGAGCTACTGTCTTCCTGCAACAGCAAAATCCTTGACGAAAGCCACAGAAGGCTGGAAGCTGGAGGGCACCAAGTTTGTGGCCGTTGGTTAATAGCAGCCATTATAAACTGTTCTGGGGCCCGTTAGGTTTCAGCTCTCTCCCCTTCCCCAGCCCCCAGACAGAGTCTCACTGTGTATCCCTGCCTGCCCTGGAGCTCACTATGTAGACCAGGCTAGCCCCAAATTCACAGAGATCCCCCCCACTTCCTCCTCCCAAGTACTGGAATTAAAGGCATGCACTCCTATACAGGGTTTAGTTACTGTTATGCTGATGTGCAGACAAGTCAACTGGCCTGGCCTCAGGGCCTTTAGGGTCCTGACAATGTCCAGTGTCTCCACCTGTGCCAGGTGCTCGGCATTCAACCCCTTGTCCCGTGTCTCTTCCCACCCCCCCTTGCTCTCACTGGTCTCTCTCCCTGGGGCGCCCCATCTCCGTCCTCTCTTTCCCTGTCCCCTTTCCACAATACATCTTTTATACCAAATATGTTTTGGTGGATTCTTAATTATAACAGTTATCATTAACAGATCTCATATGTATACATACGTACACACATACATATATTCTTGTTTGCTTCAATATTATTTTTTAACCTAATGTTTTTAAGCGTCTAGCATAGTATCTTGCACTTAAAAATAATGAAGCCTGGCATGGTGGCTCACTCCTATAATCCACACACTCTGAGCAGCAGAGGCAGACAGATCTCTGTAGTAGTGCCAGCCAGGGCTACATAATGAGATCCTGCCTCAAACCAACCAAACAGATGAAACTGTTGAATAAGTGAATAGGTGAATGGATGGATGGACATCCTACCCACCTGGCTACCTTGATCACACATCCTCCCTGTAGCTTCTCCTAAGCACCGTCTGGGAAGCATTTGTGACAGGCATCTTGACTTGTTTTGCAAGGCTTCTATCACTCTTCCTAGAATTCCTTGGGACAGGCAGGGGAAACCTTTTATCTCTGTGTATCCGCAGAGCCTGGCACACAGTAGTGATTCAAATTTACAGTGACGGTAGCCATCCTGTTGACAGAAGCTGCTCACAAAGGCCTCCCAAGCCCCAGGGTGTCCTTGCTGTTGGGCCACCAGCCCTCCCCTGCTGCTGCTCAGCCTGTTCACAGGGTTCTTCAGATACACGCTGAATGGCAGGCTTCACACGCTGACCATTCTGCTGACCATTCCTGCCTCCTCGACTCCCAGTACCTGGGAGGCAGAGCTCAAGGACAGCCAGGGCTACACAGAGAAACTCTATCTCAAAACAAAAACAAAACAGCAAGAAAGATTCCCGACCTGGAATCTTTTTCCCCAGCACACTCAAGCTGTTGGTTTTCCCGGTGGGCCGGCGTGGTTTTAGTGTCAATCTGAGTGATCTCTGGTAGGTTGATATTTGCTAACTACTGACCCGAAGGCAGCTCACTCTGGAGTGTCTGGAAATTATCCTCATGGCTCCGTGCCAGGCACTCTCCCTGATGCCATCCAAGAACGTGGCATCTGACCACGTCAGGGTGAGTGAAAGATAAATGTCTTATCTGGACATGAGCCGCCGTGATTTAGGCCGTTTGACTTGGGATTTTTCTCCTGACTGTGCAGGCATTCAGTGCAAACCGTACTCTGATTTTCTGATTTTGATATTTCCCCATTCTCAAAATAGGCAGCACCCTACTTTGAACTGACCCTTAACCCACGTTCCTAGGAGGATCAACAGCCAACACAGTGTGTGTGTGTCCCAGGCAAGGTGTGCCCCTGCTCTCACCACTGATCATGCCTTTCCTGAGTTTCCTCCTCAGCCAGTACGGTGAGCTGCCAAGTTTTTATAACTGTGTAGAATCTCTTTCCAGGAAGACAAAGTTCCCCTTTTCCTTCTCCCAGCATGAGATTCCTGGGGAAACGCCCATTTCTTTGTGGTCCATTGTATACAAGAGTATCTTTAGATAAAAGTCACTTCTACCAGGCTGATGGAGGGAAATGCTAATGAGAGGCCTGGTAGGGAGGGGAGTACAGGAGGCCGTCTCCGAAGCGATTCACAGATTGCTGCTGGCTCAGAAGAGTGCTTTTCCTGTGACCCTGGTGTGTGGGGCGGATCCTCTTCCATCAAGGGTAGCTGTCTTTCTACTTGGCACACCAGGAGGTGAGGGAGACAGGCTCGTTTTCCCCAGTGAGGCAGGCATTAGTGTTCTTGAAGAATGCCTAGGAAGACTTCTTTGTCTGGATGGTGGGCGCGTCAAAAGCAATGGTGCCGTGTGCCATTGGAGGCTCAGAGATGGTCACCTCTGACCTCATGATGGAAAACCTTAGAGCCAACACAAGGCCTGAAACAGTCCTTTCGGGGGCCTGCAGGGGGTGGCCTGTTTTTTTTTCAGCTCCTGGTTTTCTCCCTTCAGAACAAGTCAACAGGCACAGAAGTGTCGCTCTTCTCAGCTCTTGGCTCGAAAGGGAATTATCTAAATTTGGGGTGGTGGTGCCTGCAACAATGTTGTGTGGGTTCGAGGAAGTGAACTCAGGACCTCAGGCTTTGGCAATAAGTGCCTTTACCCACTGAGCCATCTTTCCAGCCCCCTAAATGTCTTTAGAATCCAAAAGTACCAGCTTTTCTCTGGCATAGCGAAGCCACTGAGATGTCACCGGTTTTAAGGTCAGCCTTCTTGCAGGGTCAAGATCTGGATCCGTTTAACATTCAAATATAAAAGCAGCCCCTGCTCAACTTTGTTGATGATACAAAATAAGTTCAATTAGGCAAAGTTTAAACGCGAGGGTACTTCCCTCTGGGAAAAACTTAATAGGGTATAACATCTTCCTTTTAGGATTACTGGGAAGCTTATGAGCAGAGAGCGGTAGCAGAAGATATAGTCCCGGCAACTTGGGAGTCTGAGGCAGAAGAATTTCTTGACCACCAGGTCGCTTGGGAACACAGTGAGATGCTGAGAGTTTACACTGCTTAGGGACCCAAAATCGAGCCTGCCGATTACAGACTCCAGGAGCTGGAAATGCAGGATCCCAGGCCCCACGGCAGAACTTCAGGACTTGAATCTGCATTCTAGCAAGTTCCCAAGTGATCCAGTGTATGGCAAGGGCTGAGATAACAGCATTTTCACCAAGTCCTTTGGAAGACATCCAGGTTGTCAAAGAAACTGTAAGTAGCGGTTACACCAACCAAAGCATCGGGCAGAACACGGCGCTGACTCGCCTGATGGAACTAGCTGTGAACAGGACCCAATTTTGGAATGCCTCACTGGAGAATGAGCCCTGGGAGTGACCTGTCAGAGAGAGGCGCCAGTCACAAGTAGGCCACCTCCCCTTAATGCTTGTTAATTACACATCAACAGACACTCACAGAGCCAGCTGTGCAGAAGACCGGGAACAGGGGACAGGGAGGACCAGGGTCTGCAGGCTGTGTGTGGCCTTGAGCTTCAGCCGGGCTTGCTGCCCCAGTGGAGGTGTGAAGTTACAAACAAGCCACTCACAAGCTGTGGGGCTGTGGGGCAAACTTCTTAGCTGCCTGGCATCTCCGTCCACTGTCTGCAGATTATTTGGCCTTGCAAATTCACAGCATTGTTACAAATGGAACCGCTACAGAGAACGCTGCGGGAAGCCTATGGCGCGGGGCTGCATGTGCCAGCAGAGCACTTGCCAAGCACGGCCCGCAGTCCTTGTCGGAGGCAGGCCCTCATACAGCCCAGGCTGGCCTTGATTTCAAACTTCAGGGCCTCCTGTGTCCACCTCAGTAGCTGATAGCATTCCTGGCACATGGTTTGGTCATGCCTGGCCATGCCATGCTATTACCTTACCGTCAAGTTACAGCCCATCCCAAGTCTTTGGGTTAATGCCACACTGCATCTTTGCCAAGCACTGTTCTCCAATGATGACCTGGTCAGAGGGTCAGAAGGACATCCCGGGGAGTGACCGTGGAGCTGAAAGCTGAGGACTAGTGAGACTCCTTGGGAAGAGTGGAGGAGTATCCCGGCAGGAACATGTGAGCATGGGGTGGGTCTACAGGCTGGTCCCAGGGCTGGAGACGACAGCAGGACCATCAGTCCAGAGCTGAGCATCAGTCTTAGGTCCTCTGCTGTGAAAATGGGAGTGCAGGATGTTTTTTGGGTTTTAGTTTTTGAGACAATGTCTCTCTATGTAGCCTTGGCTGACCTGGAGCTCTCTATGTAGACTAGGCTGGTCTTGAACTCACAAAAATCTACCTGCCTTAGCCTCCTAAGTGCTGGGGTTAGAGGTATGTGCCACCATGCCCATTCCCAGTATCACCGTAGTAGCTATAGCTTGAGAGCAGGAAGGCAGCATTGGTACAGGAACTGCAAGGCGCTTTAATGACCTAGAAGAGAGGCTGGAAGGCTGCCCTCCACAGAAGGTCCCCTCCCAGGACCGGCTCTGTCCTCCCAAGCAGCCTTCAGCAGAATCAGGAGGCTGTGGCCTAGGAGCCACCACTGTAGACAAGGGCGCCAGCCGGGGAGCTGGCTGGCAACTGTCCTTCTGAGTCCCTGAGAACCAGGTTCCTGGAAGAGAAATTGGGCAGAGTGGGGTAGGGGGTCTGAACTCAGCCCCTGGGTTCACAAGGACCCCAAGGAAAAGCAGCTAAATGGTCCGGCCAGGAGCACTGACCAGGTGAGTGCTTCTCCTCTTCATCTCTTAACTCCAATGAAGCAGCCACCCTGCTAGGCCAGGTTCAGAGGGGCTGAGGCGAAAGGTTCACAGGTTCAAGGCCTGCTTGGACAATGTGGTGAGAGTCTCACTTGTAGCTCAAGGCACAGCAGTTCCCCAGCGCCCAGGAAGCCCAAGGGTTGATGCCCAGCACCTAGGCCCAAAGACAAGCATCCCTCACCCAAAAGGCATGGCAAGGAAGACTCAGGGATGTTTAATAGTGGTCAAAGACACAGGAGCTTTTCAGGACAATTCCACAAAGTCTTATATCACAGTACTACCCTCCTCTGCTCAGTGTCCTCTCTGTAAAGGGCTTAGAAAGCCCAGGCTGGGCTCAAACACAGCCGTAGTTAAGGGTGACACTGTGCTTGTGACCTTCCTGCCTCCTCACATGCCAGGAGTGTGGGCATGTGACTCCAAGCTAGGTTTAAGCAGTGCTGTAGGCTGCACCCGTGTGTGCTAGGCAGGACTCTGAGCTGCATTCCCTGAAAAAGATGCTTTAATTATTTCATTTTCGTTTTTGAGGAGGGGACATGATGAGTCTAGACTGCCCTTGACCCCCCGTGCCTGACAAATTTCTGTTTAAAACACAGCCTTTGTGCTTCATGACCTCCCAGCCTTAAGAGTGGGACAGGAAGAGACACAGGTGTGACGGCTCACGCCTGTAAGCTCAGAACTGGGGAGGCTGAGGCAGGAGGATCATTCATTTAAGGCTAGCCTGGGCTGTACCTCAAGCATGTCTCAAAAATAAATAATAAAACAGAAACAAAGGAAACCCCTCTGTGCTGGAGGAAGTCTGAGCACTCCAGTGCAAACCTTTGATGACTGAGCCTGCTGCTTCTCAGGGTGGGCGGCTCTGCGGGTGTGAGCGACAAAGAAGCTCAGTCCCTGGGTCTCCGAGGTAGGAGAACAGCTCACAGCTGTTATCCGTGAGCCTCTACACTCGTTTGTCCACGCAGATAACCGTAACATGAAATTCACAAATCCCTTGTCCTTGTGACGCTTGGGACCACAGCCTCCTGCACGCCAGGCGAGCATGCACCACCAAGCTCCATCCCTGCTTCCCTTTTCACCGTTTCTTAAGCGGTTCTGGATAAATTGCTCCTGTGGGTCTCCAACTCACTGTGCAGTCCACGCAGGCCCAGAACTCTCCAGCCTCCTGCCTCTGCCTCTAGAGCTGCTAGGCTGACGGGCCTGAGCTTCCAGATGCTCCTGCTAAGCCTCCCTATGGGTGCTGATACCTTAACTTCCTGCCGTGACTGCAGAACTTGGGCCCCATTTTCCGTATTCCTGAAAAAAAAACATTTCTCTGCTGCTGGCCTAACCGAGGTCCTCCAGTTCCACCACGGAGACAAAGGCTGGATGCTCCCAGCCCGGCCAGGTCTCTCTTCCACTCAGTTGGGCTTCCCCTCTCTTCCAGCAGGCTTCCTGCTCCAGGCTTCTTGACAGTTTCCCTTGGGCCTCGGAAACCTTTTGTGCTATTCCTGAGTTTTACTGCCGCATTGTTCCTAGTTTACTTTGTTCTGTTGCTTATTCCTCTGGGGGCAGCTAAACAAATATCAAACCTTGGCGCTTGTGTTGTTGCCAGAGACTTCAGTTCTTATGTAGTAACTACTCAAGTGCTTTCCAAAAGACAGATTTCCCTGAGTTTTCCTTTGAGATTGAACATTGGAGGTGAATGAGTGTCAAACCAAGTCAAATGCAGTCTGGGCTTTCACAGGGTTCTGTGGCCCAACATTACACAACGAATTCTAAAACTTAAACAAAAACTATTGTGTGTGTGGAGGTCAGAGGACAACTTGAGGGAGTTGGTCCTCTCCTTCCTCCGTGCTAACCCTGGAATCAAGCTCAGACCACAAGCTCTGTGCAAGGACCTTTACCCGCTGAGCCATCCTGTTGGCCCTACAGGTCTACAAGAGTTCCAAAGTATGGGCTACGTAGATGAGGCTGGCACCTGATTCAGAGATATCCTCCCCACCCCACCTTCTGTCTTCAAAGGGCAGGACTAAAAGCACCGCACCCACCCACACTGATTGTTACCAATATAAAATCAGTTGTGTTTGACACTTTCACAACCCTGAAAGATTCTTCCCAAATTTCACCAGAGGCCAGGACAGTGCACAATGCCTGTCACACCTGCCTTTAAGTCATGTCAACGATTTCCAAACTGCCAGTGATTTATCTCTAAAGTGTGCAAGATTTAGTCAGCTTAGATGTGAAGCCAATTATCAGGCAAATTCTCCGAAAGGAGGAAGAAAAAGGTGTTTTACTCAACCAGGGCCACATTCTGAAGGGGTGCTGGTAAGAGCTCACATGGCCCTCTGGTTAAACCCCCTCTGCTCTGTGCTAAAACTGCTAGGACAAGCTGAGAGTGGTGGATACTCGGGATTGGTGAGTTCAAGGCCAACCTTGGCTACACAGGGTGGTGATCCTGCCAAGTAAGATGAAACCTAAGGGCAACTCATGGAAAAAGAAAAACAAAAAAACAAAACCTAAAACTAAACCCAAACTTGAGTCAAACTGAACTACCTTGCCCACAGAAGGGAAGGGGAGGGGAGGGCTGGTCATGGGTGTGCAGCTTTTAATCCTAACCTTCCGAGGCGCAGCAGGCAGGGCTGAGTCTGAGGCCAGCTAGGGTTACAAGGTGAGATCCTGTCACAAAATGAGAGGGAGAAGGTAACTTGGACCAAACAGTCATGCTGCCATTGTGTCCCCTCAAGCCCAGGGCCTTGGCAACCAGAGTCTCTGAGTGGGTCCCCTGCCCAGCCTCGCTCTCCTGAGCCGGCAGGCCATTGTGACTCCTCCACACCCTGAGATGCACTGCCCCACCCCCCACCAGGGGATGAGGAAATAAAGCACACAGGGAGACAGCTTAAAGGAGAGACAAGAAAGGACGTTTAAGGCTTTCAGTCTGGTCAGTTTAGTGCCAGCGGGGGCAAGGCCACAGCAGGAGGCAGCACAGTCCCCATCTGCCCGGCCACAGCATCAGAGTACCTTAAGGGGCTTCCCAGTTTAGGCTTCTATATAGGAGGCTAGAAGTGTGAAAATGTGTTTCCCACTTGTGTGTGTGTGGTGACTTCTGGAGTCCCGGAGTCCACCAATCCACGCATTACGTCAAACAGCCTGAAAACAGCTTCTGGTCCGTTCCATATCCAATAAAATACCGATTAAGGCAGTATTTCCCTTGCCGGTTTCAAAATTGTTAGCTGTCCACTTTAGCTCTCTTCCTTCCCAATCACCAAGTTCTGCCATTTATTCCCTTTGACCTTAGAAGCCTTTCTCCAGGCTTTCCTACTGCAAGGAAACAATGCAAGGACCCAATTTAGCTTTCCAGTCAGGGTGCAGCGATGAGAAACATCGCGTCTGCCACAGGCAATCTTGGAATAAGAAATTTAATCTCAGCACTCCGGAGAAGAGAGGCAAGCATATCTCTGTGAGTTCGAGGCCAGCCTAGTCTACAACACGAGTTCTGGCAAAGACAGGGATACACAGAGAAACTGTCTCGAAAAACAAAACAAAGAAATCTCTCGAGCAAAAGAACACTGCTGGCCACGCACAGCTCAATGCAATGGCTGGCACCTAGGGGCTCCTTCGTGAGGGTTGGTGGCCAACAAAGGGCACTCCGATTCCAGCCACCATTCTGGGGGACCTTCCGCCTACACAGCTGTACACACATGCCCTGTTCTCACTTACAGGACCAACTCCAGCTCAGCAAGGCGCTCGGTGCGCGGCGCCACCCCGCCTCCTTTCTTTTGTATTCCGGCCGCCCCACCCCCTCCAAGCAGCCCACACAAGGGTTCGGAGGTTGGTACCTATAAATAGTGTGAACTCACAGAGCCTTGGAATTTTAGCTAGAAGGAAGCAGCGGAGTTCCACCGGCCCAGCCCTTCCCTGCACTGACGAACAGGTGTAGCGAGCCTAGGTGACCTGCCCAAGTCACGCAGCAGGCTCCCGCCCCGAGTCTGCACCCCACACCTTAGAGTGTCGGCGACAGGCAGGCCGACTGCACACGGTTGCCCCGGGGACGCGGCCCTGCGGGCGACCCGGGATGGAAAGTGTTCCCGAGGCCAGGGTTGGGCCCCTAGCGCGCCAGTCAGTCCTTAACTCAGCCCGGCCGCGCCCCCGGCGGCCCGCACGGCCCGCACTGCCCGCCCCTCCCGGGCGCCGACCTGTCACCCAGCCGCCCCCACGTGCACCCGGCTCGCAGGATCAAAGTCTGGGGCGGCCGGGCCGGCGCCGAGGAACCGCGGCCCGGAGCCCGCGGCGCCCAAAGAGGGCCCGCTCGCAGCGCCCCAGCGCTCGGCTCCCCGCCCCGCCGCTGCACGCGGCCCGCGCCCACCCTCCCCCGCACCGCCCGCCGCTGCACCCGGCCGCGGCCCCCGGCCCACGCCCGGCTCCCTAGCGCCCAGGCCCCGCCCCCAGCGCCCGCGGCCTCGCCCCGCCCCCGCCCGCCCCTCCGCCGCGCCAGCCAATAGAGGCCGCGAGGGGGCGGGCCGCCGCGCCTGCCGTGAGGCGGTCCCGGCCAATGGGGAAGCGGGCCGGGCCGGGGGGGCGGGGCGCCGGGGCCTTGTCACGCTCGGGTCCGTGTGAAAACGGGGGTTCCGAGTGCAAAGCAAAGTTTTTTTGTAAACCGTCTGCAAAGGCGGGGGGGCGAAGACGGCGGCCGCCGCCGGGCCGAGCGCAGTCGCCGCGGACGCCGTCTCCGGAGCGCCTCGGTCCGATGCTCGGCGGCCCCGCCGCTCGCCGTGCCCCGCCCGCGCCCGCGCCCGCGCCCTCCGCCTCGCCCGCCCGGCCGAGCGCCCGCTCCTGAGTAGCTGCGGCCGGCGGTTTCTCCCGGGGCGCCGCGCCTCGCCCGCGCCGCCGCCATGGGCTGCTGGGGCCGTAACCGCGGCCGGCTGCTGTGCATGCTGCTGCTGACCTTCATGTTCATGGTGCTGGAGGTGGTGGTGAGCCGGGTGACCGCGTCGCTCGCCATGCTGTCCGACTCCTTCCACATGCTGTCGGACGTGCTGGCGCTCGTCGTGGCGCTGGTGGCCGAGCGCTTCGCCCGCCGGACCCACGCCACGCAGAAGAACACGTTCGGCTGGATCCGCGCCGAGGTGATGGGCGCGCTGGTGAACGCCATCTTCCTCACGGGGCTGTGCTTCGCCATCCTGCTGGAGGCCGTCGAGCGCTTCGTGGAGCCGCACGAGATGCAGCAGCCGCTGGTCGTGCTGTGCGTCGGCGTGGCGGGGCTGCTGGTCAACGTGCTGGGGCTCTGCCTGTTCCACCACCACAGCGGCGACGGCCAGGGCGCGGGCCACGGCCACTCGCACGGCCACCTCGCCAAGGGCGCGCGCAAGGCGGGCCGCGCGGGGGCCGAGGCGGGCGCGCCGCCGGGCCGGGCGCCGGACCAGGAGGAGACCAACACGCTGGTGGCCAACACCAGCAACTCCAACGGGCTCAAGGCGGACCCGGCAGGTGAGTGGGGGCCGAGGGACCGGCGCGCCCCCTGGCGCCGGGGGCCGCCGCGCGGTGGCGGGGTGCCCACGGGACAAGTTTGATAATGACCGCGTTGGGGGTGTCTGTGGGCCCGGCGGAGGGCGGGCTTTGTGAGCCGCGGGGAATGACCACCGAATCCGGGAAATTCACCGCGTGGGGCCCTGTATCCTTGCCCACCACCGTGGTGCTGGACCCGGTGGTGAGGTGCTCCTCTCGCGGTTCTGATGAGCGGTTCTCGTCTTGAGCACATGTGCTCCTGGTGCAGACTTGGAAGGTGAGTCTTGAAAAGAGAAGGAACCGGCCAGCACTCCCAAGCTCGATGTTAACGTCCTGCGCTCCTTCCAGCGCTTGTTGCCGTTGAATGGTTGAATGCCGTAGAGGCAGCTTAACTTCTCCAGTGCGTAGCAACTTGTTACACGAAGTTCTGTTGGTGCATAGCAAAGGTTTTCTTCCCCGGAAAAAATGAAGCCAGGCAGGTTTGTGGTCGGACTTGAACTTAAGGCTGCTTAGTGATTATTGAGTTCCAGCTTCATTGATATCTTCAGACTGTGTTATTTTTGGTTTCCCGAGACAGGGTTTCTCTGTGTAGCCTTGGCCGGCCTAGACTCCCTCTGTAGAGCAGGCTGGCCTGGAACTCACAGAGATTCCCCCTGCTTCTGCCTCCCCAGTGCTGGGATCCAAGGTGCTAACAGCCCACCAGCAGTGGCCCCAGGCTGTGGATCTGTCAGTTTGTAAGCCCCCTATGCAACATACTAAATCTTTTATTCGTGATGAGCATTTAAAGGCAAGGCCGTTTCTCCCAGTCTGCCCAGCCGCACCTCAGATCAGGCTATGAGAGGGCTTTCCTCAGCCGTGGGTCGCTGAGAGCCTTGGGTTTTGTTTCTCTCTTGTATGTTTCAGAAGTGTGAAGCAGGGTGTTCAGGACACTGGCCCACTTGGAGGGCAGGGGGGAAGGGGTGGGGAGCAGCAAGGAGGAACCACCAGTGACAGTTTGTTCTCTGCTGTTGGTCCTGGCAGTGCCCAAGAGTCAGCTCGCTGTGACTGGCTGTCAGTATACCATGGTTGTGCTTTATGGGAAGGTCCAGCTTGGTCACGGCAGGACAGGATGCTCATTGAGCACTTAGCTTTGTGTAATTAAAGTTGTCTTGCTTTGTTGTAGAGCCAGAGAAGTCCAGGCACGACCCGGTGGACGTACAAGTAAATGGAACTCTGATCCAGCAGCCCGAGCACCTGGATGTGGAAGACAACTCGGCTGGACAGCTGAACATGAGGGGTGTGTTCGTGCATGTCCTTGGAGACGCTTTGGGCTCTGTGATCGTAGTAGTGAATGCCTTGCTCTTTTACTTTTTCTGGAAGGGCTGTTCTGAAGACTTATGTATCAACCCATGCTTTGCTGACCACTGCAGATCGGCCCTGGATATAATGAACGGCACCCAGGCCCCGATTCGAGAGGCTGGGCCGTGCTGGGTTCTCTACCTAGACCCAACTCTTTGTGTTATAATGGTCTGTATACTTCTTTATACCACCTACCCGTTGCTTAAGGAGTCTGCTCTCATTCTTCTACAAACTGTTCCTAAGCAGATCGATATCAAACATTTGGTCAAAGAGCTCCGCGACGTCGAGGGCGTGGAGGAGGTGCATGAGCTGCACGTGTGGCAGCTGGCCGGAAGCAGGATCATTGCCACGGCGCACATAAAATGCGAGGACCCGGCCTCGTACATGCAGGTGGCCAAAACCATCAAAGACGTCTTTCACAACCACGGAATCCACGCCACTACCATCCAGCCTGAGTTTGCTAGTGTAGGCTCCAAGTCCAGCGTGGTCCCCTGTGAACTGGCCTGCAGAACTCAGTGCGCTCTGAAGCAGTGCTGCGGGACACGGCCGCAAGTTCATTCCGGAAAGGATGCAGAGAAGGGCATAGCAGTTAGCGTTTCCTGTTCAGAACCCAGTGACAACCTGGAGAAGAAGCCCAGGAGGACTAAAGCCGAAGGCAACCTCCCTGCAGTGGTCATAGAGATTAAAAACGTGCCAAAAAAGCAGCCCGAATCATCTTTGTGAGTCCTGAAAAAGATGTGGTATTTGACTTTTGCTTTTAAACTGCAAGAGAAAATAGACTCCATTGAAATACTAAGTTTGCCAAGCAGTGTAATTGACGTCCTTGTCTGTCGCACAGTTAATCTATTTTTGTAAGAACGTGCCGGGACTGCGTAGCAGTTGTTCTGCATTACAGACGGGATTGTTGGTGTGTAGTGCAGCTCCGCTGTAACACGTTTTGAAAGCCAGTTTTAACACTATGTTACATTTTTGTTTAAAGTAAGTATAAACCTTATACGACATAATGACATTTGATTCCTGGTTTTCCCATGATAAAAATTAGGGGGTAAATAAAATTGTTACTGGAATTTCTCTGCTTTTCTCCCCCCACCCCCCGTTATATATTGTATTTGTTAGAATTATAATTGGTAGCCTTTAAAATCACCAAGTTTGCTTCCTTTGCTGTTTTAGGGAATAGTTAACTGCCCTTTGAGATCATAAACAGAGCATAATGGCAGCATATCTTCAGAATGGCTC
>CM053759.1:2850351-2865624 GCA_028658305.1 Pachyuromys duprasi | reverse complement strand
GCAGACAGAACTCAAGTGTGGCAGCGTTTCCCAGCTTCTGTGTGTTCCGTGAGTGTGTTATTTCCAAAGCTGTTCCTACCTCATCATGAGGCTTTATGGATTGTTATGTATTATAAATGTTCTATACGAGACAAGACTACTGTGTTCCTTCTCATTTATTAAAAGTTAAGTAGAAAAAATAAACTAATTTTAATATCTAGTTTGTTTTGTGCGTATGGCCCTCCCCTCCTGCACTGTGGTGGGTAAAAGAGAAATTGGGCTTCGCTAGCATGCCCAAGGACAGATGGTGTAGAAGAAAGAAAATAAAGATCAAAAGCCTGTCATAGAAACAGAAAGGGCTCCTTCACGGTGGGGCCAGGAGGCTCTGGAAATGTTTGGTTATAAGGGTAAACTTGTGGGCTATCAGTAACATTTAACCTGCTTCTATTGGCAGTTTATACATGTCAAAAAGTTTAAAGTTATGAGTGAGAATTACTTTATACCTATATGGCATCTAAAACTAGTACAAAAGGTGTCACGTGGGTGAGAGCCCACTTTGGGGCAGCACAGATAGCCAATGAAAAGCCTCAAGGATGTGTTTCTGGCTGGGAAAAACAGTTTGAGAATCAATTGATAAATGGAAGACATGCTCAGGGAACAGGCAAGTAGACATTACAGAAAAAGGGTAAGGACTAGCAAAGATGTAGTTTACAGTGCAATAGGATTGAGAGGCAAAAGGTCATAGGTTAGGATGACGAGTTGGAGCTGGAAGATGGGTATGGCATGGGTCATGCCAGCATGTTGGAACTAGGCTTTACAGGGAAAAGAAACTCAAATTGTTCTTAAGAGTGATTGTGTGTGAGCCTTTTGCTTGCAGGTATGTCGTGTTCCATGTGTGCCCTCAGATCAGAAGAGGGAAGTGAGTCCTCTGGAACAGGAATTGCAGAGGGTTGTTAGCCTCTATGTGGGTACTGGGATTTGAACCTGGGGCCTTTGGGAGAGCAACAATACTCTTAACTGCTGAGCCATCTCTTAAACCTCTCATTTTTTAAAATTAAACAAATCTTATGTGTGAGTGTGTGCTATGGGTGAGTGCCTGTGGAGGCCAGAAGACGGCGGTCAAATGCCCATAGAGCTGGGGTTACAGGAGCCTGTACTAGTGTGGGGCCTAGGAGCTGGACTCCGGTTCTCCAAAAGGGCAGGGGTGCCCTCTGCCACTGAGACAGCCCTCCAGCCCCTAAAAGGTTTCGAGTGGATCAAGGCTGCGGGTGATGAACAAGGGAAGTAAGACAGGTGACGCTGGCTTCAGCGTCCACCCACACGGGCTCCCCGACACGGCCATGCCTGCCTGGACTCAGCTCACGCTGACGACATCAGGGTGCACAGCTGTAGTCGATGCTACCGGAGGGTTGCTGCTGGCCAGCTCTCCATCTAGACCTGTCGGGAAGGAATTGCCTCCTGAGGCAATAGTTCTCCAAAAGCTGTCCTCCCCAAACAGCCCTGCACACTGTGCATCATACACAAAGCTGTCATTTTGAAAATAGACGACAATGTGGAAGAAAGCAATTTTAACAATGAAGGCGTTTCTGGGCATTCAGGATTGGTGCTCATTTCTGCCATCTCTCTTTCCAGTCTAGCCATCTATGTCACCTGCATTCGCTTTAGAACCTGCTTCTAGATTGTAAACTGAGGCAGAGCTGTTTTCCCCATCTCTGTTTCCTTGAGAGATTTCCAAGGGCTAGTGACGCTGTATTTACTGGTGTTTGGCTGTTGTGGAATGGCAGGCAGGGCTGGGGAAGATGACTAGCTACGATGCGGGCACTTGGTACTCAGCAGATACGTTCCAATCCTCACAGGGTAGGTGTATTCCATTACTCCTGCTTCTCTGGAAAACTTTAAAAAACTTCACCTAGTGCTGGAGCCAGAGACAGGACAGGAAGCAGCTTGCTCCCCGTCTCCTTGGACTTCCCAACAACGGCCTGACAACAAAGACAAGTGAGTCAAATCAGGTATGCACGACCACCCAAAGAGATGGGAAAAGTGTTTTTAGGTCATTTGATATTTACTTTAAAAGTCAAAGCAATCACTGGGCTAAAGCCAGCACCTTGTGCTAAATTAGACTTCCTTAAGTTGCGGTTTAGTGTCAGGTTGTGTTTTTTTGTTTGTTTGTTTTATTATTATGTAGGAGAGAGGAATAGGGTAGTGTTTATTGGAATCTTGGTTTTAATTCATCCTTACAGACTAAAGCTGGCAATGTTTTCACTTAAAGCATGCTCCAAATGTGTGCTTCGCTGGACGCAGGGACACTGGCTTACATGGCCTAGGTTGGTGTTGCACCCCGGCTGTGTAACTGAGGGGCAGAGTTAACAAGTGCACAGGGCAGACAGAACATCAGCTGCTTTCTGAGAGATGGGTAAACAGAGCACCCCATGCTCCCTGATCCACAGAGGGGGAGGGAGGTTTAATAACACAGCAGCGCCCCCCTTCCCTCCCTGCCTCCGCCCACTGACAGGACACCTTCCCGCTGTGACCATCCTTAGGGAGATGGCATTGCACTTCAGAAAGTCTGATAGCTGGGCCAGTGGGCCATCTTCAGATCTCTCCTTGCACAAGCTTTGATGTCACTATGAACTGGGCTTGTCCTGGTAAAGGATTGCCACAGGTCCAGGTAGGCAAAGGCACCTCTGTGGTGTTCAGAAAATGTCCAAGAAAGCAGATGTTGCTCTCTGCACTAGAGATGCCGGCTAGCTCCTCTGAAGTATAGAGGAGAACCCCCAGAAGTGGGGTTCTGGCAACAGAAAAGGAGTTCAAAATTCAGCCTCTTAAGATACAAAATGTAATATTCTTCTTAAAAGGCACAGTGATGGGCTAATTTCTCTTTCTAATGACACTGTCTGCTGTATGCACTGCAGAGGATTGAGTCAGGCCCTCCACCAACTAACCCACATCTCTAGTCCTAACTTTTCCTCTGTTAAGCCACTAAAGTTAGGGCAGCAATAAGAAAAGCAGACACAGGTACGCACATGAACACTACAGTTGCTGTACACACTTTCATACCTACAAAGACTCCTCTCACTGGAGTTAAAGACTGACTTATAAATAAGATTTTATTGGAAAAGGGCTGGACACGTTGTGTGGGGACAGAGCTTATGCAACAGTTTATATTGAATGTGGACTCTCAGGAAGGTGAGGCTCAGGAAGGGGTGGCGTGCAGTGCGAAGGCGGCCTTCTTTAACTCCTGGGTTGTGTTTCAAGGTGCGAAGCTAAAGAGGTAAGTAAGAGGTTGGGTGAGAGTCCAAACTTCCTCATTGTGAAGGAGCCCACCTGAAGTAAAGGGGGCTTTTAGCAAACCACCTCGAAGGCAGTCACCTGCCCTAGCTGGCTGCACTTCTGCTTCCCCCTTTGGTGTATTTCCTCCTTCCCTCCTCTCTGCTCTCAGCTGGGCTGAGAGGATGAGGACCCTTCAAACACCCAGCAAGCGGAGGACAGAAATGCCCCTCTTAGCAGGTGTGCACCCAGAGCGGGCCAGCTCCAGCGTGAGCTGTGGGCACACTCTACGTCCCTCAGCACAGCAAGGGTTCTGCCTGGGAGCTGGTGCATGGGTCTGAGCCCTCGATTCCCTGGCTTGGTTTCCTCCTCTTAAATATCAGGTAGTTTCATAGTCATTTCCTTCAGCATTGGCTTGGCGATAAGTGAGAAGGCATCTGGACAGTACCCAGTGGCATGTTAGCCGTGTTTGTTGTGGACCTGTTTCTTGCTTTCCCCTCCTGCCCTGCTCCTCCCTCTTTTCCTTTCCTGTCCTGTCCTAAGCCCAATTACTGATCCATAAGTTCTTTGTTGGACATGTCTTACATCTTACTCAGTGGTAGCACTCTTTTCCAAACCAAGAGGGAGAGGATGGAGAGACAGACTGGGTAGGCCATAACAAACAGTGCCAGCACGATGGAGGCACACCTTCAGGGAGAGCAGGCATTTACCCAGTAATCTGAGAGCAGGTCTGGGGTAAGAGCTGCAGGGAGGAGCCTGTCGCCCCCGGAGCAGTAAGGACAGTTGCAACAGTCTTCATAGGGAGGAGGAATGCATGGTGAGGTGAGGTAATGGCCTTTGAGAGCACACTGCCCACACACCTGCCACTGGGAGCCCTGTTAGTAACCTCTGTGAAACACAGACTTAGACGTGGCAACACTCTGTCAGGCCGGTCTAGATGAGCCACGGTTTCAGTGATGACTTCCCAAGGCGGCCTACAGTGCTGGGCACCGGGCTGGGCACCCAGTGACCACCACTGTGGACATCAGGCTGGTTCCCCAGCTGTAAGGCAGGTGAATGGAGGAGCTCACCTTCAGGACGTGCCAGAGTTGTGGCTCTGCCTCAGGGGAGGACACCACGATGGCTTGGTCACCTGTATGTAGATAGGATGTCTCAACTGCAGGGTTCTGGAGGGACTGGGACTTTGAATGGGCAGCAGATGGTTTGTTGGACAAATGCTGGCCACATGAATAAGACTGAACATGGGTATTTACAGCACTAGAAGACATCCAGAAACTAGTCTAATTCCATTCACTTGGGAAGTTAGATGTTTGGTCGATAGGCACAATCCAGGGGTGACATAGCTCCCGGGACCTTTGCTTGGGTGTCAGTTACTTTTGCTCAGACGTTTTGGTATGAGTCACCACCCCTCGTTCTGTTAGAAATGTGACCAAATTTTCTTTTAAGATGTTTGAGACTCACAGTCAAACTTTGGGCAGAGCACAGGGAGTCTTACGGAAGAGCCAGGGGACAGAAGGACCTGGCGGGTACAGGAGCTCCACAGAAGACCAACAGAGCCAACAAATCTGGATCCAAGGGGTCCTTCAGAGACTGATGCACCAACCAAAGATGATGCATGGAGAGGACCTAGACCCCCTGCTCAGATGTAGCTGGTAGACAGCTCAGTCTCCAAATAGGTTCCCTAGTAAGGGGAACGGGGGCTGCCTCTGACATGGACTCTATTGCCTGATACTTGATCACTTCCCCCAGGTGAGATGGCATTGCCAGGCAACAGAGGGAGAGGATGCAGGCAGTCCCAATGAGAATTGGTAGACTGGGGTCAGTTGGTGTGGGAGGAGGCAGGGGAGAAGAGAGAGGGAGGGTGGGACTGGGAGGAAATAAGGGAGGGGGCTGTGCTCAGGATGTAAAGTGAATAAAAAAAAAAGATGTTTGTTATTGCCCACCCCCCAGACATGATCTCATGCTTCCTTTCCCTGCCTAGGAATCTCTCCCGATCACAGCCACTGAGGTGTCAACAAATGAGTGAGCCTGGAGACCAAAATGGTGGCTCCCAGGAAATGCAGGCACTCATCTGTGAAGTGCGTGGCACTTGTGTTCCTCAGGGGTGATGACAATGCAATCAGGGAGGGAACACAAGAGGCTCAGACTGTGGCCTTTTCCTCTAACAGACCCAGAGAGGACAACTAAAACTAGCACTGTCTCTGAAGTGTCATCCTCATTTCCTTCCCTCTGAACAGTGACTGCTGTCTGGTGCCGCTCTGCCTCCTCTCCATGCCAGTTTTCTGCTTTCTCCATCTTACCCTCCCTGCCTCTTCACTTCCTCTCCCCTACTTTTCCATTCTCTTCCTCTCCCATTTTTCTTTCCTCTCTTCCCATCTGCCTTCCCTTTCTTTCATTCTCTTCTCTCCCCTCCCTCCCTTTCTCCCTCCCTTCTCTCCTCTGCTTCTCTCACCCTTACTGAGCACACACCTAGGCCAAGCACAGGTTTGTAGGTGCTGTGGAACTCTCCTCCTAACCTGACACAGCTGTCAGAGTGGCTTCATAGGAGCGGGCACGCCAGCTTTCTGTGTGAGCAGAGAGGTCTGAGCTGGCACAGAAGGCAGTGCCTAGGGGGTACGATGCCACCTTGGGGTATGTCTTTTGTTAGGGTCTCACTGTCGCCCGGGCTGGCCTGCCACCTGAGCCTCTCACCGCTGGCATTACTAGTGCACCCTGCCAGGCACCTTAGAGTTTGGCATGGTACCTGACCTCTGAGGGATATTCCGGAAAAGCCTCAGAAGGGACACCAACTGGGATAAAAGTTAATAAGCAACAAGAATCAATATTTAATCAATTCTACAGATCTGCTCTGTGTTGCCCTGAGGTCACTGCCTACTTGATTCAGTTTATAGGCATAGAAGCATTGGCATTCATCCAAAATTACACATGCAAAGGGCAAAGATGGGGGCTGACTCCATCCAACGTGGACTTCCGGGTTTGGCAGGAAGAGCCTCAGCTTGGGTGGAGTTTGCAGAGAAGAGTGTGAGGGGGACAACCTGAAACCTTCACTTACCTCACCTTTTAAAACGAAAACTAGTTCCCCAAACACACACCGTGTGCGCACAGAGGTTCTGTCCAGTGTATTAGCAGCATCTTTAAAATTTTTATCACATTTATTTATTTGTGCACACACACCCACACACATGAATGTCGATCAGAGGACAAGAGAGTCAGCTCTTTTTCTTTCCCTCTCCCTCCCTCTCTCTGTCTGTCTCTCTCTCATACACCACAGGCACACACACACACACACTAATGTGCATGAATGGAGGTCAGAGGACAAGAGTGAGTTCACCCTTCCACCACATAGGACTTGGGGATTAACTTTAGGTCTCCAGGTTTGGTAGTAGGCTCCCCTCACCCACTGTGCCATCTCTCTGGTGAGCATGTTAGTACTTAGAGCACGTTATTCATTGTGTTACGATGACACTGCGTCAGCCTACATTTAACAACAATACAAACACGTATTCATCTGTATATGGATTACTAATTTTTTTCTTGTTTAAACGAACGAAAATCTATCAAGCAACTCAATCCACTTGAAAACATCAAAAAATGTTAGAGCGGTTTTAGTAAGATAAGTATCTAAAGTAAAAATACCATCCCTCTACCTGGCCTGATGCCACCCTGCGTGTCTGTTCTGAGGAGCTGTAGGCAGTTTTTTTGTTTGTTTGTTTTTGTTTTTTCCATCTGGCTTCTCTCACACCTAAGTGCACACCTCCATATCATGGAACACTCAATGGACATGAGCCCTCTTAGGCCTTAGAGTTAGCTTTTTGGTTGTGAACTAAAGGCTGATGAAGATTTTCACTTTGAAGTGGATAGTGATGAAATGAGCGCCAGTTATCACTAAGAACAATCAGCTTAGGGGCAGGAGCAGAAGACGAATTACACATGGTAGAGGCAGAGGCGATGAAATAGGAAGGAAGTCCAACTAAAGTAACGCTGGCGACGGTGAAAATGTCTGTACAACCAGCAGTTTCCCTTGGGGGCTTCGGTGTGGCACACCTGTGGTCTGAAGGCTGGAGTGTGCTCAGGCCTGTGCACATTAGCAGACAGCACCTCGTAGCTGTGGAGGAAGATGCAGAGTCAGAAGATGAGGATGAGGAGGATTTAAAATTCTTACGTATGTCTGGAAAGTGATCTGCCCCTGGAGCCGGTGAAAAAAGTAAAACTTGATGAAGATGCTGAAGAAGAAGATGATGATGATTTTTAATGAGGAAACTGAAGAAAAAGTTCCAGTGAAGAAATCTCTACAAGATACCCCAGCCAAAGATGCAGAAAAATCAATCCAAAATGGAAAAGACTTAAAATCAACACCAAGATCAAAAGGTCAAGAGTCCTTTAAAAAAAAAAAACAACAACAAAAAACCCAAACCTCTTAAAACACCAAACGGACCTAGTTCTATAGAAGACATTAATGCAAAAATGCAAGCAAGCATCAAAAAAGTGCTTTGAACATTCCTGGGCACTACTGCTAAACTAAGTCCAAAGATGGGGAAAGAGGAAAAGGAGAAGGAGAGAAAGTGACAAAGTCAACAGTCCAGACGGAACCCTTCAGTTTTAACCTCAAACCCCTTTCCTGGTTGGTCATCCATTCCCCCCTGCCCCCACACACTGACGGCAATCTCTTGTTTTCCTAAAGTTTTTTCTTTCAGTCTACGAAAAAGCAGCAGCTGGTAGTGACAGAACTGTAGTTCGCAACAAGGCTGCATGGAGTCTCCAGGCTGGGAGAGCAGAGGAGTGGCCGTGTGTTAGACCACTACACTTAGCTCTTTCAGGGGCAGAAGCAGTACTTCTGTAATGTTTACTGGTTCACAGCAATTCTGTGGGAAGCTCAGAAGGAGGGAAACAAAAGGATATTCTTGGTGCGATTTCTTCACCAGGGCCCAGTATTTCTATACCCAGCCCTTTTACACGCACACAGACCCGGGGCCTATCCTGTTGGTTCCTGTGCTCTTTGCCCAGGGCAGGCCACATTACCTGCTCAGGGTTACCAGACTGTGTGAGTGCTCAGGCACAGTTCCAGAACAGCCTTTGCTGTGGCTCTTGGTGTTATTTCCAGTCACTACAATCCCAGGAGGCTCAGGTGACCCTTCTTTGGCCAGCCACAAAATGAATATGGGGATACTTAAGTACAGTTCACCTGGCTAGATGTACTCAATCCCCAGATGCTGAGGCCATGTGTAACCCTGGGTAATGCCATTTCCAGGCCGCCCTGTTCTCTGAAACACAGATCAGCTGGTGCTCTCTGCACATATTTATTGAGCACCAGGTTGGGCAACAGGCACTAATCAAGGGCAAGGGATCTGGCAGTGAATGCAGACAGTGGTTCCTGCTCTCAGTTGTCTTGTGAAACCAAGATAAGGATGTGATGTGGACCAAAGCAAACACAAAATTAAAGCAGGGGAGGAGAGCAAGGGGAGAGAGAAAGGATATGTGAGAGGTAAAGAAGTCAGGGAAGAAAGCCCCTTGGGTTTCTGAGGAAGAATTCAGGGGATAATGAGGCAAAGAAAGGCTGTGAGGATGGGGCTGGTGTTGGAGGTTGGTCTGATGCGTGTTACTAGCCCTCAAGATCTGGTTACACCTATCCTCGGTTTGTACACCTGCCTAAGACATACCTGATTGATTGATTAAAGGGCCTATACCTGGGAAGGGTAGAATGGAGTAGATGTGGCTAGGGTTCCTGGGCTTGGAGAGGAGAGGAGAATCAGGGGGGGACATACAGAAAGGAAGAGAGGAGGGGTGAGGACACGGTAGGTTAGTGTGGGAAAAAAAAACATGGAGAGAGAGAAAGGACTTCAATAATGGGGTGGAAAGACCCAGATGAAGAATACAAGCAAGTACCATGGAACTGTGGGTGGAAGGCAGACCAGATGAGGATGGTTAATGTGGATGGCATTGGATGGGGCTGGGAGATGGGTGGTGAGGTGACTGAACCGCGTAGGTGGAATATCTGCCCGGCCCAAGGTAAGTAAGGCAATTACAAAATCTAACAGGTGTCTGTGTCTTATTATTTGTGATAGCAGGTTAGATAATGCCACTGTGGTAATCTTATAATAATAAATATTATATAGCCCAACCCCCCCCCCCTTTTTTTTTACTATTTACTACGACAGGCTGCCTTTCTGAGAAGAATTAACTTGTGCTTCTATCACACTGTGAAGCAGACATTTCACCTTTGGCTGCCGCCATCCTCTCGTTGGCTCACCAGTGCATGTGGCAGATACCCTGAGGAGCTGGCTTTGCAGAGTTCTGATCTGTTACTTAATAAAGGTGACAAGGACAGCCCAGCACCACTCTGCGGATGAGAGTCAGGCCAGCGGTGGCCAGCTCCAGCCCCAGACCATCCCAGGCCCCTCAGAAGCTTCATGGGGCGGAGAAAGTGACTGCCTCAGCATTTCCATGACTGTGTTCTTGGAGCTGTCTACGAACGTTTGCTCCCTAGAACTAGAGGTCCCTGGGGAAAGGAGAGCATGCTAAACACAGAAAAACCAAGACATGAGCTGCTGTGCAAGAATTCCATAACCCTAAGCAAGGCCCTGACCTGAGGCGCTCAACCGTTCCTGTCTTTGGTGACTGAGACCCAGTGAGGCAGAGGAGCCGTGTCTTGCACCGTGCCAGCCCCTGGGAGAAGTCCAGTGAACTAGTGCTGGCGTTGTTTTTCCCTGTGGAGTCCTCTCATGGTAATGGACTGGCCACCACTGTTCTGTCCGCCGTCTCAGATTTACTCAGCCTTTGGTGGAACTGCGGCCCTGACTATCCAGGATCACAGCATGGCTGCTCCCTGAGTATCAGAGGAATTGCGCTGAGGTGTGTGTGGGGGAGCCATGCCACGTGGGCCGATTGTCTTTGATCTGATTCAGGTTCCTGTCCCCTGACAGAAGGACCTGGTGTCATTTCCACTTAACTTTAGGCCATCATGGCCCCTTTGTGTCATTCTTTAGGCATATCATTCACAAATGGATTTGGATGAGTTGAATATTCATTTTAAATGTGGCGAGAGAGCTGCTGAGGTTGTTCAGCAGGTAGAGGTGCTGCCAGGTATGATGCCCTGAGCTCAATGCCCCAAACCCACAGGCTTGAAGAAGAGACTCGACTCCTGCAAATTTGCTTCTTACCTCCCATGAGCCTTGACAAGCACACTCACATAAAAATGTTTGTTTTTTTTTAAACCACATAGATCCACAGTATCCTAAAACACCTGCTCACTAAAACCAGACGTTCAGAGGTTGTCTGATGAATCATTTGTTCCCTGCAGAGCCCTGTGTGGCCATCCAGGAAGAGATGGAGTTGGAGGATTTCAGCACCGCCTTCCTTTTTCCAGCTACCAAATTTGCAGAAGCTGGAGGGCAAGTCACTTGCCTGGGTTAAACCTTCCGGGGAGGTCACCAAGCCTGTTCTGGTCACAGCCGTGCAACAGCCGTGCAACAGCCGTAGGCATTAAAACCTGCTTTCCAGCTGCTTGCCTTTGCTCTACTGCACCTCAGATCAGGGTGGTCATGATGGTCTCAATGCTGGGATTTGAGGATATAAATGAATTTTTAATCACATGTTGGGGTTGGGCTGGTGCTGTGTAGTCTAATACTAATTTCTGGCTCCCAAGATCTGGTTCCTGCCCAGACAAGTGCATTCTCACAAACACTGGTCTCTGTTGTGTAAGCTCTACTCCACCTAATTTAAAGTTGATGAGTTAATAAAATAGCTGGAAGCCTATAACTGGGCAGAAGAGAAGCAAGAAGGGCTTAGGTTCCCGGGCTTGGGATCTGAGGGACCATGATGCCAGGAGGGGGAGAGAGCAGAAGATGCAGCAGGAGGAGAACCACGCGCTGGCCCTGAGGGCTGGGCTGATGCAGGAACAGTTAAGGCGAGTGATGTGTGGTGTGTGGCTGGGAAATAGCAAAGTAGTTTAAAGGTTGATACCTGCCCAATTGCTGGGCTCTAAAGCTTTTATAAATCCAAGCGGTCTCTGTCTCGATCATTTGGGAATTAGCTAGGGTAGAAAAGCCCTCAGGAGTCTAATATCCTTCCACAACAAGCACACATTTTGACACTTGGGGAAGTGTAGCCTCTCTGGGTCATTGTGCTTCTTTCTCTTGTGTTGGTGCGAGCTCTGGCTGTTGTCTCAGGGGATCAGGAGCTGAGGGGTGTGTGGAGAGTGTTTCCTGGCTCAGTGGTTTGCAACTGGCTTTGTCATGTGCAGAATGCTGTCCACAGGCTCTGGCTCTGCCTGCGGCTGCTTCATGGTGCCCTCTGCAGGAAGTTTTCTTGATTAGGTCCTTCTGAGGGGCATTAGGGGCCCAGCTTCTCACTCCTAACCCCACACAGGGCCGACTAAACCCCACACTGGTGAGGGCACTGGAAAAGCCCGTACAGGGAATCGGAAGGACTTGTCCAAAAGCGTGTGGTGTTGCAGTTTTCATGTGCATCTGTCTGCACGCCAGTCCAGAGAAGTGTGCTTACCGAGCGCCAGTGGCTTCTCTCCAGTGGACATTCTCTCTCCTCCTGTGATTTTCTTCAAATTCTCTGTGTAGATTTTTTAAAAGATTCATGTGTATGTGTGGTGTGTAGGTATGTGTGCCCGTGTATATGTGTGTGTATGTCCAGGCTCATGCTCACACATGCAGGTACCCTTGGCAGTCAGAAGATGGTGTTGGGTCCCCTGAAACTAGAGTTACAGATAGCTGTGAGATGCCTTAAGTGGGTGCTGGGAACTGAACCCAGAAGAGCAGGCACCTCCCTGGCCCTTTAGGCACAGGTTTTCTTGCTGTTGTTTGTTTGTTGTATTTAATGAATGCTTTTGACCCGTAGTTGTTTGAATTCACACAGGCGCAGGCCTATTTGCACAATGTGGTTGGTTCAGGGAAGGTCTGAGTTCAAGCCTGTGTCTTTAGTCCATGCTCAGGTGCTGGGTGCTGTCCCCAGTACCAGGCCAGATAACGCTGGACAGTGAGATAATGCTGGACAGTGAGTGGAAGCTCAGCTCTCAGCATCTTTCTGCTCCTTATAAGAGAGTGACCCACTGGCCAATGAATCAGGCTCACTGGTTAGTCCCTCAAGAGTGACAACTGGGTAAAGAGACACTTGGCCAGGAGTGGAGGCAGTGCAAGGCTGAGCTCCTGGACTGGGGTATAGCCCTCGGGGACAGAGAGCACAGGTCTGCACCTCAGATGCTACGTGTGGATGGTGTTCTGCCTGGGAGCTGCTTCCTTGTTGGTCCTTCCATCCCCCCCAGCTTGGCACTCCCTGTGTGCCGGACCCAGGGTTGCTCTGTGGCGTTGTCTGCTGGCATGGCCACCCTGCAGCCTCTGGCCCAGGCAGGCTCCTGAGGCGGTGCCTGCACCGCCAGGGCTCCAGTACAGGTCCTGGGGGGGCACACTGCCAGGAATGCCGAATTACAGCCTGCAAGGCGTGCGTGTGCGCCTGCCTGTGAGGGGGAGGGAACCTCAACAGCCCCCTCCCCGGTGCCTGGGCAGGGAGCATCCTTCCTCGAGAGCCGTGGTTCCTGTATCTCTGCCTTGGCGGAGCTAAATGGGCTACAGTTGCCCGAAGCAGAAATTAATTCTATTACCCTCTGCAAAGGAAGCCCAGCTGAGCCAGAGGGAGGGGCTCTCGGGGAAGGCATTCCTACCTTGGCTTGACGTGACAAGTTAGTTGGAATGGCCCCACTGTTCCTGCCGGCAGTCACCAGAACCCTCAGGGAATGTGTGGAGGGTAAAGTCTGCCGGCCCAGCAGGGCAAGGAGGTGCCGAATAACGTTTCTGGTTGATGGAGAGCAGAGTAGGGAGAGAGGTTGCTTAGGGATATGGACAACTGGGGTCCATCCTGGTCCCAACGGCTCCATCCAAGAGCACTTGTGGTAGCCTCTGGTTCCCACTTGGCACTCCCTCCCCGTGCCTGGGTGGCTCCGCTCCAACTGGCTGGGGGACAGAGAAGCCCTTGGCCTTGGCTGCTGCTGAGACCTGCCCAGGCTGAAGAGAGGAGGAAGGGTGGGGGAGAAGGGTAGGTGCTCGGCTCTCTGGGCGGGCGGACCTCTGCATGCAGGGCAGTTTCTGTGGAGATGCTTGGAGAGGGGCAGAGCCCTGCAACCAGCTGACTCAGGGCTGATTATCCATAATTATAGGCCCACGAGGAACTGAGTTCTGGTCCAACGGCCGCTCCCAATGCCCTGTCTAAGACAGAAGGAACTTTCCAGAAAGCAAATCTTCAGAACTCTCCACACACCAGCTCAAGACCAGGGTCATCACTGTAAAGTGCCCTGGCCTCCACCCCCAGACCTCCTTGCAGGCAAGCTGTTCCAAACAACCATGGAGGTGGCAGCCCTCCAGATCTGTAGCAAGACTGCCAGGGCCTGCTGGCCTGGCTCCTGCCCACACCTCTGCCCCACTTTGTACCTGTCGCCTCCACTCCCAGTCACTGTCTGAGCTGGCATTGCTGCGGCACAGAAGATTTTCCAGATGAAGCCCTGTCCTCACGTGTTTGCACACCTGGAGAGAGAGGAGGCATGACTTAGATAGTAGGACGGCCTGAAGTGTTGGGGGGGGGGGTAAAATGGAAGGGGTAGGCTAAGGAAGCTGCACCAGTAACATGACCCGGAGCAGCGACTTGTCAGACACCTGAGAAGGCCGTGCCAGAGGGAGAGGCTGGGAATGGCAGGGAGGCTGCTGAGGCCAAACAGGGGTGTGAGGAGACAGGATCCAGTGCCTGTGGCAGGTCTCACAGGCACTCTCCCTGTGCTGACTGGAGGGGTCTGAACCCAGATGATTTAAACTGTAAATCCCTGCCCCCCCCATTGCTGTGTGGGAGCAGAACAGAGGTGAGCATGCAAGCTGGGGAGCAGCAGCAGGGGGAGGCGGAGGATGGCGGAGGTGACGTAGGCTTGGGTCAGTTCCCCAGTAGGTAGAGATCTCGGGTCTGCCGATGACCAACTGTGGCCCTGAGGGAACTGGCTCTGTACTTTCTGCCACCCCCAGCCCCCACTTGCAGAAATGAGAAGACAGCAGAAGTATGGTTCGGGGAAAATGCAGCATCTGAGTCCTTGTGACCATGGGCACGGCAGAGGAAGAGCTCCCCAGGCACTCGGGTTCTGAGTCTGGAGTCCAGGGGCTGCCCTGGCTGGAAAGAGCTGTCAGCTCAGGAGGCACCCTGGATCTGGCTGCAGCTGTCAGTTAAAATCAATGGCTGCAAACAGCACTGGGCCCTTGGAAAGACAGGAGACAGTTTCGGAACTGAGTTCTGAGCTGTTTTAGCTCATTTGGGGGTCATGAAGATGAAAGAAGCCAGCAGACAACAAGAACCGGCAGCCACAGAGGCAGAAAGTCAGTCAGGAGCTAGCTGGTTCTAAAAGCTGGGGGGCGGGGGGGGGGGAAGTGTCTCCAGGGACAAAGGCCCAAATGGCTTAAAAACCCCGGGGGCTTGGGGACAAGTGAGGGAAAGGGGGGACTGGTTATTTGACAAGGGACTAGTGACCTTGAGAAGACCTGTGAAGACCTGAGGGGAAAGGCTGGTAGAAGTAGGGCCACACCAGAAAGGGAAGCTGAGAACTGGAAAGCTAGTGAGAGGGAGGGTTTTTTTTTCTTTTTCTTTTTAGGAGTTTTGTTCTATAGTATGGTAGAATGGGGCTGTAGCTGGAGAGAGAGTTGATTCCCACAAGTTGTCCTCTGACCTCCATATTAGGTGATGGCACATCCTCATCCTCATCATCACCATCATCATCACCCACCATCACCATTATCTTCATCACCACCATAATGATAATAATGAAATAGCATGGAGTTAGGAGAAGATGATTTTCCTGGTAGAAGTAGCAAGATGCTGGTAGTGCTCTGAGACTGATGTTTCAGAGAAATGAGAACGCCAGAGTGCAGCCTCAGGAGACACCAGGACAAAGGCAGATTCTAATGAAAAGCAGATAATGAGAGACAGAGAGGGTCTCAACTTGAAATGGCACCACACCATTGCCGAAACAGACATGGGGACCAATGTAAGTAC
>CM053759.1:2736493-2849851 GCA_028658305.1 Pachyuromys duprasi | reverse complement strand
GGGGACCCCTACCCCATGCCTTCCAGCTCCTGAGCCTGCTGGCTCCCTGTCTCTTGCCCCCACCCTTCTGGAAGCTCTCGGTGCTCAGACTAGGGGAGGGCCCACGGCCCACAAGCTCTGAAGCACGATTGTTGCTCAGGTGGCTTCAATCTGGAGGCTTTATCCCGTGTCACCTGCCACTTTTACAGACAGGGCTGGCCTTCCCTGTCTGACCTTGAGTCCCAGCATAGCCTAACAAGACCTTAAAAAAAAAAAAGTTTTTCTCCCCCACCTGCCTTTCTCTTAGTCCTGTCTCTCTGAGCTGTCTCAGCTAGGAGGGTTTAGGACTTTGGAGAGGCACCTGCCCTCCCTGGCCTGCTGCTCGTTGGCCTGGAGGGTGACCCCTGCTGCCTGTGCACGGCTGCAAGGGCAGGGGTTGCTCTGGGACCTGAACTCTGCCACCCTTGCTGCAGGGACCTTGCCAGGCCTGGGTGACTCAGCAGCAAGCTGTGGGGGGAGGGGGGCTGCTGCCCTCACCCCTCCTCAAGCTCCTTCCTCCACAGGCCCCTTCACTTCATTGTTAATCGTTAACATCGTGTTCCGGAGGGAGCCAGCTGTCCTGGAGCCTGGGGCACGTCCCCTCCTGCTGTGTCATGGGCACAAGTGAGACTCAAGCCACACCTGGGGGTAGAAAGGGACCATAGCCGAAAACTTTCCTCTCCTGGCTTCTCTTGCGCTCATCCTGTCCGCATCAAAGTGACTGGCTGATTTCTCACGGCTTCACAAATGCTAGAAAGCTCAGGCATAGCCAGGATTCAAACTAAGGCCCCAGACACCGGTACAGGTTGTCTCCCAAGTCCAGAGAGTCACCCTGAAATGCCGATTCACAGTTGCCTGAGTGGAAGGCAGGGGCCTACTCCCCTTTGCACGGCTCACAAGGCATCCCACCTCTAGCCCCAAATCCTTGACCATCTTGCCAAGGATGGATGACGAGGCATCGTGGGTATTTACATCAAATGCTAGTCAGTGCGCACAGAGCTGATGGGAGGCAGTCTGAAATAAACCACAAGTTCTCCAACACGGGGTTTCCCTGTCCCTAGAGCAAACACGGCAGGACCTAACATCTGAGGGGACCGAGTGAGCCTAGGGCCCCACTGACGCCACAGTTTGGCGAGGGGTGGTCCCCTACCCCCCCATCCTGGCCTGGTTGGTGAGGTTGGTATGCTCTGCAAGGTTCCTTCGACACCACAAGATGTCGCTATCGCCCCGCAAGTAGCCCACAGAGGACTCTGTTTTCGGTAGACCTGTTTTTGGCAAGCTGGCCAGGGGGCTCTGAGCACATTGGGGAACCGCTGACGGACCGACTCTGCTTCTCTGAGCACTTCTCCCTCTGCAGGGCAAGGCAAGCCAGTCTGCAGGCTGCCCGGAACGCCACCCCGCTACTCTGGACTCCTCAAAAGTTGCCAGAGCCATTGCACACACACTTGTACCGGCAATGTCGGTTTCTGTCTCACTCTGCAAGACTGTCCAATTTTCAAAGTCGGGTGTGTGTTTCCATCGCCTATCCTTGGTTAGCAACAAGTGCCATCTCCCTTGATTGCCCCTGGACACAGAAAGCCAGGGAGCAGCAGGCAGGATGGACGTCTCTCAGATCAAAGGGGAGAATGCTGAAGACAAGGGAGATCTTGACAGTAACCAGAGAGAGAAAACGCCTGTCTAAGAATGCCTGGTTCTGGTCAGCCGGAAAAACACTAGTTCAAGTAGTGAACTAGTTCAAAAAATAGTTCAAATGAACAGAACAGAAGTCCTTCCTTTCTGCGTTCTATCTGGAGCGTCACTATCTGCAGACATGAAAGCTGAATAAAGCTTTTTGTAGATAAGCACACAAAAAAGAGAGTCTCGTGCTAATCAGATCTCCTGGAGCTAGAATGCTAGCACATGTTTCTCAGCAGGAGGGGAGGGACTGATCGCCTGTTCTGGGGAGACATGAGCAAACACCAGCTGGACTATCAACAACAGGTGCTGGAGCCCGCTGGCAGAGTCAAACAGTTCTTGAGCGGAGAGTGAGAAAAATAAATGAGACACTGCACATGGGATCTGTTCAAGAGGGCTTCTAGTAGAAACTAGTTTATTCCACAGTCCCTTCTTATAGTCAGAGCAAAGCACCTCCATATGATGAAGTTCATTGAAAAGTCAAATTTGTTTACCTCGACCACCTCTCTGTGATCCTCACACAAACAAACAGACATGAACTTGGCAACACATCCTGCCTACTGTCACAAACAAAAGGAAGTGAACTTGGCAAAACATCCTGACTATCCCTGTCTCCAGGTGAAGGCCAAGGTGAAAACATGTTTTTCACTGAGAGCTCAATAACAAAGCATCCTGACACAGACAGGAACAGCAATGGCTACAGCGTCAAGCTTGGCCAACCACTGAGCTCACTGACCATACAGGAGCATGGATGACCCAGGCTCAGACAAAGCTCTGGGGGTGAGGGGCCCTCCTTAGCTGACCCTCTGCCCTCTGGCACCCCTGAGACTACTAGGGCAAAAATGCTGTAGCTGGGAGGCAGGTGCTATGGAGAGGGAGCTGCTTGACTTTCAGGTGCAGGTCCTCCGGAGCCTCCTTCTTTGAGGGAAGTCCAACACCCTGATCCCCTGGAGGGCCTCCTTTGGGTAACTACAGCTCCCCTGATTAAGATGGTGATGATGGGGCTGGAGAGATGGCTCAGAGGTTAAGAGCACTGGCTGCTCTTCTAGAGATCCTGAGTTCAATGCCCAGCACCCACAGGGTGCTCATAACCATCTATAAAGGGATTTGACGCCCTCTTCTGGGGTGCAGGTGTACATGCAGACAGAGCACTTCTACATTAAAAAACGTGAATAACTAAGCTGTGCTCAGAGGGTTCCACACTGATGTGCAACCATCAGTGATTGCAGCCATGTGTAAATGCAGTGAGTGAAGGGGCAGAGGAAGGAACTGGTAAGACTGCTCAAGTTGGTCATGCCACAGGAGGCTCACGTCACATGTGAAGCTCATGCCACACATGGCGCAGTCCCTGTTATCTGAGACGATGGGCTGCTGGGGCATGGTGCAGCCGCGAAAGTCGCCACTTATTTCTCTTTAGAGCGGAACTGACCCGATGAGAGGTGATGAGCTAGGATGGGGTGAGCAGAACGGCTTACTGGCTGGACGTGCTGCTGCTCCTCAGGAGACCCAAGTTCAGCTCCCAGCACCCACACCAGGCAACACACAGCCTCCTGCAATGTGAGCAAACGCTGGGCGACCAAAGTTCGGTCCTCAGACCTGGGAGGAGAGAACTGACTGCACATCATTGTCCTCTGACCCCTGAGTGTGCACCGGGACACTTTCACCAAGTACTGATGTCCACACTAGAAGACAGCTCAGTAAGAAAGGAAATAGACAAACATCACTCACGAGGGGAGTCTCCAAACCATATCTTAGCAAGTCAAACCTAGGACTGTGTGAATGGTTCTTGCCTCATAACCAATCAGGACTTAACAGAGCACAAGGTTCACTTCACTTTTGAAAGTCAGAACAAGTTAGAAGCAGAAATTCAAAGATCGTCTTGATAAGACATTCATGAAACCGATCGCCCTTTGACAGCACAAGCTCTTGCCAAATTAGAAACAGAAAGGAATTCTCTCTGCTGGAAATTATCACTGACGGATTTGACACCTTTGAGGAGCTGACGGTGCGTGTGATGCAGCCAGCATCCCGGGCCAGGACCGAGGCACAGGAGTCCACCCTGGAACGCCTGTCGAGGTTTGAGTCAGGAGACAGGAAAGGCACCAGACAGCAAGGAAAGGGGCCTTCTCTCAGCGTCTCAGACAGTCTGGCATGCACAAGATCTCCAAGAATATACAAGAGAGATCTAGGGGGCTGGCTCGGTGGGCCAAGGGGCTTGCTGCCAAGACTGCGTTCAGTCCCACATGGTGAGAGGGGGCACTGACACCACAAGCTGGCCTCTGGCCTCCGCACACGTGCAGTGCATTTGTATGATAATACCCATGCTCTTCCGCATACAGAATGAATAAATGGAAGAAGTATGTATACATAGAGAGGAGCCAGGCAGTGGTGGTGCATGCATTCAAGCCCAGCACCTGGGAGACAGAGGCAGGTAGAGGTCTACTTGATGCACACACTTAATCCCAGCTTGGGAGGCAGAGGTGGGGCCAGCCTGGTCTACAGCTTGAGTTCCAGGACAGCCAAGGATACACAGAGAAACACTGTCTGAGAGAGAGAGAGACAGACAGACAGACAGAGACAGAGAGGCAGAGATCACAAAAAGCCAGTTTAGAGTTGTCAGAATACACTGATACATAAATCCTAAGTTTATTACATTTGCTAATAACACAGAGAGAAACTAAAATCCATCTGCAGTAGCTAAAAGAGGCTGGAGAGACAGCTGGGCAGTTGAGAGCATGCAGTGCTCTTGCAGAGGCCCTGGGTTCACTTCCCAGCACCGACATCAGGAAACTCACAGCTGCTTACTGGCTGGACGATGTTGTGGGTATTTGATCCCATTGTGAGCCCCAAGACTGTGAGCTGTAAAAAACCGTTTTCAGTTGTGGAGTGGCTCAGCCTTAGCGCACACCTTCGATCGCCCAGGCAATGTGATGCTGGCATGAAGGAAGACACACCCGTGTGATCTATTCTTCAACATTAGATGATGCCAAAGGACTCCATTCACAAAAAGGACAGGCTTACCAAATACACCTGACTGTTGGTAACGCCTGTCTTCCCAAAGAACCTGGCTAGAAGTGCAACAGGCTTGTCAGAAAAGAAGCTAAAAGAATGCTTGTGTCTCTCACTGTCAGACTACTGAACCAATGGACCCTCCACCCAAATCAGGAATTTCCCCGGGAATCTCATACTGGGAAAAGGACAGATGCCAGCGGGAAGATTTCGTCTCCCTGATGGAGAGTCATACAGTTCTAACAACTCACCAGCTCACCTTCCAGGGTGCCTGAAGGCAGACAAGGTCAGCGGAGGGAGGGCAGGGCCACACCCTCACCCTGACTGCTTAGAGGTGATATCCTTGGTCTCTGTTTAAACTCTGTTCGCTCTTGCTGCAGGACCCTAAAGAAAGACTGGATCCCTCGGTCCCTCTTCCTAAGTGACCACATTGAGGAAGTCTCCTTTTTCTGCTTTCTACTTTCACCTTAGCACTTGAAATTGGCTGTACCTGGCTTAGGACAAGTCCAATGACATAAATGGATCACAGACATCCATGTGAGTTCTGAGACCCATTCAGGATAAAATGTAAAGATCGGTGAAGCTCCTACATTCCACAAAGACTCACAATAAATAGCGATCTGAGTGAGGTCTGCAGGTTTCAGAACTTGTGGAGGTACAATGCGGTCTCAACATTGTTAAGACAGCCAGCCAGGATGGGAGTGAGCGTAGGACGCACTGTTCTCAAGACATGTGGATGCGAATAAATGCAGGAAGACAGTGGGGAGAAGCCCCGAAAGCTGCACATGGAGGCTGGCCTCACAGGCGACAAGGATTGCAATAAAAAACCATTTATACCAATGCCCGAGAAGATGCGAAGGGCCCAGGACAGGGCAGCTCATGGGTGGGAGGATCCAGCGTGACAATTGTCCCGAGTGCTGCACAGTGGAAGCTGGCGCAGAGGTCAGGCAGCAGTAGAACCTGGTAGAACTATCCTCCCAAGAGGGTGATCTACCCAGGTGCTTGATTTTCAGGAGCTGTTCACACTCCTCACAAGCCAGGGCCTTGGGGTGGGGTGTTAGACAATTTTATTTTGTTCTTTTGAGAGGGAGTCTCGCGTAGCTCAGATCGGCCGTGAGCTTCAGGTCTTCCTGGCTCCGCCACCGTGGTGCTGGGGTTACCGGCATTGCCAGGCCCAGGCTCCCTGTGCACTTTCATTTTGGGGTCAGTTCAGAGCCTGGGAAGGAGCACTGGCTGCCACCACTCTCTGGTTGCAGACACAGGGAGGACTGCCTTTGGTTGTCTCCACAAGGAGCCGGCCAAGGGTTCGGAAGGTGCTGGCATCTCCTGTAGGCTGCCCCTCTTTAGCTGGTATAGCCTTTGCCCCAAGATGGCTTCTCAGAAGTTTGTATGGGATATCAGTGATTGCAGACTGGTAGGTTCCTCACAGGGCAGGATTGTGGTCAAATGACTTACATCGGATCCCACTGCCTTAGCAACACCCACAATCCTCCAACACGCTTCCAACATCTCTTGCTGTCACTGATTAGTTTGCCTCTGTGTGATCCCAGTGTGTTATACAATTGGTTTGTCTGTCTGTGCTCCATGGGGCCTGAAGAGGTCAGAAAGGTCAGATCTCTGAACCTGGAGTAATAGAGACTGTGAGTCATTCAGTCCTCTTTAGGAGTAGCCAGGCTCTTAACTGCCAAGTCATCTCAGCAGCCCTAAGATACTGTTTTTAACAACAACAACAAAAAAAAAGAAATAATAAAAAATACTCATATAAAAAAGTATTGTGACTGTATATATTTTGTATGATCTTGAGAAGTATTCAAAAATAAGCAGATAATTTTGTTCTCTGTGGCCTGTCAACCTGTGCAGATCTTGTCTGCCGGACCTGGGGTCTGACTTCCTGGGAGCTACAGTGAACTACAGTCTAACAATACACAAACCTCACTCCAGCTTCAGTGTGCATTTACACATGAATGTAACAAAGAAAGCACCAATACAAGGAAGGTTGAGTTCACAAAAACACCATCAGAAAAACTGTAAATAAAGGTCAGAATGGACATACAAAATGCTGTCAGAGCAGCCCTTTCCCGGAACTTTCTCAGGACAGAACCATTTAAGCACAATTGCCTGGCACACACTATAGATTTTATCTGTGAAAACACAAAGGCAAGGCATACGGCCGTGCTCAGATTCAGGGTACACTGACCAGACTGGGCTCCATAGCTGTGCTCTGACTCCAACAAGAATTAACTCGTTTTCTGCATTGAATGTAAGTGTTTGTCACAGGAGGCACGGAATCACGTCCAAGAACAACCCAGAAAACCAAATGCACCAGAGGCAGAAGAGCCTCTGCCCTTTCCCTGGAACTTCTCTCCCAGGTTCCCCAAGGCACTGTTCCCGCTGCTTACTCTCCACTGTTCACAGTTCTGACAGCGGCTTCAGGGGGCAGGGTGTGGAGAGTGGCCCGCCATTCCTCAGACACCTGCGCCCTGTCTCTGTGTTGTCAGCTGCATCGTTCACCTCACAGGACCATTGGGTTTTGCTCAATCAAAAGAGGGGACCTCAGTGTAGAAGCCGGTAGCCGGCTCCAGGGCAAACTGTGGCACCAGGCTGCCTTGCTTCAAGTCACGTTTGGATCATATGTTACACGTGAGCCTGGGCTGGTTGTTTGATTCTCCACCGTGTTCTCCATGTGTAACATGGAAATGGCAGTTGCATCCACTGCATAGGTTTTGCATGAGCTGTATAAATCAAGCACGAATTAGAGTCCACTGAAGCAGGCTCTGCAAGCATCCATGGAAGGAGTCACACTTGCTGTGGGGGTCAGTCTAGTGACTCAGCATGTGCTCTTGCACAAGCGTGGTCCCGTGGTCAGTGTTATTAGAGAGACCCTAGCCCAGAGGTCTCAGCCTAAGAGCCCTTTGGGGGTCACATGTCCGATATCCTGCCTGTCAGGTGTTTACATTATGATTCACAACAGTAGGAAATTAGTTACGAAGCTGCAACAAAAAATAATTTTATAGTTGGGGGTCACGACAACACAATGAACCGTACTAAAGGGTCACAGCATTAGGAAGGCTGAGAGCCCTGATGTAGACACAGAGGCTGTGTGACTCAAAACCACCGAAGATTCGCTCCAGAGGCAAATGTCCGCTGAGGAAGAGGCTTAGACCAGAGCCAGAGCCCCGGGGAGGGGAGAGGGAAGCGCAGGGGAACCCATCAAGGGCTGTGGGAGAGACGGAGGGGCAATCCTCAACTATGCTCTCAGCTCTCAGCTCTCAGCAGCAGAGGGACTCCGAGGAAGAGCCAACAGAAGCCAAGGAACAGGCAGCTGACTCTTGTTGCCATGTTTACCAGCTCTGGGGACTCTAGGGATTGGGGGGTGTGCAGGAGGAGCACAGCCAGGCAGCCTTGACTATGCAGCTCTGGGCACCAATGGCACACCCGCCTGGCGCCAGCCAAGCACAAACAGGTAGGAGTGCTGGTCATCAGGGATTTCTGAGCCTGTCATGGCTACCCTACCCCCAGCCAGGCAGATGGGAGCTGTGGCCCAGCCTAGGCTTCCGCTGCACAAACCAGGACTGCTGGAACTGTGGGGCTTCCTCAGAGTCCAGGCTCAGGACCCGGATGCACGAGGGTGAGAGGGAACAGGTGCATGTCAAGGACATGCCGATTTCTCAAAAGATGCAGGAAGGGGTCCTACCATAGGCTCAGGCTCTGCAGAGCTATCAAACCTGGGGTAGGTCACAACTGTACCCCAAGTCGGGCCCTGACACTTTTCCTCAATAAGCCAAATTACAAGTGGGAAGCAGTGGAAGGAGATGTATTCAGTGTGGCCACATCCGTAAGAGAACAAATGGGTCAGGTTGGTCTTCAGGTCCTACAGACTAAAGTTTAAACCGAGGACGAGGATGTAACATCTAAGCAGTCCAGGCAACGTGAGGCCGCGCCCTCCGATGACCCATCATTGTCTGAGCATCAGTGTCACCCTGTGAGCTAGACTGACTGTGAAGTCTTTCCAGCAGACCATCTATGTGCTGTTGTGTCCCTTGTTCCAACAGTCTGACAGGCTGAGATGCACAGGAATCCCTTCAGAGAATCCTCACAGGCTCACCCAGCACACACACACACACACACACACACACACACACACACACACACACACACACACACACACAAACGTGTCCACTCCACATCTGGATCCTGAAAGGTGGAAGACAACACCCTCCCACAGACCTGTGTTAGGATCAGTCCTTGAAGGAGAACTTCAGCAAATGCCTCTGAGACACTGGGGAGGAACAGAGGACCTTGAACTCTGAGGGAAACCACCAGAGGACAGGAAATACAGTTCCAAAAGCTCGTTTTTCACAGCTGGGGCTACGCAGCTCCACCCACACTCCTAGTGCCTTGAGAATCGCTGACTGTTCTGAAAATCATATGCAAACATATGTAGATTATATGCAAATTCAGGATTGAGTGGGTGCAAGGACTGTTCTGAGGAATTAGGGGTTTGGATTCCCCCCCCACACACACACACCATTAATGCTGCTTTGGTGATGAATAAGGCAGGAAGGCCAAGTTCCTTCATTCTGGTTTTGTGCAATTTTTTTTCTTGTCCAAACTTTTCTGTCACCACATGCTCACTGAGAGGTGTTTCCCAAGAAAGGAGCAAGCTTGCCATGAAGTAGATCAGTGGTTCTCAGCCTTCCTGATGCTGGGACCCTCTGACACACTTACTAATGCGGTGGTGACCCCAACTGTGACCTTGCTTTTACTGCTACTTCTGAGCTGTAGTTCTGCTACAGTAATAAGTTATAATGTAAACATCTTTGGAGGTAGCTAGGTCAACACCTGAGGCAAGCACCCTCAGGTACAAGTGAGCCTGGCACGCAGTCTGCCATGGCTGGACAGCTGGCCTGTGGTAACGGGCCACTTCTCCTGCGGGCTTGCACAACTCTGCTCTTCCTTCTATGTGTGGTGGGCGAGGATGAGGAAGTCACATTGCTTTTGGTTTACCTTCTGGGAAAGAGCCAAGCACACGGGTTTAAATCAAACAGCTCTAGAGACTCTGCCACCATCTGGAAGGTTCAGCAGCCAGCAGATTTTACAGAGGGCAAGTTCGTAACCTCCCACAGTGACACACACATCTCCATGCGACCCTTAGCCCCAAGACACAGGTCCAATCCCCCCTCATGGTTCTGGCATTGTCCTCATTCAGCCCAGCAAGCTTCTGTGACAATGATGACGATGATGATGATGATTTCCAAGACAGAGTTTCTCTGTGTAGCTCTGGCTGTCCTGGACTCTTAGTAGGCCAGGCTGGCCTCGAACTCACAGAGATCCACCTTCCTCTGCCTCTGCTGGGATGAGAGGCCTGTACCAACCTGGTCTTCTAGTATTCTGAGGACTATGCAGACACATCTTCACTCAGCCTTTGGGAAGGAAATATAACAGAGAATCCCACGCTGCCCAGACGCTGATACAGGCTGTTCACCATCCCTCGGAGGACAGGGGAAATGTCTGGGACTCTGTGAGGTCCTGTCATGAGTAGGCCCAGGGTGCGGGGATTTGCTGAGGCTGCAGCGGGTTCGTAGTTTAGAGAAGCAGAGCACAGTGTCCTGACTTGACCTGCAGTGCTGTTTGGGGAAGCTCAGCGCCTTCTGCCACCACCGATTCAGCGGGTACGGGAATAAAGACCTCTGCTGCCTGTGCATGGGGATTCTCAGGACTTCGGCAGGGACAAGGGAATAGCAGGGCTGAGGGGAGGTGGGGGCAACCGGTGAGCCCTCTCCAAAGTGTCCTTGGGTTCTGCAGGTCCCTGCCCACCCATCAGCCCAAGCTGGGAGCCCTAGGCTGGGGCTTGCCTTCTCTGCTTTCGCCATGGGCGAGGGCCCTGGGGCTGCTACCTGAGCAGCCTGCATATGGCACTGTGTCCAGAGAGCAGAACGGCAGTGGGAGAGAGGTGAAGGGTGCAGCAGGAAGCCCGTGCTAGTCTCTGACCTCACTCAGACCTCCCAGGACCCGCTTTCTCTCGCCTCGTCTCTCTGGACCTGCACCTTTTGTGCCTGTTTTTGACACGAGGGAAGGAAAGACAGAGAGAGCAGCAGGCAAGGGAAGTAACAAAGGTGGGGGCAGTCTTCACGGGCCCCTGGCGCCCAGAACAGTGCACTTGCATTCAGGCCCCATACACCAGGTGGCTGGCAAGATCTGCCGTGGGCAGGTGTACAGAGTCTGATGAGGTGGGTGGCCTCAAACTGGGTGCTTCTGGGGGAGGAAGGGACTCTGGTGCCTTCCGGGAATTGCACTTTCTCCCGGCCTGGTCTTCTTGGCATGTGTGTGAGGTCAGCCCTCCCTAGTCAGCTAATACTGCTGCAGGCCAAGAGGCTTAGGTGGGTCTCCATGGCAACCACTGCTGGCCTGCTTCCAGGTTCCGCAGGGAGCTGTGGCTCAGCTCTAGGGACAAACACACACTCCACAAACAGCAGCCCAGCTGGGTCTCTCCTCCAGTAAAACTTCTCAGAGAGGAAGCGCATGAAGCACAGGAGCGGCCAGCAGTGGAAGAGGCAGAGGGAGGCCGAGGATGGAGCTCACCCTTCTATCCCTGCCAGTTTGTAGCCAACAAACATTCTACTTTCTCTAGAAAAGACCAAGGCTCTCTTCTCCCACACTGGGGAGCGGAAAGCAGGACCCTCACAGTGACGTCGCCCCTGAAGGCGGTGGGCCTCAGGTAAGAGGGGCTTTCCCCAGAAGTGGCAGCTTCCAGCCCTCACAAGGAACAGCTCTGAGGGGAGGCTGAGAACCAGAAAGTAGGCTGGCTCCAGGTGGCGATGGGGACCCTCCAGTCCTCACCGACCAAAGATGAGTGGACCCAGCCTGGGTCTTTCCTCAGAAGTTTGCGGAAGCCACAACTATTGTCTACTCTGGGCTGAGCAAGCCTCTGAGAAAGCCAGCCTTGCTTGCCCCTGAGCCTCACACGGGGAAGAAACGAATCTTAAATCAAAGGATGCCATCCATCTGAAAAATGCAGCTTGAGCACCTCTAAGGTGTAGAGCCAAGCCTGGGCCCAAGGCAGGGACCAGGAACCCTGTGGTCCCCTCACAATAAATAAGACACTGGGAGGGATCATGGGTGGAGGGGGGGAGGGCTCAATGGAGATGGCCTCGCTGTGACATTGGGGTGAAGGGAGAGTTTCTCGGAGATTGTCCACTGTAGTCAGACCTGATGATCTGCACCTCAGCCTCAGTGTAAAGAGCACTGATGGGGTCTCAGCAATCTACATACCCATTCATCCACATAAAGTCTACCATCCATCCATCTACCCATCCTCCATCCACCCCTCCATCCATGGAACCATCCTCCATCCACCCCTCCATCCACCCATGCACCCATCCATCTATCCACATATGCATGCATTCATCCATCACCCACCCACTCACGGATTCCTTCATCCAGTCCTTCCCGCCTTTGCTCCCTCTCTCCCTCCCTCCCTCCCTCTTTCTCCCCCTCCCTCCCTTATTCACTCACTCATTCTCACTCATCTACCCATCCATCCATCAACTCACATGCCCAGATGCCCATGTGTCCATTCACCCACCATCTCAGATGCTGGGTCCCATGGCCGCTGAGATCCATGCTATCTCCATGGGAAGTAATAAGGTTCAGGATACAGGAAACAGTTGACTCTTAGAGATTGTTTTGAGGGATGAGCAGGTCTTTGCCAGATACTCGAAAGACCCACAGGCCAGGCCAGTTTATACCTGGCCTGGTGGACTGTAGGTGATTTTTTTTTAATGCCAAAAGGAATAGGGTCAACTGCAGCTTGTGAGGATGACCTTGGGCCTGAGAAAACAGAGCCAGGAAGAGAACTAGTCAGAGAGGGGAGCTGTTACATACGCTCCCTGGATCTCTGCCGGGACCCAGGTCTGGCCTCAGCCACACCTGCTCCACCAGGTAACCTGTGCTGGGGCCCGAGGGTCCCTGGAACAGAGCCCTCCCTGGCCTTCAGACACTAGGGGGATGGGGGAGCCCGGCTATACAAGGAGAGAGCACAGCCGCTGCCTGGGTGTGGCTCCCTCTGGACCAGTAAATCAGGGTCCTTGGATCAAGGACCGCATCCCCATTGCTGTGCACTGGTGCGCACAGTGGTCCCTCTAACTGCCTGGAGCCTGCGTCCTCTTGCCGTGGGGATTCAGGGTAGGCTTGGGGCGTTTCTAAGGTGAGAAGTCACTGTCCTCAGGGATGTCCAGAAATAGGCCAGAGGAGAGGCTCAGAGGTGATGGTGTAATGAAGGGGGAAGACGGGAGGAGAGCGACACCTAGTGGCAGCGGTGGGAACGCCCCAGGCTCCTGCAGTTTCTCTGGGAAGGAAAGGGGCTCAGCTCTCCCTCCACAGCCACCAGAACACAGGGCCTCTTGGAAGGCCGGGATCCAGGTTGGGGTCAAGCTTGCACCAAACTAGGGGCGGGAAGTGGCGGTTGATAAGCTTTCCTCTCTGCTCTCCAGGCCTTTGGGGGCCAGCAATAATACATTTTCTGAGAAGTGCTTCTAAGTGAAACCACCAAAGTTGGATTAGCAAAAACCAGCTCTGTAGAAATATCTGTAAAAATAGCTTATGACATAGTGATAACTGTGCTTTTCTAGACGCAGGGAAGATGATGAAACCTAGTGACATGCCTAATAAACGCCATGTTTCAGAGTAACAGTGCACACACACTATTCCATAAACAGCAACTGTGAAGACTGGGCTCTAGTTACCTCCACCTTGGCTAGAGGGAAAGTAACAGGAGCTACAGATCTGCCCGGGTCATGTGGTGGCGATTATACCTGGAGGAAATGCTACACTAAAATACTGCAGATTTATTCATGTGCGTGAGTGTTTTGCCTGCATATATGTATGTGCACCATGTGTGGCTGGGGCCTGTGGATATCAGAAGGGGGCATCAGATACCTCAGAATCATGAGCCGCTTTGGGGGTGCTGGTTCTCTACCAGATCAGCAAGTGCTCTGAGCTGCACAGCTATCTCTCCAGACTGGAAATGCTATATTTTAGGTAAAGGTGATAGCATAGTTTCCAAGTTCATGACTCAATTCTCCCGGGACCCCAGGGAACAGTCCCTGCACTAAGGGCCAGTGACAGTCACAGGGGGACCAGCCTTATGATATATAAAGCTTTTGGCCAGGCTTCTCTGATTTTCCAGGAAGTTGAAACAGCACCCTCACTGACCCATTACTGATGGGGAAACTGAGGCTCCAGTGGTCTGGAAATAGCGAGATGAGTCAGGGACAGCTGGCATTCTTTCCCTGGCCTCAGAATGTCTCATCTGAGATGGCAGCTGGCCAAAGGGATGGGGGACAACCAGGCCACCAAGCATGTCTGAGGCTGTTCTCAGCAGAAGACATCCTGGGAAAGAAGAAGGGAGGGCCGTCAGCAGCAGGCGGCACCCAGCATTGCACAGGCCACGGCTTTTGAGTCACAGACACTCTGGGGAGTGTGTTGCAGTATGTCTACCCTGCGTATATAGGCCTGGCTGTCAGGGAGGATGGATAGCGAGCTCTCAGTGTGGGGCTCCCGGAGGTCCCCTCAGATGGCTACACACCGAAGACAGGTGCCTCCACATTGGCTGTCTCCTGCGGAGGCATCCCAGCGGCTTTCTCCAGAGACCCCACCTCAGACTCCAGGGGGCTGGATTATGTCCTCCACCAAAGCTTTTCTTGAACACACACTTCTCAAGGAAGCCTCACGCACTAGGATTGCTGGGGCTCAGGCCGGCCCAGCACGCTGCCTGTGCCTGCTGGTGGGAGTGCACGTGCTGCCATGCAGGGAAACTGGAAGAGAAACCAAAGCCAACACCAAGGGACTTCAGATAGAACAATTGGTTTTGCAAATGCTGGAGTTACACGTTTGTGTGCGTGTAAACACACATGCATGTTGCTTGTCTGAATGGTTGGAGCGTAAGACTGCCCAGACCCACAAACTCCAGCGTGGCCCCTGACATTCTCCTAGATCCTAGGAAACCCAGCAGTAGCCCTAAGCTCAGCTCACTTCAGTTCCCAGGCTTGTGTCTGAGGCTGTCATGAGGCTGAGTGGGGAGCAGGCCTCCACGGCAGGTCCTGAGGCCGCCAGGGTCCTGTCACAGGTCCAGTGACGAGCTAGAGTGTGAGGAGGGCCTGGAAGCCTGCCGGGGAGCTCTGCTTCTGAGGAGAGCAGCGCCCCAGAGGGGGCGGTGAGGAGAGGGGGGCAGGCGGGCCACACACAGCCCTGCTGGTCTGCAGTCCACCTGGCTGGACTATCTGCAGACTGTCCCTCTCTTCCTCCACCCTCCCTCTCCCTCCTGTCGCCATAAGAACTTAATCCAGCTTGCTCCTCGAGCCTGCTGGGCAGAGCAGCTGGCCCCAGGGACAGAAATAGCTGCCGTTGCATCAGGGCCCGTGTGGGGTACAGAGGAAGGGAGAGCAAAGTTGAGGCTGCTTTCTCCTTTCCAGTGAGACCCTCAAGCGACCACAGAGGTTTAGGGTTCCCAGAACTCAGGGGCCCACCCAGCCTTAGCCCCTGAGAAAAATCTGCTGCTACAGGGCAGCTCGGGTCTCCAGAAGAACAGTGCCGAGGTGGTCACTCCCGAGACCAGCTCTGGCTGGTGACATTGAATGCTTCCCTGTGTTCATTGGTCATTGTATGTCACTGCATGTCATTGTATGTCATTGTATGCTGTTGCATGTCATTGTATGCCACTGTATGTCATCCTTTGAAAACGGTCCATTTCATCAGTCCTCTTATTGACTCTGTTACTTAATCTCTTATTTAGTTTTAAAATGTTCTTTGTGTAATCTAGATATTAATTCTGTGTCACATGTGTAGACATCAAGTCAAAGGTTTTCTCCTATTCTGCAGACCCCTCCTTCTCCAAAGAAGCTTTTGAAATTTCATCAGGTTCCATTTCTTAATTCTTGGCCTTATTTCCTGAGTAACTAGAGTCGTACTGACGAAGTCTCGCTATGTGTTAGTTTACTTGTTTTTTTTAAATCTGTTTTGGGGGGTTCTTATACTTCTGCCTCCCTTTCTTATCCATCTTAACCCCTTCTAACCTCCCAGCATTCAGTAGGAGAGACAGAACGTTAGAGGGGAAAGGGCCCGTAGACCTCTGTAGGTGACTTCCTGCTGAGGAGGGTGGTCATTTCTTGGGACAAGTCCAGTCTCCATTGTCAGGATATCCAGTGGTCAAACCAGCAAACCAGCAATAGCAAACGCAGCAGCGGCAGGGGCAGCAACAGAGGGAGCAGCTGCCGCCCCTGATGCGCTTGCAAATCTCCCCTTTATACCCTCTCAAGAGCACCCAGAATTAAACTCTCTGCAGCTGGCACATCACACCCCGTAGTGAGCTGCTGTGGAGCAGCCCTGTACCCCACACGAGGGGTTAAAACAAGAACATAGTCACAGAGCATAGCTGGGTTTCTAATTCCCGCACAGCTGTGCTGTGTCTGTGTTTTTTTTTTTTTTTTTTTTTTTTTAACAGTTGTAGAGTTTCTGGTTTCACACTGAAGTCTGATCTGGAGTTTTTTTTTTTTTTTTTTTTTACCTGATGTCCTGCTCAGGCAGCCCTGTGCACACTTGGCCCAAGGCTGGGTCTCCACCCAGGCTCCATCTCTATCAGGCCTGGGTCTGACGTCTGCCCTTACTCTCTCTCTGCTCTCCTTCCCTGAACCTGTTCCCCATCTAAGGATCCCCCTGCCCCCTCCCCCACTCTGTAGATAACTGAGCATGCTCTTCACCAGTCATGGTGTCCTGTGTCTCATGGAGAGCATGGTCCCTGGTGCTGTCATGTTTGTGTCCCTCCACCGAACTTGGCGAATGTTTACTGGATTAACCAATTACAAATGGCAGTGAGCGGTGGGCTATCAGGGAAACGTCAACCCACATGCTTCTAAGTGTGCTGTCCTTGGTGGGAGGCTGAGGCAGTGTTTCCTTGTTGGATTGGCACAGGATCTAAGTATCTAAGGGTGTGTGTGTGTGTGTGTGTATGTGTACATGTGTGTTGTGATATATATATATGTATATATATATATATGTTGTGTGTTGTTTGTTCTGTGTGTTGTATCTGTGTATCTGTTGTATGTTGTTTGCTCTGTGTGTGTTTGTGTGTGCTTTCCCCCACAGATGACAGGGATATTGTTGTGCTCAGCTGTTCCATGTCCGTTTCCTGATTGTTTGGGGTTAGTGAGATCTGAGGAATAATTTCTCTGTGTTCGTGCTGGGTCACCACAGTGCTTCTGGGTTTCTTGTCACCATGGCTGCATACATTGTATCAACGCAGTGTTACAGTAAGCCAAGCTTATTCACAACTGCTTCTCAAATGGCTTCTCTACTTCGTTTTCCATAATTAAGACTTTTGTTCAAAGAGGTTGTGATCTACGTGACCCCGCATAGCTGTAGGGGGTGTGCAGATGTTTTCAGCTGGGGTTAACTCTCCTCTCTCCTTGGTCTGCTGGGTTCTTCCCTAGCTGACAAGGGGACCAGGGAAGACGTGCTCCTTCGCTGTCTCCGGAGGACCATGTCCCTCATCCCTCGGCTCCGGTGGCATGACGCCCCGCCCCGGCTGTCAGCCCGGAGCCCGGCCGAGATGGTGCTGGAGACCCTCATGATGGAGCTGGCTGGGCAGCTGAGGGAGGTGGAGAGGCAGCAGAGGGAGCGCCGCAGCGCGGTCAGGAAGGTCTGCACCGGCGCGGACTACAGCTGGCTGGCCAGCACGCCCAGGCCCTCCTACGACCTCAGCCCCGCAGAGCGGCTGCAGCTGGAGGGCGTCTGTGCCAGGATCCACCCGTCCTACTGTGGGCCTGCCATCCTCAGGTAAGCCTGGCCTGGGGCTGGGGACCAATGGGGACCCTGCTGGCTCCAGAGAAGCTCGCAGGCGCAGGAGCCTAAGGCTGCTGGGATCAAAGCCAGAGGGCACGGGTGGCCCAGATAGAAATTAGAGGGGTTAAGGTAGGAAAAGGAGCGTAAAAAGGGATATTAGACCCGGGGAGGCTGCATCTGGGGCTGCAGGCAAATCCAGGAGGCCCTCAGGCTGTGGTGGGTGGAGCTCAGGCTGCGGTGGGTGGGGCTCCGGCCGTGGTGGGTCGGGTTCAAAGCCTCCTGAATTCTGTGTTCTGCTGGGTGGTTATGAACCTGCATGTCAACAACAGCTACCTTACCCTCTGTTTATCTTCAATGTCTCCTTCTCCTGCTGCGTTTCCTCCTCCTCCTCTTTCTCTTCCAGCCCAGGCTAGCCTAAGAACTCACCACACAGCCTAGACTGGTCTCAAATTCACAGCAATCTTGGTGCTTCTGCCTCGGTATTCTTTCCTTGGGACCTTGCCTAGGAAATCTTTAGAAAACTGGCGTCCTAGTTATTCTTTTCTTTCTTCTTCTTCTTTTTTTTAAATAAATAATCTTTTAAAAAAGATTTATTTATTTATTTTATGTAGATGAGTGCTCTTTCTGAATGTATACCTACACACCAGAAGAGGGCATCAGGTCCCAGTGGTTGTTGGGAATTGAACTCAGGACTTTTCCAGGAGCAGACAGTGCTCCTAACCACTGAGCCATCTCTCCAGCCCCAGCCCCTGTCCTAACTATTCTGTTCCAACTTTGATGCTGAGGTCTGAGTATGTGTATGGGGAAGAGGGAACAGGTCTGGCTCAGCAAGTGTGTATGAGAGTCCAGGGCACCAAGTGTGTAAAGCTTACACTGTATGGAACCTAAACCACCTTCATGAGGCTGTGGCCACCTAGCTCTGTCCTCACAGAACTGGCAAAGTCACTCCAAGACCAGGGACGACTCCAGAAGGACAGAAGCTTCTTAGCAGCATTTCCCTTTGTAAAGGACAGATCTACACTTTGACCTTGACTCCTCCAATGGCCTCCAACACTCGCCCACGTGCCTCTCTCTCTGAAATTCCCCCCAAAGGAGGACTCTGCCCTTATTTTCCCCTTTCGCTTTTGCAGTCTTCTTGCTGGCTGCCTTCCTTTTAGACTGAGGTCCCCCTTTTTCTAATCCTATTTCATAGAGGCCCCCAAAACTATTTACTTCAAAAGAGAAGATGGAGCTGACATAGATTCCTAAACTGGAGCCAAAGGGAACTCAGTCTACCCTGCCACACCCACTGCCACACCCACCGCCACACCCACCGCCACACCCACTGTAAGGTGGCCGCTTGCTGTGATGCGGAGGGCAGAGGAAACAGCTAGGGAGACACACAGGGCCAAGGAGGCCACCTGTGGCCTTCCTGGCCTTCCTCAGGAGGGGCAGAGCCCGTGTGAAAGCAGCACGTGTCCATCCGCTCGAAGAGACCCTGAGCTGGGGGAGATCTCTCCATAAACACAGTGACACAGTCACGGGTGCACTTCAGGGCAGACACAGCGCGAGTGGGGCGGGCGGGGGCGGGGAGGGAAAGCCTCCCACAGCCAGCTGCGGCCGCAGTGCGCTCTGAGGACTGTCAGCCTCAGGCTGGCGGCAGGCTCCTCGCCTAGGAGCACCCAGCTTGTGAAAAGTGTTCCGAGTCCTTTCACAGGTAGGGTCGTTGAGGGCTAGTGCAGAGGCGAACGGAGCTGGGATCCGAGCTCAGGATGAGGGACGAGAGCAAGGCGGGGAGCTGCTGCAGGCGGGTGCTCAGCCATCCCGTCCCCGCAGGTTCCGACAGCTGCTGGCCGAGCGCGAGCCCGAGGTGCAGGAGGTGGCCCGGCTCTTCCGCTCAGCGCTGCAGGAGGCCCTGGAGAAGATGAAGCAGGAGGAGGAGGCCCACAGGCTCACGCGCCAGTGGAGCCTGCGGCCCCGCGGCAGCCTGTCGTCCTTGAGGACCCGCGCCCGCATCGCGCCCTTCGCCAGCGACATCCGCACCATCTCGGAGGATGTGGAGCGTGATGCGCCACCCCCGCCGCGCACCTGGAGCATGCCGGAGTTCAGGGCGCCCCAGGGCGACTGACCGCCCGCGCGGCGGCCCGCGGGAACCTCCCCACCCACCCAGACCAGGAGACCCGGCAAGCGGCCGCCCACCCCAGAGGGCACAGGCTGGTTTCAGGACCGGAGCCCTGCTCCTACCTGATACCGACACCAGCCGGCTCCTCCCCATCTGCTCCCACGGTCTGGAACAAGGACCTTTGACAAGGCCTGCATCCTAGCCCCAACTGCTGGGATGCCCCAGCCTTCCTATCCATTCCAGGCACCTTTGCTGATGACCAAAGACACTCACTGCAAGGGAACCACAGCCTCAGGGTGCACAGTGAGTGAAGGATGGAGTCTTCCCAGGGACTCTGCTTTTGCCTTAACTCTGATGCGTCCAGCGTGGGAGCTGTTCCTGCCTCCGAGTCCTTGAATACTGGGTTATGACGGGGCAGGACCAATGACTACATTTCCAACCCCTGTGGTCTTACCCGTCCCTTACCACCGCATGGGTTAGGGTGGGGCTAAGGGTGCTCTCCAGGAAAGGTAGCTAGGGGTGGGTAGGCAGGATGGCCATAACCGCACTCCACACGTGGAGTCAGGGCTTAGAAGCGTTCAGACCTGCTGCTGGAGCCGAGGCCTCTGAAGTTCAGGGATCCTCTGTCCACACCTGCTCTCCAGCTTTCTCTAGGAAGTGAGGTCACCCCCACCGCCTGAGCATCTTCCTGCAGTTCCTGCTCTAACCGATGGCGCCAGCCCACACACTCTAGGGTAGAAGTAGGGTTCAGGGGAGAGTGCGACCCCAGCCCCCAGTGCATGCCCAGGAAACACAGGTGGACCTTTTCATAGTCCAAATAAAATTCCGGGGGAGGAAAATCACCAGGTAATGCAGGCAGTCCCTGGCAGAGTGGGAAGTCTCTCCCCTCTTCCTTCCTGCCTCCCTCCTCTCCTCCTCCCCTCCTCTTTCAGGGCCTCTGTGGCTCGCTGGTTAACTGACTTTCCTGCTTCAGTCTCCTGAGCGCTGAGGCCACAGAACAGGCATTTCTTTTAAATGATCTGGTTTTGGTACACCAATGGTATCTGGACAGAAGACGGCACGATTGTCTTATCCACCCTGTCAGGATGAAGGAGATGATTGGCTCATTAGTATAATCACTTCTAAATAAAAACACCTTTTATTGGAAAATACTGAGTTCACTCAGTTGCTAAACTGTGGATGGAGTTTCAAAGTGGCCTGTGTTGTGTGATGGGGGTTCACCTCAATTCAGGGGTTAGTGGACACTTCCGCGGTGACACCAAGAACTGGAAAGGCTTTGAAACAAACAAGCACAGAGCTTGGAAGATATACTGAGGGGCCGGGAGCTTGTGGGGCCCCTGGAGAGGTCCTCACAGGCTGGATCTGCCTAGAGAGATGTTCAGAGGAGTCCTCAGAGGACTGCTGATTTCTCCTTCCCAGTCTTTGCTCTCCTCAAAAGGAAAACCTGAGGTGGGGAGCTTGCTCCTGAATGACAAGCAGCAACTGCTGCTGTCCCGCCAGCCTGTCAGTACTGTCCTGCCGTGTCCCATCTCCACTGGGACACTAAAGCCTCTGCACCCAGGCTGCTGAAGGGACTAAAGGCCGTGCTGCCGTTTCTACTTAAAAAACTCAGGGACATCTAATGCGGAACTGGCGGGCTGGAGCGGGAGGGACCAGGACAGGGATGGAGCCCTCTGCTGTGGCAGAGAGCTTCGCCGGAGATGGGGCTGAAGCTGCACCCCCCAGGACTGCATTTTATTTGTGGTGCTTTTTACGTGTTATGAAAAATTTCAAGTCCTAGAAAGTAAAGGGAGCTTTAATAGTTATTAATATGTACTTAATACCTAATATTTCATGTTCTAATATATCAATTCAAAATTTGGGCAGATACTTTAATATGAATCCCAGATATGATTCTTGACTCTTGAATACTTCAGTGTGCTCTGCAAAAGCAAACATTCCAGAAGTTGGGGTTAAAAAATATAGAAGGCTGGGTATGTGGCACAAGCCTGTAGTCCCAGCACTCAGGAGGCAGAGGCAGGCATACCTCTGAGTTTGAAGGCCAGCCTGGTCTACAGAGTGAGTTCCAGGTCAGCCAGGGCTGCACAGAGAAACCCTGTCTTGCAACACACACACACACACACACACACACACACACACGCACACACACAAACACACACTGTTTAAACTGCTAATACAATTAATACAAACTTTCATATTATCCAATACCTAGTCCACACTGTAATTTTCCACACTTCTCTCAACATATGACTCCTGCATTTTGTTTGAGAGTGAGGGTCTCATCAAATCCCACACATCCACAAAGCGACCAGAAAAGTGTGATTTATTAATACCCAGTCATGTAGTGTCCTGTAATCTACAATGGAGTACTGTTTATGAGAAACAGTAAGTTAATACAAGATAATGACCCCAAGAGTGAGCTAAAAATGCTCTATGCTCAGATTCTCACAGATTCTCTTCAGCACAGCCAGGATGCTCTAAAACCCAAAGAGCAATGTCCACAACTGTAGTAAAACAGAATGCTGTGGATGTGAGCATTCTCATAAGAGTCTGCAGCTCGGGGTGCAATGGCCAAGAACAGCCATCACAACACCCAGCACATTCTCTGTGTCTCCTAAAGTGGAAGATCATACTATGAGTTAAAAAAGTTACTAGGGATAGAGATGTAAGGCACAGTGGAGGCCAGAGGGTGGTTTTGTGGAGAAGGTTCTCTGCTGTGTAATTATATGGAGAGTAATTTTCAGTAACATTAATATCTTGTTCTCTGACTTTAGGGTTTTTTTTTAACTTTAGCTTTTTAATTCTTCCATAAATGAAGAAAATAGCAAAAAGTGCCTACCATTTGTACCAGTAAATAGCTTTTAATATTACACATTTTTATTAATTTGAAATAGTCAAAACCTATTGGCAGTGCAGGGTGGGGACACATGCTTGCTTGCATCAGTACAGGGGCCTCCCAGTAAACATGAGTCACACCCACGGCAGAAGAAAGGGTGAGGATAACCAGCCACAACAAACCACAGTCTTCGTAGTGTTCTCTCTCAGGTTCCGTCTGCATGCTCACTTTAAGCCACCGATGGCCAGTTCTTACAGGTCCCATGGAAAGTTGTCTTTCAGGCTACAAAATGTCTAAGAGTTGTTTACAAAATCTTTTTTTTTTTAAGATTTATTTGTTATTTATACATCATTCAGCCCGTGCCCCAGAAGAGAATACCAGATCTCACTGTAGATGGTTATAAGCCACCATGTGGTTGCTGGGAATTGAACTCAGGACCTTTGGAAGAGCAGCCAGTGCTCTTCACTTCTGAGCCATCTCTCCAGCCCTGTTTACAAAATCTTAAGAGAAAAAAAATGTCTTGCTTCCAAAATACTGTATCTCTGGAGCTCTCTGGTGTGTATGTCCAGCATACTCTGTGAGATCTGAGTTCACCTGCCCTATTGGTGCTGTCATGAACTTGCGCTAGGGAGGTCATGCCGGCACTGCTAGCAAGCTGAGAGAGCATGGAATTCTGGTCTGGGCTGACAAAATGCCTTGCTCCATGAGGCTGGTGGCCTGGGCAGCTACCAGGCCAGATGTAGGGAATGTGGTCTGAATATCTGAGTCCTTAGCTTCAGTGAGCGGCTGAGTGGGGACTGGGATTGTGCAGGAAGGACAGGTTGTGGAGAACACACTTGAAGAGTTAGGGTGTGCTCCCCTTGCTGGCGTGGAGGCCGAGCCTGATCTGGATGCACTTGCTGCCGGGGGCTCACAGGACTGAGCTGAGGGGACCCCATCTGTTATTAAAGAAGTTGCTAGTGACAGGCTGCAGGCGGCTGCCCGAGTCAAGGCCTAGCTGAGGTGACCCATGGTCCATGCTGCAGCTGTTGCCACACCTGCTTCTGTCTCTGCATTTCCCAGAGCTTTATCAGAACGGTGCTTTGACTCATGTTCACTTACTGCACTTGAGAGTGCACCACTGGAAAACTTACCTATTTTAAACAATGGAGAAAAGATAGAAGAGCACCTCCAAGACTGACACAGAACATATTTAGTCATTTATAATTAAAAAAATTAAAAAAAAAAAACGATTCGCAGATGAGGAAATGAACACTGTAATTTAAAAAAAGATGTACTTATTATATATACAAGTGTCCTGCCTGCATGTGTGCCTGAAGAGGGCACCAGATCTCACTATAGATGGTTATGAGCCACCATGTGGTTGCTGGGAATTGAACTCAGGGCCTCTGGAAAAGCAGCCAGAGCCATCTTAAGCTCCGAGCCATCTCTCCAGCCCTGAACACTGTAATTTAAAAAAAAAAAAAAAACTGTCTACCAGGAAGTTGGAGAAACATAAGATGCAACCTTGAAATAAGTGCCCTCAGGGGTAGTATCCAGCGAGGTACTACTGCAATTGTTACCTACGCATATAACCTTACCTACAAAATTAAGAGGCCACCTGTCAAACTGTCAGAATACGAAGATCGAAAGAAGAAACCAGCACGCTCGGCCACCAGACTCCAACACTGTGGTCAAGTATGACACAGCTGCCAGAGACAAGCCTAAAATACTCCAAACGGCGAGGAAAACCCACTGCCCTCCAAGAGTAAAGGAAGACGGCAGTGGTCGTCCAACCTGGGCAACTTAACCTGCCAAACAGGTAAGCCTCAAGTCTTGGGGAACTTCCGCCATCTGGTCCCAGCCGATTACAAGATCTAAGGCCTGGCTGCTCACCGCGCGTGGAGAGGCTCGGAGGGGCGGGCAGCCCGACCGGCACCCCAAACAGAGCGCCCCACCCGACAGGGAACCGGAAGCGCCCTCGGCCCCGCCTCTCGCGGTGCCGTTTCCGCGGGGCGTGCGCAGGCGCGCCCGGAAGTCCTGTCCCTCCGCAGTCTGTCCGTCAGGCCTCGTACGGGGAGGCTCGTGGGAATCACGCCGGGGCACCCGTGGCTCGGCGTCCGCGGGATGTTCCCGTAGGTCCTGGTGAACAAGCAGCGGAGGGGATGGGAACCGTGTGTGAAAGCCCCCGTGTGCTGGCCGTGGAGGCGAGGATTCAGCTCACAATCACGCCACCACGTACTGTCCCACTGGAATGGCTCAGGGGCTGCCAACCAGGCTCTCTGCGGTGCTTGCTGAGTCCTGCCTGCAGCTGTTATCTTTCGTAAACGTGGTGTTTTCTGAGGTCACGGCAGAAGCACAGCGCACACAGTGGCCAGTCAGTCCCCGCTGCCCACAGCACCGTCTCATCACCCACCCACAGCGGGAAGACAGCTTAGGAATGTTTCCACGGCTGTACGTGTGCATCAGCTGCTCACTACAGGGTGCAGAACTGTAGTCCAGGCTCCCCTACCTCTCCAGAGGGAACCAGCCACACGGCAGAATGTAGATTACTATAAATGGGTTATTTTAAGCTATGAGCTAGTCAGAGAAGAGCCTAGTGATATGGCCTAGGTATTTGTAAATATATGTGTTTTGAGTCTCGTGAGTTCTCATTCTGGGAACTTGGGGCTAGGAGGAGAAACAGCCGCAACACTTGTGGATATTTCTGAGGCACCACTCTAGCAGTAGAGATTAAGAGAGTCCCTGACTCCCAGGAGCCAGTCAGTTAGGTTGTTTCTACCGACCAGTAGTTTATGTGTACGAATGCTTTGCCTGCATGTCTGTGCACCACATGAATGCAGTGCCCACGGAGGCTACAAGCGGGCATTGGACCCCTTGGAACTTGAGCTGCAGGTGGTTGTGAGCCACCATGTGGTGGCAGAGATGGAACTGTGTTCTCTGAGAGCAGTCAGGGTCTTAACTGCCAAAGCCTCTCTCTAGCTCCATGTTTGGTTTTTAAGATTAATTTTTGGTTTGGTGCACCTGTGAGCATCTGTGTGAAGATGGGTGCAGTGTGAGTGCAGGTGTCCACCTAGGACATCAGATCCCCGGAGCTGAAGTACAGGGCGTGGGCACTGTGGATGGAATTCAGGTTCTCTGGAAGAGCAGTGAGCACAGTTATCCACTGAGCCATCTCTGCATTCCCAACGTCTGTTTCTTCTATAAGTTAAGCACCAATTGCAAGGGCATGGGCATCAGCTCAGTGAGCACAAAAGTGGCCCTTGGGCTATGACACTTGTCCTTCTGTGCTAAAGAGCCAACTGTACATGAGCATCGGGAGATGGCCTTGTAGCGAGAACTTCTGGTTTCTTTAAAAACACAGAAATATCATGTGAATATGTTTTTGTTGTAGTCCCAGGTGTGGGATATGGGGCTGCTCCAGATTGTCCCCAGCAGCTGATTATGATTTGCCTTGTGCTCTAGCAGGGGCATGGTTTGCCAGCTGCCTCTAGCTTCTGGAAGTGTGCAACATCTGGGATTCTGGGGACTCTGGGGCATATGAATGTGAGAGCTCCAGAGGGCTGGAAGTTGCTGCTGCTTCTGCTGCCGTGACTGGTTGCTGGTTGTCGTTGCAGTTTGTTTCAGTTTGTCAAGTGGTCAGAAGAAGAAACGATATCCCGATGGTGAAGATCGAGCTGTCCCCAAAAGCTGGATGCCCCTAATCAGTAGGAAGTAGTCTAACGATAATGATATCTCCTTCCCTCACCATCGGATTTCTGTCCTAACTAGTGTGTGTGTGTGTGGGGGGGGAGAGTGAAGTAAGCGTGGAAGAGATACGGAACCCACAAATTAGCAAACACTGGCTACATGGCATGGTTTGCATTCCCAATCAGGGCAGGGTGGCAGGTGTCATTACTGAGTTGAAAGGACAGGTCATGGCTTGTATTTACACTCAGACCCAAAAGACCAGTGCTTCTGACCTGAATGCTGTGACCCTTTAATACGGTTCCTCATGTTATGGTGACCCCAACTGTAAAGTTACTTTGTTCATAACTTTAATTTTGCTAGTTATGAATTGCAATGTAAATATCTGTGCCTTCTTATGCTCTTAGGCAACTGCTCTGAAAGGGTCATTTGACCCCCAAAGGGGTTGTGACATTCAGCTTGAAAAGCACTAAAATAGACAGATACACAAGAACCCGGTCATTTCTGGTAATAAGGTACTCAGGACTTCGACAGGAAACTCTACACGTGCCATTTTCTGGTCAACATATGACTTTAAAAGTTCTTCCAAAAGAACAGAAGCACTTGGACAGCTGCTCCCCTTAGCAAATGGAATGCCCTTTATGTTTTCCTCACACTTTCTCTGTCATGGTGAACTGTGTTCCTCCTCACCCACCATTGCACAAGGGTCACTTGGTTGAGCTGTGGGAAACTGGTATAGCTGACTATTTTGACCTAAGGAGATGGTTTTTAGCGAGTCAAAGCTAGCAAAATCTGAGCTTTGGCTCACCAAGCACCCAGCCCTTCTGTCCTGAGCCTGTAGCGAGGGTGAGGCACTCACCCCGTTCACGGGTGTTACACAGCTCTGAGCACCATGCCTACAGACCACTAGAGAATCTCATGTAAAATGCCATGAGGGGACACAGCTCCCGAGGATTCGGTATTAGCTGAAGAACTGTGGCCCACCAGACCCTGCAAAACACCTCTGTAACAGCCATGGGAGTGAGGAAGCCCAGGACTTATTGTCAAGATTATTATAATTTTTCAAAAGATATAAAAATATAAATAACAGCAATATTCCAGGAGATTTAAGTTTCAAACAGGGGAGGGATCCAAGATAAAAAGATTGACACTCCAGACATTAAAGGCAAATGGAGAAGAACAAAAGTGCGTTCAGTCCAAAGGGCTGGGCTTGCGGACGGTCGCTTCTGCCCTGTGCCCAGGGGTGCCCTTCTCGGTACCTACAGGTCCTCCAGGTCCGTCATGTCCACAGCTACCTTCAGGAACAAGGTGTCGTCTCGGACGTAGGTGTTCTTGGTGCTCTCCAGCGTGGCATGTGACACAAAGCGGGGGCAGCCGGAGGCGATGTTCATCTCCCCCTCCGGCCGCCGGAAGCTGCTGCTGTTGGGGTCCGCCTTGAAGGTCTCCACGATGTGGTTCTTCCTGTCGCTCTGGTCTAGGAGCATCAGGGTCACCCTCTGCCGGAAGGGCCACTGCAGCAGCGAGTCAAACTCGCCTCGCATGACCACGAAGTACAGGGACAGGTGCGTGCCCCGTCCCGAGCCGTCCCCGTTCAGGTACGCCCTGGCACACAGGCGGTAGCCGCAGCGGCTGGTGTAGAAGGGCTGGCTGAAGATGGACACAGCATGGCCGTCCACTGCCTCCCTCTTCTTGGCGCCGTAGCCTGTCACCTTCCAGATGAGCTTGCCGCTGAAGCACGCGCCCTCCAGCAGCCTGAAGCGCTCCTCATTCTTGCTCAGCTGAGCTTTGTGCACACTGAGGTGCAAGTCATGTTTGCTGCTCTCCCCCTCCAAAGCGGCTGGAAGGAAACAGAAACTAAGCATGGTGTTGGCACACAAGTCACACGCATGTGTACCACACACGCGTTCCATGCACATGGCTAACTCAGTGGACGACACGCCTTGGTAAGCTGACACCGAGCAAACAGGGGTGTGACCCCTGAACCCAAAGTGAGCCTAAGAGCAAGACATAGTGGCCATCGCCTTGAGTGAACTCTCATGCTGAGCCCTACGCTACTCTAACTGGTGTGTGTGTGTGAGAGAGATGTATGTGTCCGTGCGTGCTTGCATGTGTGTGTGTGTGATGTGTCTATGCATGTTTGTGTGTGGGTGGGTGGGATGTACCAGTCTAGGCATGCTTGCATGTGTGTGTGTGATGTAAGTGTCTATGGGTGCTTGCATGTGTGTGTATCTATTTGTGTTTGCATGTGGGTGTGATGTACAGGTGTGATGTACATGACTTGTAATGTGTGTGGGTGTGATGTGTCTGTGCATGCTTCCATGTATGTTGGGTATGATGTAAGTGTCCATGCATGCTTGGATGTGTGTGCATGTGTGAGGCGGGTGTGAGTCAAGTGTGAGGCGGGTGTGACACAGAGGCCACAAGTTGGCGCCGGGTGTCTCCTTGGCTGTTTCTTAGCCTCTTGGAGCAGTCTCTCACTGAACCCATCCCTGCTGCTCTAGCCTGACTGTCCTGGGAATCCCGCCTCAGCCGCCAGCGTGCAAGGATGACACGGAGCTCGGCATTCACATGGCTGTAGGGGTCCAGGCCCCAGGCTGCATTTACATAGCAAGCATGTTATCCACAGAGACACCCCACCCTATAGCAAAGTCTACACCTAAAAGCTCTGCTGCTGCTGCTGTTATTATTATACCTCAGTGCATTTTACATGTGAAGAGCTCTATCATTATTGTTGTGTGTGTATGTACGTGCAGGCACCTGTGGGCCACAGCACACATGTGGAGTTCACAGGGTAACTTTCAGCAGCTGGTTCTTTCCCTCCACTGTGTGGGTTCCAGAAATCAAACTCCGGGGTCATTGTGTCACCTGAGCCGGTGGCTGTTTGGGGAGTTGGGAAGTTTGGCCTGGTTGGAAGAAGTGTTGCTGGACTTGGGCCATGTCAAGCTAGCCCTCTGCCTCCTGTCTGTGGATGGGGTGTGAGCCCTCTGCCTCCTGTCTGTGGATGGGGTGTGAGCCCTCTGCCTCCTGTCTGTGGATGGGGTGTGAGCCCTCTGCCTCCTGTGTGCGGATGGGCGTGAGCTCTCTGCCTCCTGTCTGTGGATGGGGTGTGAGTGCTCTCCCTCCTGTCTGTGGATGGGGTGTGAGTCCTCTCCCTCCTGTCTGTGGATGGGGTGTGAGTCCTCTCCCTCCTGTCTGTGGATGGGGTGTGAGCTCTCTGCCTCCTGTCTGTGGATGGGGTGTGAGCCCTCTCCCTCCTGTGTATGGATGGGGTGTGAGCTCTCTGCCTCCTGTGTATGGATGGGCGTGAGCTCTCTGCCTCCTGTGTATGGATGGGCGTGAGCTCTCTGCCTCCTGTGTATGGATGGGCGTGAGCTCTCTGCCTCCTGTGTGCGGATGGGATGTGAGCCCTCTCCCTCCTGTGTGCGGATGGGGTGTGAGCCCTCTGCCTCCTGTGTGCGGATAGGCGTGAGCTCTTTCCCTCCTGCCACTCCTCTGCACGTTCTGACCTTCCTGGACCCAGAAGCCCAATGAGCCCTCCTCCTTGCTCACGGCACTTCATCACAGCCACAGAAGAGTGACTGGCACACTGGCCACCCTGATGGCACAGTGATCAGCGGCTAAGGCTCCCTGTGGTCCTAGCGTGACCTTTCAACAACTTGCAGTGTCCACATGTACTCAGCCCCCCTCTTCTCCCCTTGCTCCTAACAATCGCCCCCTGCTCCCCAGCTGCCTGGGCTTGTCACTCTCTGCTCGGATTACACCCTCATTTTCTGAGGCAGCATCAGTGCCTGTGACTGCTTAGCTTATTTCACACACAGGTGCAGCCAGGAGAGTCACAAGAGAGATGGCTGCTCGTCACACATACCCAGTCTCTGGTCACTGGCTTCCAGCAGGGCAATCCTGTGTTTCACGCTGTCGATGGCGTCCACCAGGGCCTGCAGGTCTCGCCGGCTGTGCTGCTGGCTCACCGTGTGCAGAAGCTGCTGCACCTGCACCTCCAGCCGTGCTGACCTGTCCGCGTGGCCGGCCAGCGCCTGGGACAGAGGACAGCGCGCTGGATCAGACAGGAGCTCTGAACTCTGCCACCAAAGCCTGTGCCACCGTGTACTGTGTGTCTGCAGGAGCCTGTGGAGGCCGGACGAGGGCATCGGTCCCCTGGCACTCGAGGTGTGGGTGGTTGTGAGGCACCGAGCGGCCCTTTCACCCCGGTGTCGTGTGACCCTCACCTGGACGTTGGAGAGGAAGGTTCCATTCCGGCCGAACATTTGCGTAAAGCGCGTGAGTTCCTTTTCGAACGAGCTCACGGTAGCCGCCAGCTGCTGGATTTTGCTCTCCTTCTGCTCCAGGCTCTGCTGTAGGCCGGAGATCTAAGAACAGGTGAGAGCAGCGAGAGCAGTCACTGGGTGTGCACGTGCATGCACACGGCCGAGACACCACACTCGCTTGGCCAGAGTCCTGTGTAAGACAGGCAAGCACCTTAGGGTTGGCTCTGAGGCCGCCAGGCGGTCCGTCCCCCACCAGGGTGGGTAAGGTCGGGGTGTCCAGCAGATGAAGTGCCCAGTGCACGTTGTCAGCGTGAGCTGGCACACAGCCAGGACACTGAGTGGTGCCACTCGAGGCCTGGCCCCTCCAGTCCCCAACGAGCCCCCTGGGTAACTGTTGGTGCACAAGCAGGTGACACCGAGGCTGTGACGCTTCCTGCCTGGTTCTACCCTGAGACCTTGCCCACTCACATAGGAGGGATCCTCCATGCAGCTGGGACCAGCCTGGATCTCAGAGCACGATGGGGCCTGAGTGGGTGTGGAAACAGTATCTGCCAAGTGGCAATGTTCTCCTCCAGTTCACACTGCACACCACGACCAGCACCACCGAGAGACAAATCCAGTCGTCTCTTTCTCCTGCTCCAGCATCTCTGGGAGCTTTAGGACGCACGGGGCTCTGCACGACCTGACACCAATGTGGCTTCATGCTCAGTTCTAGCCCATGTGCACACAGTGTGACTGCACAGCACCTAGCTCACCTGTGTGCACAGTCTGACTACACAGCACCTAGCTCACCTGTGTGTACAGTGTGCACAATACAGCAGCTAGCTCACCTATGTGCACACAGTGTGACTGCACAGCAGCTAGCTCACCCATGTGCACACAGAGTGACTGCACAGCAGCTAGCTGTGCTACGGTGTTTGCTGAGACCGGCTCACTTCTCCATTCTCTGCACCCAGCACAGCCTTACATGGAAGACACTGGGTGTGTGTTTGATGAACAAATGTACAAATGGCCTGCCCCTCTCCCCACCCTCGCCTGCTCCCGTTCTCATGGTGCCCATCTCAATCGGTAACATTCGCAGGGTCTCTGCCTCCCCAGCTTAGAACATGCCAGGCCAAGCTCAGAATGCCCGTACCCACTCCAGCATCTTGCTTCCTCTCAGTGCTGAAACGATTGCGCCTGCCAGGCACTGTGTGGAGAGCGCCGACTCGCGCCCTCGATGCCACCTGCCACAGCTCCGTTTACACACGAGAAAACCGGAGCAGAAGGGTGTGAACCACAGTAGCTTGCGGCCTGCCAGCCACTGCCGCTCTCTTACCAGAACGCCAGACAAACGGCTGGCTGAGCGCTCCACAACTCAAAAACATCAGCTCCAACTTTTGATCCTTGAACCTCTTCTGACACAGGGCGAGTGAGCGAAACCATGACTGGACACGCAGTATTCAGAGTGTCGCTCACGGGCTGTTGCTGTCTCGGTCCAACACATCAGCCTCCGGACGTGCCTGCTCACACCGGGGGCCCCTGGCACTCACACTCCATTTCCTTACCCCTGCAGCACCCTCGGCACAAGCCTGGCACAAGCGCCCCTCCACACACCCAGTTTTCACCTCGGCGGCTGAGTCTGCTCAGTGTCACCCGGAGCTGGTGCGCTCAGCGGGGGAGCAGCTGCTCTCCCTTCACAGACGCTTGCTGGGCGGCTCAGGCTGCCTAGGGGATCTGACACCCTCTTGTGCCTCACACCTCTCATGAGTGAGCTGAACAAAGGCACAGCTTAGGTGTTACCTGGAAAGCCCCCACTGCTTTCCCAGAGGGCCTCCTGCGGCCTCTGCACACACAGCCTTCCCGTGTCCTGGGGCCCAGCCACTATCTGGCCATATCCCCAGGGTTTTTCAGGGAGAGGCTGCGTGGCCCAGCTTCCCCAGCACTCAGTGCTGTCTGGTTAATCGATGGATGGTCCACAGGGCAGTAAAGAGCCCGCAGTGCCGTAAAGAGCCCGCAGTGCCGTAAAGAGCCCGCAGTGCCGTAAAGAGCCCGCAGTGCCGTAAAGAGCCCGCAGTGCCAGTGGCAGGCCTGGGACCAGCTGCTACTGAGGAAGGACTTGGGAGCTTCTGGCCTCGACCCTGAAACCAGTCAGACACCACAGATGACCTGCATGGTGAGCTGCTCCTGACAGAGGAAGAGCCCCCGGCCCAGTCCTGCAGGAAAACTCGCTGTTGTAGAGCTGCCCCTTAGTGCCGGCCTTTGTGGGGGTCCCTGATAGGGACTCCAGCAACCCAGCAGGCTTTATAGCCACGGTGAGTGAACACGGCTAGGACATGTGTACGGTTAGAAAGCTTCTCCAACGCGGTTTAGATCAAAATTCACAGCACAGGCCGTCGACCACCATAATGCTCTGACTGATTTACTTTAGAAATACCAAAGCTAGGGTGACAGGTAAGGAGGGGAGGCACCTTCCAGCTCGGGGGGTCTACAACACCGACAGTGTGTCTGGTCTCTTGCATGGAGCCAGAGAAAGTTCGAACAAAACAAAACAAAGCCCAGAGCCAAGTGTCGGCCATTCCCCTGCCCTCTTACGCCGTCCTGGACTCACCTGCTGTTCTAGCTGGAAGTTCTTCTCTAAAACCAGAAGCATGTGGTCCTGCAGGGCTGCGCGCTCATGCTCCTGCAAGGTCCCGCGCTTACCCTTCAACACAAGGCAAGGCGAGCAGTTAGTGAGCTCCCAGACAGGTGGGCAGGCGATGAACTGACAAGACAAGGAGTCGGCCTGCTCGCCAAACTCTGTGCTGATTTTCTTCCTGCCTTGGCTGCAACAGGAAGCGCAGACATGGCCACGGCTCAGCTCTTCCCCAGCAAAGCCTAGCTTCTCTGCAGCTGCTGTAAGCCTGGGCCAGTTCCCGTTCTCCAGCGCAGGTCTACATTGCCTGCTGTAGGGAGCCTGCAGCCTGTTCCTCATTCCAGCCCTGGCAGTTTGTTGCACTCTTGAGTGATACACCTGAGAGAAGAAATGGTTGCCTCTCCCCTGCCAGTCACACTGTTTACTCCGCTCTCCTACTAGCCAAAGCATGTATCTAGTCAAACATCCACCATCAGCCATCCCTCAGCTGAGGGCTAGCTCCTTGGTAGCAGGATTCTCCAAGGAAAGTTCTGAGACCAGCTCTCCTACCCCTCCACAGCCCGTGACGCTAAGGTCAGCACGAGAGCAAGGCTAGCTGGAGGCGGCCCACAGAGCGTCTCACAGAGCCCCTCAGCCCGGGAAGCGATGGTGCCAGGTGCAAGGCAAGGCCTGGCCCTTCTGCAGCTAGCACAGCCACCCACTGTCAATCTGTGCAAAGGGTCCTAATGGCATGTGTGTTGGCGGCAATGCTGGAAATCGACCAGCTTGCTCTACCACTGAGCTGCACACCAACCATTTAAGTTTTTTAAACTAAAAAAAAAAGTGCTTACGCTAAAAATATAATTAGGGTAAATTTAGACTTATAGACTATATGGGTTACACTCAGCACAATGTTTCCATTTCTACTCTGCATGAATAGGTCGTCCAGAAGACCTAAAACCTTACTCTCTTTATTTTTAACGTATTTTATACTTATTGAATAACTATTTTAAACACCGTCGTGGTCCGACAGTTCTGGTGTCCTTCCCGCTTCCACACCCTGAGCAGAGTTAGAGCAAAATGAACCCACCAGTGACAGAGGCAGACATGAAGGTGGCCCGCACCTTACCTTGACGGCACAGCCGTAGTGCTTAAAGGGACAGTCTTGCTCAGCCTCAGGGCACACGGCAAGGTGTTCACTAACCTAGAAAATGGACGGCCCATGCTGTGGGAACATGCATTCTTCTGTTCGGTACAACCGGAGACGGATAGTGACTTGGAGGGAGGAGAGGGGCAGGAGCAGAGACCCTGGTAGGCTTCGATGGAAACTGAAGGGTGTGCAAGGGGCAGCCCCAACAGACAGTGCAGCCACCACCAGAGCATGCCGTCCCAGGCCTTAGGCTGCGGCGCTCATCAAGCCGCAGTGCGGGAGTTGTGAACATTCTCGTGTGCCCTCAGGGAGGAGTGTGGCCTCACCTCCGCTCTTGGAATAGTCAGCACACACTTGTTGGGACAAGACACTGGGTACGCAGGGCACGAGTTTTCCTCATGATCCTGAAACAGACAGAGTGGGTGGGAACCAAAGCCATGGTCTCTTGCCTCGAGGTACACACGCGTCTCTGGGGAGGCGTGTCACGAGGCTTGCTCTCCAGAAGAAGCTACAGCCCAGTTCCAAACCAGATCAGTGATGCTTGCTTTCTTGATGCAATGAATTCAGCTGCTGGGTGTGTGGCAGATCAGATGGCGCGGGGCTTCCTGCACACTGGACCAACTCTTGATCGAGCCCCATCCCCACCGTGACAAATAGACCCTCCCTAGTGAAAATCCATGCGAATAAGCAAAGGGCACACTCTTCTGCCTCGCTGCACGGCCACCCGCTCTCACCTGCAGGCCGGCCACCACCACGTCCCGCGTGCAGTGAGGGCACTTCTCCTGTCGGAAGCGGCAGGAGGCGCGCAGGTGCTCCCGCACATCCTTCCGGGGCACGGCGTCGCGGCAGCGCTCGTTGGGGCAGGGCACGGCCTGGAAGGGGCAGTGCTGAAGGTGGTCCTGTAATGTGAGAGCCGCCTCAGAGCTGGCCAGGGTGTCACGGAGACCCACGCCTCTTCTGCCCATGAGGCAGAGGGGCGGGCTGGCTCGTTGGGAATTAGGAGAGACAAAGCTCGAGCAGGCGGGGTGGGCACTAACATGACCTGTGTGCAGGGAACCCAGTGGCCTGCTCTTTCGAGAGGGTGTCAGGCCACGCGTGGTTCCCGAGCCTGGCCAGTGAGCGTCTCCATGACATTTGCTCATCTCCACTCCCGCAGACAGGGTGCTCAGAGGGAAGGAAGGAGCCCGCTGGCTCCACAGAAGGGGGTATAGGCTGGACCGAGCGGGGGCACACGTTGGGAAAGTGGGAAGGTGGGAAGGCGGGTTCCTGGGCGGAAGGAGGATGGTCAGGATTTGTTCAGTTACACAACCTGGAATGTTGGTAATCAGGGCATGCGTGAACTGACAGTCTTTGTTCAGGGCTTGTGTGGGTGAGACACAGAAACACCTCACCACTCCAAGCTACTGCGCCAATGCTGGGGCACCAAGGATCCGTTCCTGGCGCCAAGCTGCCACACAGCTGGGTGGCTGAAGCCCACGGGCCAGAGGTGGCCCTCTGTGGCCCGCTGTGTTCTCTGAGCTGCTGCTCACACACTGCTGGTGTGTGAGGCTGGTTTGCTCTGAGGGTCGGAGGAGGAGCCGGGAGCCTCAAAGAGCCTGACAAGCCCGAGAAACCCACGGGAGTCACTGTCTGGCTCCTTTGTTTCAGCGGCAGGTGTGGGGCACACAGCTTTAACCTGGGCACTCAGAGGGCAGAGGCGGGTGGATCTCTGCATTCAAGGCCTGCTGGTCTCTAGAGTGAGGCCCAGGTTGGTCAAAGCTACACAGTGAGACCGTACATAAGACCTTAAATGAAGGTTCATGACACTTCTGTATCTGTGGAGGGCAAGGCACAGGCCGCATGCCGTGTGTGGAGGAGGCCAGGAGACAACCTGCAGGAGGCCATTGCCTTCGACCTAGGCTCCGGGTGTCAGGCTCCGGTCGTCGGGCCTGGAGGCGGGCGCCCTTTCCTGCTGAGCATCTCAGCGCCCCTACTGCCGGGCTCTTCATGGAGAGGAGGGCTGGAGCTGGGAATGTGCTGCCCGCAAAGCCTAAGCTCCCTGTTGAGTCGCCTTTACGTTTCTGTTTGCTTGCTTGCTTGCTTGTTTGTTTGATGTGTACAGGTATTTGTCTGTGTGCAACATTCGTGCCTGGTGCCAAGGACCCCTGGGCCTGGAGGCAGGGACGGTGTGTGCCAGCATGTGGGTATGAGTGAGGCTCACGCTGGCGATCAGGGGAGTTCTTCGCCCTCGGGATAAAGATTAGAGTTTTCCTCTGTTACTTCAGCAGCGAGGAGTCAGAAACCCAGCACTGGTTTGCTGATCTTCTCCGTGACTCTCCCGGGACTGTCAGTCAGTATTCACTCCAACCCTGCTCCCCGTGACAACCTCCCACACAGGGAGACAGAGCTGAGAGCCTCACACACAGGAGGCTGGAGGCATGACAGGGCCTGTGCTCTGCTCTCTCAGCTTTCTGTGGTGCGTCCAGGTTAGGTGACAACTGTGGTGGACAAGACGCCCTGTCTAGAATTTGTCACTCAAAGCGAGCGGCAACAACCGATGTACACACTGATCACCCCAGTGCCCGGTGTGTGTGTGTGGGTATGTGTGTGTGTGTGTTGTGTATGTAGGTATGTTTGTGTGTGTATTTGTGTGTAGTTCTGTGTGTCTCTATGTCTGTGTGTATATATGTCTGTGTCTATGTGTCTGTATATATATACATATGTTTATGTGTGTATATGTGTGTGTGCATGTGTGTATGAGTTTTCTGGAGGCTTGATAACGAGATGAGTCATCTGACATGTTCCAAACTGCGTGGGTGTGGGGATTCTCAGCAGCCGCCAAGCAGTTCCGTGGAAGTAGAGGCGGCTGAGTCACTGCGGGCCTGGTTGTGCCTGATGGCGGCTGTGCCTTCCCAGTTGGAGGAAGCTGCTGCTGACAGGTTTCTCCTCCCTGTCCTTGGACTTCTTCGGTGCCTCTGTTCACACTTCTGTTAGGCCTTACTTTTGGGGCACACCTGCCCCGGCCCGGTGCTCTTCATGACCACGGGTGTTACACCTGAGTGCACAGTCCAGGTGTAACCTGCACAACTGTGCCCTGTGCCAGTCATGCCTGCCTCGCGTCCTCAGGTCCCCCAATCCTGCACAGCCCCCACAAAATGATGCACCCTTGATGAATGCTCTTCCCCCCTTTTTTCAGTTTTTTTTTGAGACAGACTCGCTCTGTACACCAGGCTGGCCGCGAACTCAGAGACCCACTGGTCTCTGCTCCTGAGTGCTGGGTAAGGGCGAGCAGCACCACCTGGCAAGAAGTGTCTTTTTGCCTGTGAGTCCTGCAGCTTCGTCTCCAGCATAAAGGAGACCGTGCTCTCTCCATGCCGCTACAGAACGAAGCCCGCGGCTGCGCCTCTGCCCCGTGCTCCTGCTACCCTGGGGACAGCCTCAGAGGGACCAAGGCCTGTCACAGAAAGGTTAGGTGACTGGAAGAATGGCACGGACACTGGTCACGGCGATACCAACCTGGAATCGTCCCAGAATGATCCTGGCTTCACACCCAGGGGCGTTCTTGCAGTAGACGTACAAATTGAGAACTTCCCGTTTGCAGCAGTTATCTTTGAACACCTAAAAGACAGACACCATCAGCCTCTGCACAGGAAGCTATGGTTGGGCTGGTCTTCCAGCCTATATCTCAGAAGCAGATGGAAACTTCCAGGCAGCGGCTGGAACGGAAGCGTCACACGACCACACTGAAAGTGAAGGCGGCCTCACACACACGCTTCTGGCAAGGCACATTGATGCCCAGTGCTCAACCCAGCAGGAGTGGCAGCTCAGGGAAGCCGTGGGAACTTGACCCCACACAGCCAAAGGTCACCAGGGCACTGTGGCTAGGGGCCAGGGGAGAAAGCCTCTCCGGCATGAAGTGTTGGTGCCCCGAAGCTGGGATGGCTGGTAATTTCAGCTCAAGCAGTGTACTGGTGTGCTTCCTCTGTGGAGGGTCAGAGGGCACACACTGTCAGCTTAGCAGACACGGTGGCAACCACCCCCCGCCAGTATATCTCAGCTCCGAGATCCTGAGTGGGCATAGCTGTGCTCCGACAAAACACCGGGGCTCAAATAGCGTGCAATTTTCATGTGCCACAACACATTCTTCTTGGGTTTTAAATTCTGAGGTGTTTTATTTATTTGCGTACATGCCTGCATGAGTTTGCAGGCATCATGGACATGCAAGTGCCTACCCAGGCCTGGAAGAGGCATCGGATCCCCAGACTTGGAGTTGCAGGCAATTGTGACCCATCATGTGGGTGCGGGAAACCTAACCCAGGTCCTCCGCAAAAGCAGCAAACGCCCTTAACGGCCAAGCCATTGCTTCAGCCCCCTTGCTTTTGAAAATAAGTTAATTTAAAATAGTTTAAGACTCACAGGAGGCTTCAAAACCAGCTTAATGTTGTGCCTCTTTTATCATGAATGTTTAAGAATATGAAAATCATTCTCTTAGCACAGAGGCACGCAGAACTGGCAGGATTTGCCCAAGGCTGTAGTGTGCCTGTCCCTGACCTCATGTGTCACACTCTGGGTACCCACCTGGGCCTCTGGAGGGCAATTACAGGGAAGGGGCTCCCAGTCGGGTCGGCTGCCCAGGGAAGCTTCAGGAAGAGGCAGATTCTGAGCTCACGAAACACAAGAAAACTGAACTGAAGAGATGTTTGCAGGGAGAAAATCTCTGTGACTCCGAGTTAGACAATGGTTTCTTAGGCACAGCAGAAGGGCAAGAAGCACACAGCCAAACCAAAAGAACAGCAAACAACTGTGCTGTTTAGTTTTTGTCAACTTGACACCAAGCAGAGACGCCCGGAAAGAAGGGACAGAGGACCTGCAGGTCAGGCAGGCCCGTGGTAAGCCTGTGGGGCCTTTCTTAGCTGCCAGCTGGTGTGGGAGCCCAGCCATGTGGTGGTGCCCCAGCTGGACCCCGACTGCTGGGGAAAGGCAGCCGAGCAGACAGGAGCCAGTGAGCAGCGCCGCGCCACTGCGGCCCGACGATGGCAGTGCTGACGGCTGTGGAGAGCAGCTGAGGCTTGTCACCATGTGGCAGGCTGAATTCCTGATGGGAGGTCAGAAGACCACTAGCAAGTGTGCAGCCGAGTGTAGGGGAGGCCTGAGCCCGCCGGAGAGCCCAGACCTTGGGAGGCTACCAAGGACAACGGCCCGTTTGGCGCGGTGCCAGCCTGAACCTATTGGACAAGCTGGTGTGCTATGGATAGCAAGCCAAAGAAGTGTGAAGGCCAAGCCTCTTCTAGTGCAGAAGTCCCAGACATCAGACACTGAACATTTTACACTGTTGGAATTTGGGTACGCTTTGATCTGACTATAAGTGTGCCCTGGCTTTTCCCACTTGATATAAATATTTAACCTGCTTTTTATTTTACAGGAGCCCACAGGTTTGGTTTTGTTTATTTGTTAGCTTGTTCAAGATAAGGTTTCTCTGTGTAACCCTGGCCATCCTGAAACTTATTCTGTAGACCAGGCTGGCCTCAGACTCAAGAGATTCACCTGTATTAAAGGCAAATGCCATCACTGCCTAGCTAGGAGTTTGAGGTTATGAGACTGCATATTTTAAAAAGCCAGTGAGCTTGTAATGTGTTTGACCTTTTTAAAGTGGTGGGGCTTGTAAGTTTTTATTTGTTTGATATTAACATTAGCATAATCTTGGGGACATAAAAGAGGGAATGATTACGGTCTAATAGTGAGGGGGGGTGTCACAGTGACGAGGGGTCAACTGTGCTGGCTGGGTGTGTTTTCTTGTTTTGTTTTTCCATCAACCTGACATGAATTAGCATCACCCAGCATAGGAGCCTCAGTTGAAGAACCGCCCCCATCAGGCTCGTCTATAGGCAAGTGTGCGCGTCATTTTCTTGATTGATGATTGGCGTGGGAGGGACCGGCTCACTGTGGGCAGTGTCACCCCTCGGCAGGTGATTCTGGGTTGTGTAAGAAAGCAACTAAGCAAGCGGTGAGGAACAAGCCAGTGAGCAGCACTGCCCCACGCCCTCAGTTCCCACCCTGGGCTCCTGCTCTGACTTCTCTAGATGACAGACTGTGAGCTGGAAGTGGGGGACGTTTTCATTGAGTTGGTTTGATCATGTTTATCACACAGAGCAGCAAACTAAGACCCACAAGTAATGAAAAGCAGATTAAATGTCAACAAACTGAGAACTATCCACTCAGAACACACTGTCAACAAAGTGAGAATAAATTCTGTAATAAGAGAATATCAGCAAATCTGATAACAACCCCCAGGTATCTAGAATATAAAAAAGGACTTGTAATAATTCAACAATTAGAGAAGAGGAAGAGGAAGAAGAAGAAGAAGAAGAAGAAGAAGAAGAAGAAGAAGAAGAAGAAGAAGAAGAAGAAGAAGAAGAAGAAGAAGAAGAAACAGCTAAAATGGGCAAAGGTGAAGCAGGAGAGAGACCTCAGAGTTATAACACCTGCTGCTCTTGAAGATGACCCGAGTTCAGTTTCCAGCACCCCAGTCTAGAGACTCACAACCCCCTTCAACTCTGGCTCTGGCTTCAGGGGTTCTGATGCCTGCTTCTGGCCTCCATGGGTACTGCATAGACATGAGACACACACACACACACATGCACACATACACAGGCACAGACACACACACATGAGAGACAGAGAGAGAGAGAGAGAGAGAGAGAGAGAGAGAGAGAGAGAGAGAGAGAATAAATCTTAAGAGCATTCCTATAGAGAAGACACACCGCTGCTCAGCTAAATTGATGGCCACCGGCCATCAAGGAAACTCCAACCCCAGACACCAGGCTTCAATCCACCGGGAAGGCTGAGAAGAACACATTTTGATGGGGATTTGCTACCACAGAAACCTCCCGCGCTGTGGTAAGAAGGCACAAAAGGGGGCAACTGTTACCCAGGAGCTCTGCGCTCAGGTGTGTGTGCAAAAGAACTGAGCATCTGAGTGGTCTGTGTTCTGAAGCCAGGCTGTCTCGGCAACGTTAGCATCTTCCGATAGATTTCCGGGTCACGGACATAAGCTTGGATATGAACTGTTGGCTTTTTCTGGGGATGGGAACTGAGCTCCAGCTTGGTAAACAGGAACCTATATTGGACCTTGCCCTAAGCTCCTAACGTTATGTATCAACTTTTCTTGGAGTGTTGATGTATATGTACATATATGTGTGTGTGTCATCTGTGTGTATCTGTGTGCATGTCTGTGTACCATGTGTATGCAGTGTCTGTGCAGACATAGAGAGGGCTGAACTGAAGTCGAGGTGGTTGTGAGCCCCCATGTGGGTTGGGAACTGAACCCGCTGTCTTAGAAGAGCAGCCTGAGCCGTCCATCTCTCCAGCTCCATATTTTCAAAATTAAGCTATGTGCACGAATATTCATAACAGCATTATTCACAGTAGTACAAAAAGTCGACAAGTCCAAATCCAGGAATTGCGATGAAGAAAGCAACTGTGGGAAAGCCACACAAGAGAATGGTGTGCAGCAACAGAAAGGAATGAAACACTAACACAATTCACCACGTGGATGACTCTGATGGACAAGGCAGGATTCCGGTCATTTGAAACACCCAAGAATGCAGCTAAATCAAAGCAGAGAGAGGCTGTGATTTTCATGACCAGGGAGGCATGGGGAGGTGTGGGGAGGCGTGGGGAGGTGTGGGGAGGTGTCGGGAGGCATGGGGAGGTGACAGCCGAGGGACATGGAGTTTCTTCTTGGAGGTCAGTACACATCACAGGGGCTACGGGACTGAAAATGCTGGGACCTGCTGAACCAAAGACTTTATGGTGTATGGACTTTATCAAAGCCGTTATTAAACAGAACAATATGCTCTGAGGATTAGCCAGACGGACGGTGAACCCCTCAAACGGGGCGTTCTACCTTTCCCAGCAGCTTGGTGTGGCTGGAGCTAGCGTAGGAAGGGGTGAGCCCTCGTGTGGTGTGGTGTGGCCGGCAAAACCCGCACATTCCAAACAGACAGGAGGAGTGCCTGACTGAGCACAGCAGAGAACTATGGGCGACAAGGAAGGTCCTGGGACATTGTCCTGTTCCAGCCTAGTAGTCACCCTGGCGCCTTCCCCAACACCCGAGGCAAACCAGCATCCCTCACCTCCTGAGGCTTGATGATCTCCTTGTCCACCGGGCAGATTGGCACTGCATTCAGCTCTCTGGAGAGGAAAGCAGGAACGGGCGAAGTTAAGTGCTGACCTCAGCAGTGGTTCCGGGAGCAGCGGGCATCCGAGGAGCACTCGCCCCGAGGAGCCGCTCTCCGTCCTGGGCAAGCTGTGTGCACTCCTCACAAGGCAGCCTTGCGCCCTGCCGCCGCCGCAGCAACTTCCTAGTCCTACAGCCTTCCTGGAGGATACACCCATCAAACCAGGCCCTCAGCAGGCGTGGAGGGCTCCATGCCCGTCGCCTCGGGGGCCGCGGCCTGCCCTCCTCAGATGGGGCCGTGCTGGAGAGGACTGTGGGGCCCTCTGCCTGTGGTCTTCACCTCCAGAACTGGAGCTCAGGGAGCGCGGCAGCACCGGGGGTGAATGTGCCGACCGGTGTGGGGCGAGTGAGGGCGCCTGTGCCCTTCCAGAGCCCCCGGAGCCCGCTTCCACCAACCTGAGGCGTGACACCCACTGCTTTGGTTTCAGTGTTAGCCCCCCACCCCCATCTAGGTGGCCCCGGGTGGTGCCATCCAAGGCCTTGCCTCACGGTTAACCTGGATTAGCTCTGGAATCCACCAGATGCCCTGCGTTTGGGGGTGGGGTGGGGGCTCTTGCCAGGAAGGAGGCCCTGGGAGGGGAGCGCTTACAGGCCGGAGCCCCTTTCTGCCCAGAATGAAGCGGCCGGGGGAAAGCAGCCCTGCCCTCCGCTGGCACTTCACTGCCAGCGCACCCATCCCGTCGCTGCTGCCCTGTCCCTCATGGCTTCGGACCCCAGCTTCTCCAGCCTTCCGATGTGTGTGGAGGCCAGTGGCTCTCCAGGACTCCTCGGGTCTTCAGAGCCTGCCTGGGGCTCCGAGGGCCCCAGCTTGGCAGACTAAGCAACTGCCAGGTCCTCAGGTTTCCGTGTGGAGGCGGACACTGTTGGGCCACCCAGACGGCAGCCATTCCGATACCCCACCCTGCAACGGTCCCTCATTCTGTGGGTTCTGTTCCCCTGGAGACCCTAACATGAGGTAGCGGTGGAGAGGTGGGGCCTGGAGGGGCACAGGAGGGTGTGCTCACAACGCGGAGAGGCCAGCACCTTCCTCTCCTCCTCTCCTTCCCAGATGCTGGAGTGACTGGCTGGGCTCCAGCAGCCTTCCACCATGCTGGGCCTGCATTTCCGAAGCAACGGGCCTGCCATCCACAAAGTGGCGCCCCCAAAGCGGTGGGCCAAAATGAGCCCCTTCTGGGCTAATTGCCTGGAGCATGCTGACGGAGTGATGTCACCTCGGCCCCTGGCAGTCAGGGTTCCCCGACAGCCGGCTCCTCCGAAATAAGCAGTTCTCAGACAGCTACAGCTAGGACACCCTGAGCCACGCCCTCTCCAGCAGACAGCTAAGGGGCAGCCGTAAGGCGGGCAGAGAGGGTTGCGCTTGCTTCTCAGCCAGGAGCCTGGGAACGCATTTCCCAAGCCACGGCAGCTCACCAAACCTCACGACAGCCCCAGGGGCCACTCCTCTGGTTCTGAGCAGCTGCGGTCCGAGTGGCCTGCCCACTCACCTCAGAGACAGGATGCAGTGCTGGCAGAAGCGGTGCCCGCAGCCGGTCTGGTGGGGGTTGTGAAGCACCGAGTGGCAGAAGGCGCATCTGTAGCGCTCCTCCAGCTGCTCTACAAACTGGTACTCTGTGTCCGGCTCAAAGTCCAAGGAGATGGAGTGGCCGGAATTCTGGCGGACAAAGGCACAGGGGATAGCCCGCTGCTCCTCTGGATGAGCCATGCTGGGAAGACAGAGGGGCAGACCACTTCAGTGTGCAGTGATAACCCAAACAACAGCAGCCACACACGTGGGTCACAGCTAGAATCACGACACTCATTACAATTCCTGCCACACAGGGCTGCCTGCCAGGGTGCAGCCGGCTTCTGGTAAAACCCAGGACGCCCCCTCCTCTGACTGGATTTAGAATCTCCTCAAAGGCATTTCCAAGGAGATTAGCTGAGAGGGAAAGCTCCACCCTGAGTGTGGTCCTGGGCTGAATAATAAAAGAGAAAGCCAGCTGAGCTCGGACTGGACTTCCCCTTCCTCTGCTTCCAAGGCCACTTCGCTGTGAGCAAGCAGCCCCAGGCTCTCTCCACCACAGCCTGCCCTGCTGTGCCTTGCCTGCCTCACCACGGTGCCACGCCTGCCACGGGGCGCTGTGCCCGCTCAAACTACTCACCAAATAAAGTTTTCCTAGCTGACCTGGCACATCGGCGGGGAACATTACCAAAACACTTTCCCGGAACAGATCTCTATCCATCAGCTTCTTACAGGACAGCAAACAGTCCGGGCGGCTGCGCCCATGAGCTGAACACAGCAGGTGTTAATGCGGCTGAGCACTGAGCCGCCTCCAGGAGAGCCTCCCAGCCTCACCCTGCACATTGCCACCAACCTGTCGCCCTCCACCTCTCTAGCCAGCACTGCAGTCTGCCGAATATTCCTGTCCCCACAGGAGGTGGGGCCGCGGGGAGGATGAAGCCCCACCCCCTCCTTCCTGCACCCACACTTGGGGAGCCTCACCCGAGTCTGACCTCACTCTCTCCAAGCCCAGCCTCCAACCACTTGGGCACAGGCGCTGCTCAGGGGCCGCCTGGCTGCCACACCTCCTTAGTCACAGCACGAGGAGAGGACAGCCCCCCTGAGCCCCTGAGCTGGGGAAGATGCCAGTGAGCTGTACAGCAGGACGGTGCTCAGCTCCAACCCGTGGCTTCCCTGAGATCTCAGTCTACAGAACCCCCGCTGGGGACCCCCCAGCCTTTGTCTACCTTCCAGCCACACACATTCTCAGCCTTTAGGTTCCCATGCTGGCCTGCAGCGCAGGGCGAAGCTGTAGTCTCTGCCTGGGCTGCGCCTGGTGCAAAACCACATGCTGCTACTGTCTCACATCTAAGTAACTGTGTTAGCTCCGAGACCTCACAAGACTGGGGTCACTAACGGTCCCTCCACAAGGCACAGGAGGCCATACCTGAAGGCCCCTGAGGGGCTCAGGAGGGCTCGGCTCTCTCCTGAGGCCCTGTGAGCCATGACGGATTGCTGCTGTGACCGGATGCCCTGTGCTGCAGCGGCTCAGAAGCTGCGTGTGCTCCTGAGGTAATGCCTCCCCCCACCCCCGGCCCCCGGCTTACACTCAAGATTCACTAGGCTAGGCTGGTGTGCCCTTGGCGCTCTGTGGGACCGTGCATCCCTTCCCGGCATCTTCCTGGTGTTATGGCAGAAGGCAGACTGAACCCCTTCAAACATGTACGGGGCCCTTAGACGGCAGCCGTGAGTGTGGGTGGGTGAGAGGAAAGTCTATCATGAAATAATCCTTTTCAATTTGTGAGTGAGTGCACTGTCAAATCAAAAATGAACACGTGAAACAAAGCCTGAGCACCCGGGAAGTCCAGCTGAGGCGTTCCTTTCCAGCTGTCCTGGCCCGGGACAGGCACGTCTGTCCGTGCCCCTCAGGGGAAGGACTCACATCTGGGCTTGCTCATCACCCCCCAGCCCCTGTCCGCCGCCTGGCGTGGGAACTGCTAGGATGGTGCTTGTCAGACTGCGGCTTTGAGTGGATTTGAAGATGCAGCTGTGTTAGTGCTGGCCTTCAACACAGAGATGCTAAGCTTTTTCGTGCGAGCCTTATCCCTGCTTTGGAAGATGTGGTGAAGTGTCTACCCACCCCAGGAGCCATGCACACACGTCTGGGGCTTTTGAGTGCACCTGAACCCCAGGTCAGGAGTCCCAGGAATGTGGTGACGCAGGCCACGCTGTGGCCGGGGTGTCGGAATCTAGCAAATGGTTAAGCACGGGAGCCTCGTGGGTGGGCCCTGGGCATATCGTCCTTCCCCATGGCCGGTCAGGAAGGCCTGGCCTGCAGCCCACCCTCGTGGATCGCCCGTAGCAGCTGGCGACCTGACAAGCAGGGATAGGGGTGTGCGGCCTCTGCGGGCGTCGGCTGGGGTCATCTGCCAGCCTGTCTTCCTGTGTGCCCCTCCCACTGCAGTCCTGACCCAGTGTCTCTGTGAAAATGACATTGCTCTAAAGCAAAATCTGTTTTTAGTAAAAGGATGATGCCTAAGGCTTTCTGTCTGTCTCTCTGAGATTAAAATAGAGGAATTTAAAAACATTTCATTAATTCATTTTAACAGAAGCACATTAAATGTTGACAGAGGGGACACTGTTCTGAAAAGTGAACCAGTGGGCAGCCGCACGGCTTCGCAGCTGCCCACCTCCTCCACACCTGCCACCCCTCAGCCGGGCTCCTCACCATCCCAGCTCAGGGAAACCCTGGAAACACCTCTGTGCATTGTGAGGGAGCAGAAGTGACCAGTGTGGCTTATCATGACCACACCTGCAGTGCAGGTGCCCTAAACAGGAATCAGGCACCCCAGGCTGAGCCCACGCGTGTTCTCCCATGGTGGGAGCCAAGACAGAAGCCCCAGGCTCTGGGTGAGGAGGGAGGCTCAGGGCTGCTCATTGCTGAGCTCACCTGGAGCCAGCACACGCCAGCAGTGATTTGCCAGAAGCTGCTTTCGCGCCAGGTGCCCGAAGCTCATTGGTCTGGCTGCTGGGCCCATGTCCTCCCAGCTAGAGGGCTGGCAGAGCTGGCCATTCTTACTGTCATGGACACTCTCTTGTCCCTGGGGAACAGAGAGCAGGGGCCTCAGGACCAGGGTCTCTCTTTGCTCTCCTCATGCACATATGTGTTTCCTAGATGTGAACACTCCTGAGTCTCTGGGGCTCCAACTGCGGCTTTTACCTTATCACACGTTTGAAGCTCAGCATGGCTGCTCAGCTGTCGGGCAGGATTTCTGATAGTTCAGGACAGTGTTCCCGCACAGGAGAGGAAGTGGGTGTGTCCTAAGATGGGGTACTGCTCTGTCTTCCTGAGCTTCCTCAAGTCTCCACCCACCGGACTCACCCACAGGAAAGCCCAACACAACCACAGCAGGCTGGCATGGATTCACCTAACACTCCCTAATCAGCTAGAGCATCCCGTGAGCAATGGGAACATGTAACACCTTCCTTCCCTCAGTGTTGTCAGAGCCTGTAGGAGAACCACGAAGGAGCCCGGCTCTTAGCAAGAGGGCGGAGGTCACCACCACAGGGTGTGAGGCCTTGCTGCTACCAGCACCGGCTTATTCTGCCAGTGGCAGGATGTGCAGATCGCTGGGGAATTACTAGTTTAAGAAAAAAAAAATTGCACCCAGTTGCTCTCTAAAACCTTTATTTTTTTTTCCATCCCATAAACAAATGTATCTTTTCTAGAATTCAAGAGTCTTAAAGGATAGCCACGAACAGCACATATTGAATGCTCAAAAAAAAGATTTCAGTGTGTGCACACGTCAGATTCCCTGGAGCTGGACTTCCAGGAGGCTGTGCGCTGGCGGGTGCAGGGAATGGGAAGTGACCTCAGCCTGGGAGCAGCACACACTGCTGACCCTCTGAGCCTTTGATCCAGCTCTCAACAAGCTAATTTCTTCTCTCACCTCACGCTATTTTTCTAATTTTTAAGAGCACACAAATACTCTCAAATGTGGAAGCTGTGAACATTTAGCTTTGTGCAGAAATGTCACCTGTCTTGGTCTCAGGTTCAAGGAAGTAAAATAGGCCTTCCAGAGCACCAATACTGTGTTTGGATTGATAAGAATTTGGAAAATTCGGGAATGTTTTCAGACATTCGGGAATGGTTCCTAAGACAGAGGCCCAGGTGGCTCCAGATCTTGGGGGAGATTTAGGAGCAAAACTCAGAGAGAGGCACACAGCTCCAGCTTCCTGCCCACTCCGCAGCTCCGAGGAAGACCCGGCTGTCTCCCACTCCAGCAGACTGCCCATCCACGGATTCCCACAGAACAGTGTGTGCTGTGCCCTGGGTTACATCCAGAGACAGCACAGGCCTGTGAGAGCCAGTGTTCCTCCAGGCCCTGCAAAAGCAGGATTCTGACAGAAAAGGGTAAGTTACAATATCTCAGTTGCAAGTGCCACCAAGAGACTTTGCTGAAGGGCTATTGGAGCCTGGGTGAGGCTTAGCAAAAGTCTGCTGAAGTAAACTGGGCTTGGTGGTGCACGCCTGTGATCCCAGCACTCAGAGGGGCAGAGGCAGGCAGATCTCTGTGAGTTCAAGGCCAGCCTGGTCTACAAATTGAGTCCAGGACAGACAGGGCTACCCTGTCTTAACAAACAAACAAACAAGCAAACAAACAGAAACTCTGCTGAGGCATCTCTGCTGAGCTCACAAAGAAAGCAGCTCAGCTGGTCTGAAGGAGGCATTTCATGGATGAAAACACAAAGGAATTTCCCAGAGGGCATCTCAGAAGTTCTAGGTTGGTTAATAAAGAACTGTACCCGGTGTGATAGAAAGCAATGGACCAGCGTTTGCTGCTTGCCCAGATCCTCCCTAGATCCTTGCTATGCTGGGGTCTGGACCAGGAGCGGGTGATCCACCCCACACTCTGGGGCCTGTATCAGGAGGTGGGGTGAGGCCTGCCACCACAAAGTCTGTTTCCTGGAAGGAGAATGGATAAGAAGGCAGGAGGCGGCCCTCGGTGTGAGACAGCCCTTCTCCACAGGTAAGTTCTCACCAGGCTGGTTCAGTGGACAGCTGCTACACTGCTGAACCGCCGACATGCCCCACGTGCCCTCAGCTCTCGAAACCCTGGCTTCCACTGGGAGGATGCTAGAGATGATTGCCTCATCTCCCAGCAGCCTCCGGGGCCTCTGGTTAGCTTCTTAGCTCCTCTATGGCCTGTGAGCCCACCTCCTACCTAACTGAATCCGCTGCCAGGAACAGCTCTAGACATCTATGAGACACTGAGGAGGTACTTGGTAGATGCCACAGGCAGGATCTCACACCTTGTCTCTGGTTCTGATCTTGTCTAATACATGTGGGAGACAGCCGCCTGCAATGAAGGGACAAACCCGCTATGATGAGGCCAGGGGCAGCCCTGCTTAGCCAGGGCAGAGCCCTCACCTGGGAAGCAGTTCTGAGGTCACACGCATAGGCCCAGAGGCAGACTGGAAAGGGTGAGAGAGGGGCAAGGTGAGGACATGGTGGTGTGGTGCTTGCAAACATGAAGACAAGAGTTTGAGCCCAGCACCAACATGTGAAAGCCAGGCATGGTGACGCACGCTTGTGATCCCGGCCCTGGGGAGTGTGGACAGGAGGGTCCCTGTGCTCACTGCGGCCTAGAGGACCCGGCACGTTTGGGGCAGTGAGAGATCCTGTCTCAAAACCACAAGGCGGAAGGCACTGGAGGAAAAAGAGCCTCTGCATGCATGTGCACACATGTACATCCAGGCTCCTGCATACATGAACACACGTGTGCACATACAAGATTATCATCATAAAGCACAAGTCCTCAAACCATGTATTCTTATCTGCCTTCAGCTCCAAGGCCAGGTGTCCGCCGTAACATCAGGACCAGGGTGGGGATGGTGAAGAACGGGGAGGCGGGTGCTAATTCCTCAGAGAAGTGTGTCAGGAAACCTCCCCTTTCTCACCTCCAGCAGCTGAGGTTGAGCCACTCACCCCTGGCCGGGAGGGAGGGCTCTTGGGCTCAGCCCCTCTCGGGTCAGCCCGGGCCCACCAGAGGGGCCACCAAAGCTCCCCCTCAAAGGCCTGGGCTCGTCCACAGCCTCTGCTCCTCGTGTCCTCACTTCTGCAGCCACCTTCCTTACTCTCCCGCCCTGAGCCAGCAGTGCCTGGCCGGGGGACTCCGGCAGCATCCGGTGAATCAGGGCATACCCGGGCAGAGGTTCTACCGAGATGGGGAGAGGTGCGGGGGACATGCTGGGAGCTGTTTGGGGCTCCTCTGCCAAAGTCTCAGCCAAACGTGCCCTCCTCTCACGCCCGGCCTCCCCACGCTGCCCGAAGTACAGTGTTCTGCCGTGCCCACCCCGGGCACTCAGAGAGAAGGTGATGGGCAGGGCTGGCTCTGTCACAGTCACACTCCCAAGTCTGGAATTGTGGGAAGGCTGGGACCACAGCTTCAGCCTGGGGGCTGGGAGGGTGGGGCTCGCTGTGGCTGGTGTGCACCAGAAACTGGCATGAGTGTAACTCTAGGGTTTCCCTAGGCTGTATGTGGGAGCTTTGCATCTAGCACCCGCTGCCTCTGAACCAGTCTAAGCGCTGCTCTCTGAGTCCAGCTCCCTTCAGGAAGCCTCATCCTTCCACCCACAGCTGTGTGTGTGTGTGTGTGGTGTGTATAGGTGTGTGTGCATGCATGTGTGTGGTGCGTGTGTATTGCAGGTGTGTGTGTGTTTATGCAGGTGTGTGTGTGCAGGTATGTGTGTGTGTTTATTCAGGTGTGTGTGTGCAGGTGTGTGTGTATTGCAGGTGTGTGTGTGCAGGTGTGTATGCAGGTGTGTGTGTTGCAGGTGTGTGTGCATGCATGTGTGTGTGTGTTTATGCAGGTGTGTTTATGCAGGTGTGTGTGCAGGTGTGTGTGTTGCAGGTGTGTGTGGGCAGGTATGTGTGTGTTGCAGGTGTGTGTATGAAGGTGTGCCCTGCCCAAAGGCCGACCTCAGGGGAGGGAGCCTTTTGAATGAGAAGTGGGGGTTGTGGAAAGACCAAGGGTGGAGAACTCACCCTGGAGAGCGGAACTGAGGGGGGCCCTGAAGCCACACTCCTGATGGCAGCTGGGCACCCGAGACAGTGAGTGGTGGGGCTACCAGCACAGATTTGCAGATCTCTCTCCCTCTCTCTTTCTGGCTGCCTTGTTGTTCAAGCAGACAGACACACTATCATGTGCGTGGGATGTGAGATTCCAGTGACTGGGTGGATAGGGAGCTGGGTACACAGTCAACAACCCGAGTGACAGATCAGCTTAGAATTCTGAAGCACTTTGGAGTAAGGGCGCTCCTGATCCACCTTCCGTGGACTGGAGGTGGTCTGGAGGAAGCCGGGCCACACCAGCCAGGCTCCAGACCACAAGAAGCCGCCTCCCTCAGCTACAGTTTTGCTGTCTGTGGTTTCTGTTAGCTGTGAGCAGCCAACGTCTCAAAACCATGAGGTGGAAAGTTCCAGAAATAACCAGCTCATGCGTGTAAGCTGCGCACATCACTTTCTTAGTGGCATGTTAAAGTCTTCTGCCTTCCCACCCAACCTTATGCTTGGCGAGTGAGCCTTGCCTTTGTCAGGAGTCTCCACACTGTGTACATGCTCTCCCATTGGTCACCTGACAGCTGTTTTGCCTATCAGATCAACTGCTATGGTTTCTCAGAGCTTCTGCCCAAGCAACCTTTACTGCACATAAATAGGGAGAGACATTGGCAGTTTATTGCAGCATATCAATCTGTTATTAGAAGCTGTCCGTTTCTTACTGTGATTAACTTACAAAATAAGCCCAACCATCTATATAGGGAAAACATTCTGGGCATAGGTTCAGTGTCATCCGAGGGACCAGGTACCCATTGGGTATTTTGGATGTCCTCTGATGCTTAGAAGCCATCACTGGTGGTGGCTTTTAGCTCCCAAAGGTCATATTCCAGCCCCATCTTTTCACTGATGCCTCTCTCCGAGCTTGGCAAAACATACTCAGCTCCAGAGCTGCAGGCTTAAAATACGTGGGACCGTATTTTAAGAGAGGTGGATGGAGAAGCTGCCTTCTAACTGGCATGGAGGCCAGCAATGGCCTGGCCTGCAGAGGAAGCAGAAGGACTGAAGGTGGCAGTCACTCACAGCCCATCCTCACGGAGTGTCAGAGGCTTCTGAGGTCCACTAGACAGGCATGTACCAGATGCCCAGTCCATGTGGGGGCGCGCCAGGCTCATCTCCAACACTGTGTCAGTGCAGTCCGCTGTCAGGATGGGCAGGCTAGAGCAGAACCACAGGAGGGGGAGCGGTGGGGAGCCCCGTGAGGAGGCGCAAACCAGTCAGCTCTGGAAGGACTCATGGGATGAGCCAGCCTAGATCTCACACTGAAGGGTGAAAACAGAAAAACTCACCAGAATAAATACGTCAAAGTGTCAGTCAGCAGTGGCCAAGAGTGAAGGCACATGCCTGCAGTCCCGGCATTTGGGAGACTGAGGCAAGAGGATACTGAGCCCAAGGCCAACTGGGCTATCTGAGGAATAACAGACTGATACAGAAGAAGAAAGAGGAACAGACTGTGTCCAGAAGAATGTCCCGGCTCAAGCAGTGTCCGGACTGAGCCCAGTTCTACAGGATGTGTAGCTGAATTCTGTCTTCAATCCTTTAGTTTTAGTTATGTCTATGGTGTTTTTCCTGCATGTATGTCTCTGCGCACATGCGGTGGCCACAGAGGCCAGGAGGAGCCTGGTCCCTGGGAAAGGGAGCTGGTGGCCATCTTGAGGGGGGAACCCACTTGGGGTCCCCTGGAAGCCAGCTCTCTGGCCCCTGTGGCTCTCACCTTCCCAATGCTGTGACCCCTTAGCACAGCTCCTCATGTTGTGGTGACCCCCAACCACACAATTATTTTTGTTGCTGTTTCATAGGTATAATTTTTGCTGCTGTTATGAATCATAATGTAAATATCTGATGGTCTTTGGGGTTGGCTACCCACAGGTCGAGAACCGTGGCCTTACGGACTGATTCCTCATATGTTACAACCTGTACTTTTACACACAATCTCTGCTTAGGGCCTCCACTAACTGTGTAATGAAATATCTTGCCTCAAATCACACAGCTCTAAGTGTGGAAGAGATTCATTTTTTAAGAGGTTTGTTTTTATTTATTTGCAGCGCGTGCAAGAGGCCACTATCGGGTACCGGCTAGCCTGGACCGGGAGTTAAGGAGCGGTGATGTGGGTGCTGGGAAGCGAACCCCGGTTCTCTGCAGCTGCTGCTTTTAACCTCTGAGCGTCTCTCCAGCAATTTAAACATGGATTGCTCATCCTTGACCCAAAACACTTGGGGGTAACAGTGCGTTTGGAGTTTGAATTTTAATTTATGTTTAGAATTTTGGAGTTTTGAAACATTTGTATATACATAACAATATATCTTGTAAACGGGATCCAAATTAAAAAATTAAAAAACCCTCATTTATGCCTCACAAACACCGTATATCCTGGAAGCAACTTACTGAATGTGTGTGCACACTTGCGGGTGATTGAGCCTAAGACCTCACACACACCAAGTAAGCGCTCTATCATTGAGCGTACCCCCCCTTTATGTTTTGAGATGGGGTCTCACTAAGTTGCCCAGGCTAGCTTTGAACTCTCTCACTCTGGAGCCCAGGCAGGCTTGGGTTTGCCATCTTCATGCCTCAGCCCTGGTTGTTCCCATCTGCAACTGGAGTTCCTCCCTCCAACTCCGACTTCCTTCCGAGGAACTTGTCTGCTCTTTGGCATTGGCTGGTGCCACAACCCTAACACCCATGCCACTCCTCCTGCTAGCCCCCCCACCCCCAACACACACACAGCCCAGCGAAACGCCGCCATCCTCACTCCTCACGATGGCTGAGGCCATAGCCTGGGCCTTATCCATGCACCCTCTCACAGCACCGAATACTGAAGTTAGGGTGAGGGCATGAGAACCCAACCCCACACAAAGAACCACCGGAAACGAAGGAATGGTGAGTGTGGATAAGGAGTCTTCCCCAGGGAAAAGCACACCAGTTAGATACCCGCCCCCAGGTGGTCAGCCTTGAAAACATATGGGCAGCATTAGACAGTGCAGTCTAGCACTGCACTGAAGTCTCCATCTGCACCAGCCTGCACCTGCACTGAGTCTGGACCTGCACGCAACAACAGTGAATAGCAAGAGACCAGGGCTTTGAAGGAGAGCGAGGAGAGCTATACAGGAAGGTTTGGAGGGCAAAAAGGGGAAGTGAGAAATTAAGCATTATAATATATATATTTTTAAAGGCAGAAGCTGTCTCTGCTACCGTTCAGCTCCCGGGCCCCTCGGCACTCGGGAGGAGTCAGTGTTCCTGGGTCAGGGCTGCTGTGCTGAGACCCGAGTTCTGTGTTTCCCCGGTGTCCCCCCCACGCCAGCCACAACCGCCTGTGCACCCCTCCAAGGCAGAGCTGCCTTCAGCTCCCCGCTCCGCCTGCCACGCCCTCCTGCTCCTTTGCTTTGTGGGTGCCTCATCAGCCAACACGGAAACCCGACCCTGCAGGTTCTGCACAGCATGCTCCCGCCTCTGCTCTGACTTCCCTGCCTGGATCAAAGCCCCATCAGAGCAGCGGTGCTCCGTCTGCTGGCTGGGGTCCAGCAGCACACACCACAGGTATTCGTGAAGTTCCTGCTGAGATGCCACCTCTCAGGGCCAGCAACGGCCCCTGCACCTCGAGCGCATGCTCAGGGCCAGCTATCAGGTACAGTAGGAGTAGCTCATGTTGGCCAACTTGGGGTGGGCTGCAGGTGAAGAGACTGAGCCTTGAACAATGTTCTCTGCTCACAGCGGGAAGAGCCACAGAGGACGCCCAGCCTCAGAGCCCAGGAGCCTAGGGGAGAGGAAAGGGCTGAGAAGGGTCCACACACAGACAGGCAGCCGTCCAGATAGCCGATGTCCACGTGGCCCTCACCCAGGTCCCACAACTGGAGTTGCTTGCTACACAAAGTACGAGGTCCCCAGGGTCCCTTTCACAAAACTTGACTGTGCAATCAATCGTAAGAGGCCAGCTTTTGCTTTCACCCCTCCCTGTTTTCAATATCTATTTCAAACTTTTCTCTTCTCTACAAACCTTGACGGCTCCCTCCAGCCTCCCCAGGAAACCTCACACAAAAACGTAGAAGTCATCGGACCAGAACAGCCTGCTTCCTGCCCCACACCTGTAGGTCTCCCTGCACAGGGCCCCTGATGGCCCCTGCCCTCTCACGATGGCCGCAGAGGTCATCTCTGACTTCAGCCACACTACGGAGCTGGTGAAAGCCTGCTCTGGCCTCTGGGCGCGCCGGCTGCGCTGGCTTTCTGCCAGGCCCACCTGCTCTACCATTACCCTCCCCCACCAGCCAGCTCCACCATTCAGCACTCATTCCTCAGTCTCAGACTTCCCTGGATTCTCCGAGCCCTGCCCACACTAGCCCATGTCTGCCCTCCACCATGTCTGCCCTCCACCATGTCTGCCCTCCACCATGTCTGGCCTCCACCATGTCTGCCCTCTACCATGTCTGCCCTCCACCATGTCTGCTTCCCGAGAAGTTACACTCCTTCCACCCCCAAGCTGCTGTGGTCAGGGCCACTCGTGACTTCACCAGTGCCACTGGTCATGCTGGTCTTCCCCTTATGTGTCCTTGAGGCAGCATGTGACACAGCCAACCCCTCGGATTTAACAGCATGCACTTGGCAACGTCGTGTAGCTTCCTTGAAGCCACCCTGAGCTGGTGTGGAGGACAGTGGACAGGGATGTGAGGCCCACCCTCTCCTGTGAACCCAGACACCCTCCCTGGGAGACTGACCTGCACCATTGCAGACCTCAAACACCCAGAGTCAGTCAGCTCCCCCAGAACGGGGCAGACAGCTCTGCCCTGGCTGCTTTCCATGGACTCACCCCGAGGCAAAGGCTCATACAAAGCTGGCTCAATACCCAGGTCTGCCCATGTCCCTCAAACCCACCTGGTTATGTGGTCGACACTTTTATGTGTGTAAGTGTTCTGCCAGCATGAATGTGCAGGCAGCTCGTGCAGCACACACAGTGACAGCATCAGGTCCCTGGAAAACAGTTATGGACCATCAGGAGCCGCCATGTGGGCGCTGGGAGCAGAAACCCATCCTCTGCAGAGCAGCCGGCACTCAGCAGCTGAGCCCTCCCCAGCCCTGCTGGTGTCTGTCTTTGGTTTATGCTGATTTGGGAGATAGGATACCCAAGGTTTGTTTCCAGCCTCTCTCAGAAGGCCCTTCCCAACACTGGCTTAGTCACAGGTCAACCCCTCCAGTTCTCAACCGCCATCTGAATAAGGAAGAAGATGCCCCATGCCGCCTCTGCCTGGTGACCTGAAGCCTCTGGCTTCTCTAATCTGCTGTATTTCCCTCTTCTAGCAAGTGCTATTTGTCCTCAAAGGTGCAGCCTGATTTGAGTCTTTCCAAGGACCTAGAATCCTGGCCCAAACCCTGACCCTCGGCCTCTGCAGTTGCTGGGATTCAGTCTAGCTAACCCCCACTGTTCCTGTCTCAACCCTCTCACCCTTGCTCCTGAGGTCGTCTAGCCTGAGAAGTGACAGCAAAGGATGGCATGGTTTCTGGTCTACCCTGGCACAGGGCACATCTGCTAGTCTGTGTCTGCTTTTTATTTAAACATGAACACCTCTAGGCCGAGCTTCCATTTTCCAGCTCTCCAGAGACCTCACAGTGCCGTGAAGCACCGTCTCCCAGCTCTCAGGGCCTGGCTCATCTTACCTGACCAGGAGCCCAGCTCGCGGTGTCACCACCTCCCTGAGGTAGCAGGACGACCGATGCTCAGGAGAACTGCCCTGACCACACCCAGGAAGTCGAAACTCCAGACGTGCCTGCTGTTTGTGTGGGCACCAAATACCCACAACTCCAGCATTCGGGAGGCTGAGGCAGGAAGGTTGCTGCCAAGTTACAGGCCAGGCTGGTCTACAGAGTGAGTTCAAGGGCGGCCTGAACTATGTAGTGAGATTTTGTCTTAAAAAGAAAACAATCCAGATCGAATCCAAGTCTGCCACGTTCTGCAGCCCACACTCTCCCATGCCGACGTAGCACAAGCAGTGTGTTAGCCAGGCCATGTGTTAAGGAGGTCCTCCACAGCAGTGTGCACGCACACCTGGAGCCTGAAGAGAGCAAGCAGCTGTCTCAGAGTCAGGAAAGAGGCTTGGATCCAGCCAGGGAGACTCTGCAACAGTTGGGAAAGCAAGGAAGAAGTGGCTGCTGGGTGTGTCTAGCGTGCTCTTAGAATACCAGTCAGTCTCGGTGGCTAACTCCGCAGAAGCCAAGTGTCTTTCCGTAAGAGTGTAGGTTCAGGCCTTGGAGGGACAGACCCAGGCAGCTTCCAGGCACAGCGGGAAGGAATGCCAGTGGGGAAAGGGCAGGCTCCAAGCAGACAGCCGGTGACAAGCTGGAGACAGCTGCCGGGTGCCTGCTGGTGACATAAGATTACCAGACCTCAGGAGTCTCTAAGGCCTCAACAGGCAGGAGCAGGGGACTCAATGGGGCAGAAGCCAGAAGTGAAGACGCCTCTTTCCAGAGGCTTTCAGGGGAAACACAGCCCCTGCCCCAGGTCAATAGGCTGAGCTGGAGGAGCAGGGGGGAGGGATTGCAGGGGGGTAGGGGGCTGCAGGGGGGCCTGTCTCAGGAAGACAGACAGCAGGTTCTTCACGGAGGTGGAGGTTTTGGCTGGGCTGGGAGGAGTGCAGCATGGCCTCCAGGGAAGAAGAGGCCGTGAGGAGGGTCCAGAAGCACTCTGAGTTGAAGAGAGAGGCTGACTCCGCTACTGAAATGAGAACTTCCGCTGGGCTGTCTCCGATGACGAGGACCTCCCTGCACATCTGTCTCCGATGACGAGGACCTTCCTGCACATCTGTCTCTGATAATGAGGACCTCCCTGCACATCTGAGTGCTTTGCACAGGGCACAGTGCACAGGTGCACACTGCCTTTGCTACAACACCGTAGCCAGCTGCCTGCAGATACTAATATGCAGACTGTGCTTGAGATTAGAGTTTCTGTTAGGACCAACGAGTAATTTCACTGTTATTTCGAGGTCTGCCATTCTGCTTCCTCAGAAGACAAGGCTTGCCAGAGCCCACGCATAGGAATCCCTCAAGCACTTTCTCTCAGCGAAGCAACACAATGCTGGCCCAACCCTTGTGGCCACTGTGGTGGTGGCAGGCAGCCCAGCTTTTGGGGTTTCTTCTCTGACCTATAGAATGATTTGCCTTTCCCTGTCCCTAACATGCCACCCCTCCCGCCCCTCCCAAAACTCTGGAGGAGCCACACTGGCATGTCCAAGGCAGCAGGAGGAGAGGAGGAATGAAGCCATACGCTCCTGCCCAGAAGAACCGTGGAAAAGCTGCAGCCCAGGCAGAGGAAGCACTTCGAGACTGTATCTGTCCCTGTGTTCCCTTCCTCTGGTTTGTTAAGTCTTTAAGTCTGCAGTGCTGGGCCAGTACCTCACTGGTTCCATCACTATCCAGAGTGTCTTGGCGTCCCCTAGCCAACATATACTGAAAGAAGACAGGGGTGGAGTCAGAAGACTCGGTCTCGGGTCCTGGCCATTCCTGGCTGTGAGGTTTTTCCATCACTTCTGAGTTCCAGCCTGCAGTCAGGTGGAGCCTCTCTCTGCCTTCTCTTGGGAGACAGAAGCTAGTCTGATGAGATAGGGTAATTATAACCTGCATCTTTAGTCTGATTCCTGGGATCTTATCAACTCTCAGGAATACCCATTCTCAGCAGCTGGGAGACACACCCCAAATAAACAGGAGCACAATTCAGCCAACATCTTTTTAGGTTAACCAGGGCTAGACTCCAGGCTACAAACAAAACCAGACATAGCTCTTGCCCCAGTCACTTGGCTGGTTGAATGGATGAGTAGCTTGGGCGGTCTGCAGCAGAATGTCATCCACATTGCCGGGATGGATGCTCTGGGCACCTATGGGACTCTGGGTCCTCCTGCTGACCCATCAGACTACAGGGTAGGGGGTAGGCAGCTGTGCTCTCTGAGAAGCCAAGGCGACAGTCCCTGAGACAGAAGCCTGAGAGTTCTACACCTGGCCTAGCTGCAGAGCTTGGGGTGTTGGAGCTCGGTGCTTCCCCTCACATCTGGGGGATGTGGGAAGCTGCCCTGACTCACGAGGGTGCAGTGGGGGACAAAGTGAGGACCAGTTCCAGGAGTGATGAGAAAACGGGTTGAAAGGGACAGTCTCACCTTCAGTAGCTGTTTTTCTTCAAGGTCCCCATTAGTAAAGTGGAGATTCTAGGTACACAAGGCTTGTTCCTCTCTCTGGTCTAATAGGATTGGCTCAAAGGATTTGCCTCCCCACTTTGCAGATCACCCTGAGACACCCCAGAAACGAAAGCTCCTACTCTCAGTGGCTGGGCCCTATGCATCCACCCACTTCCAGTGGGCTCTCTGCTGACGTTGGCCTCGGCAGGGGACCCTGAGGAAGTCGCCCTTCTCTGTCACAGCCCATGTCCACAGCTAGCCCAGCAGAGACCCAGGGAAACGGTAGCCCAGGACCTGGAGATGACCGACCAATTTCCCGAGCTCACCACATGAACAAAAGCTAGCCATTTCCACCTCCATCTCCCATCCATCTTTCCTTTTTGTCCACGAGGGCAGGTTTTCACCGAACCCCTCAGCTGTGTGTTAACACCCCTGGCTGTGGGCTACAGAGCGGACCAGAAAGAGGCAACTGGATTGGAGAGGCCGATTAAGCCAGACTTTGCTGTCTAAAATTATCTCTCACGGGAAATTCTAATCTCAGAAACACTTTAACCAATTTCTTTGCATTTTCAGTCTCCCGAACACTTTAAAAATCCGTGTTCCTGGAAAAGGGAACCGGCCTCTTTGGCCCTACTCCGTTTTTCACACCACACCTATGCCCGACATTTAAGCAATAAGCTGGTGGCTGGATGCCTTTCTTGCAGGCCGTGGAGGCTTGGGGAGAAGGGAGCCCCCCCTCATTTCACCGAACTCAGCCCACAACTCCGACCAGCCCAGCGAGATAACTGAGTTCTCACGACAGCGAATCTGAAATAGCCAAATATGGAAAGTCAGCAGGGCAGAATGGAGCGGCCCCAAGGGACCGGCCACAGGCGCCCCGAGGACCGGCAGACCCTGCAGCGGGTGCCGAGGGCTTCCGCAGCGGTGAGAGCATCCCGCTTACCCCTGGGCGCCGGGGTCTGCAGAAACTCACCTTCTGGAGAGCCGGGTGTGTCTCCCAACACGCTACAGCGCCGGTGCAGGTTGGAGTCCCTGGCATTAAGCTCGCGTCAATGTGCTCTGCTTGCAAAGTGAAAAAGTGCCCGGAGCCGGGCGCGGGGGTCCCGGCTTGCCTCCAGTCCGCCCGCCCGGAGCCGCTTTCGGTTTCAGAGCAGCTGGGACGGTCGGCTCACCCAGCCTAGGTCACCGGCGGAGCTCCCCTGGCGCCCGGCGGCGGGTGCTCGGCTGCTCCGCCTGGGCTGCAGGCGAGGGGGCGGGGCCGAAGGTGGGGCGTGGTCATTGAGTCCAGGAGGCGGGGCCGGGGTGGGGCGGGGCCGGGGGTGGGGCGGGGCCGGGGGTGGGGCGGGGCCAGGGCCCCCGGGAGCCTAGGCGTGAGGCTCGTGGGAGCAGCGGGCCGGAACTCGAGGGAACTGGACGCTGGGAGTCTCTCAGACCCTCGCCTGCTCTTTCTAGAGCCATTCGTGCCTCACGCGCCTTCGGACGGTGCATTTCGTTCTTCAGTCAGCCTCCCCTCTGCCCCCAAAATCTGCTCATTCTCGACCATACGCGTTTGCTCAAGATCAGAGGTTTGGCTCACACCACTTCGCCCCGGAGCTTCCTGCAGAGCGGTGCAAACCCGCCAGCCCTCGTCCCGCGGTTAGCCTGCCCTTCACAGTCTCCCAGACGCTCCCCAGACTGCTCTCCTGGTCTTCGGAGCCACCTGGTGGAGCGTGCGTGAACTAAGAGCGCTGTCTGAGCTCCAGAGGCGAGCTGAGGGCACCTACCCAAGGCTGGAACTTGAATCCCGGCCTCCCAACTCCTAAACACAGGTCCACGAAGAGAGCTAGCATCCCAGTTCTGGCCTCTTCCAAGTCAGACATCCGCAGGAAGTACTTAGATGTCCTGAGCATCACTAAGAGAAGAGGGTACTGGGTACGTTGAGGTGGACACGGGTGTGCATTGGAGCTGGGCAGGAGTTTTAAGGAGCAGATGTGGGGTCTTGTGGAGCGCCCAACAGGAGCCCGAAGTCCAGACGCAAACCTTTGGTTAGCGTTGTAACCTGCTTAAATTCCACAGCCCCTCTGTGGAGACCTACTTCAGTTCTTAGCGCAACTGTGACTCCTCTGTCAACACCGGCTGCAGCCTTAGCATATCAGAAGCCATTTTGCTTCCAAGTTATGTCTCTATGGTTTCACTTCTCAAACTTTGTAACTTTGTTACCTGGACACTCAATGAAGTCCCCCAACCGCAGAACCAATCAAATTAAAGGTCAGTTGGAAACGTTTTGTCTAGCTAGCCAAGATCGGGTAATGTTACTCCCTACACCTGGATACTTGGTTACATTTTTGTTCCCTGGTTGGTACTTAGTTGCGGTTTGTTTCCTACACCTGGTTACAGTTTTGTTACCTGGTTGCGTTCCTAAGCCTTCCTTAGGAGCAGACCAAGGTCATAGTCTGGCTTCCAAGTCCAGATGAAGGCCCTGGCCAGTCAGTTCCTGTTCCGCTTTCAATAAACATCTGTTGAGCTCAGTCTGGTGTCTGAGCGGTTGGTGAGGGGCTTTTCCTGAATCCCTAACAGTTAGCGAGATTAAACATGCTGTAGGGAAGGTGGTCTGCGGGTTTGGCCCCCTAGACCAGCTGTGAGAGCTGAAAGAGGCCAAGCCCAGTCCTCCCCCGAAGTTTGCACCCAGCACATCTACAGCACTTCCCACTTGCCCTCACTCCACTGTAAGGTGACACAACCCTACACATTCCAACACCACAGGAAGCAGGCAACACAGACGGGACAGATCTGCATCTGGAATGAGCGATGCCTCCGGATAATGGGCACCACACTCAGCTCTGATCCCTTTGTTTCTCTTTACCAACTGAACAGAGGAATCTGTTCAAAAAACGAGACCCGAGGTCTTGGCAAGACCTGCCTCAAGCTAGGGTAGACTAAGTCTTATCGTGTTCCAAATGGTGGCCACCAGACTCCACAGGCAGAAGTTTTTGGTGGGAATGGGGAGGTGTGAAGGCACACTTAACCTTTTTTTTTTTTGCCTGCATGTATGTCTGTGCACCATGTGTGTTCCTGGTGCTTGAAAGGCCAGAAGAGGGAACTGGAGTCACAGAGAGCTGTGAACCGCCATGTGGATCTGGAATCGAACCCAGGTCCTCTGGAAGAGCAACCGGTGTTCAGTGCTGATGTGGGTAGTCACACATGACGAATACGTTCCCTGCTCCTGTGGCTGACCCCAGGGTCAGACTCTTGTAGCCCAAACTGGTTCACACCTGCTCTGCTGCGGAGGCTGACTCGAACCCTGATCCTGGCCCCTCTGCCTCCTGAACACTGACTACAAGCTTATACATCACATCCACTTTATTTCTTATCTATGTGCGTTATGTCTCGTCCTTGCCACACACCTTCAAGGACTTTTGCGTCTCTGAGGTTTCAAGGTAGGCAGTGAACCGGTCAGCCTGAAGACAGGGCCGAACCTAGTATTTTGAAAATAGTCAGTATTAATTTCCATATAATATTTAACAGTACGCTGATTTAATAGTCCTTAAACTAGCTTCACCTACAAAAAGAAGGACTGAACTCTACACAAACTCCTGCAGATGGGAACACCATCTGGACACTCTAGGTTGCGTTTGACTTACTGGAGGGTTGGGGAGTTTGGCGAGGAGAGGAGCTGCCACCTGCTGGCCGAATGCATTATTTCCCTCAGTCTACACCCCAAGACCCCTGAGGTCACGTGCTAGCTAAGGGCAAGAAGCCTCTCAGCGTGGGCAGGCAGAGACTAGACACGACGAGGCTGTCCCGGGCCTGCAGGGGCCGCTGGGATGAACGAACGAGCGACGGCGAGGGGGAAAGGCGGCCGAGCAGAGCAGCGTGTGCCCTGGGACTGGAGCCGTGGTGACAGTGGCCGGGTGGGAGGCGGCCGAGGTGGACAGTGAAGTGGTGTGCAGCTCGGCCACACAGATGCAGGAACACCCCAACCCCAACGCTGCCGGGTCCCAGGATGACCTGGGCGGTGGCGGAGGTGGGAGGGTCCACTTTCTGGTTGGACCTCCTCCAGGGCATGCCATGGTTCGTGATGTGCCGAAGCCTCGCGTGGGTCTCTGGTCCCACTGCAGCCGGGGTCAGGGTTGGTGTCCACGCCCAGTTTAACTGTCACAGGCCATGCGGACGCCCACGGTCTATGCTGCAGTCTGCGGTCCCGCTGTGCGCGGCCGTTGAGGCCATAGGGATGCCTGGCTGTGCTGCCCCGGGGGCCTTGTCTGGGCCCACTGTCCTGCTGCCTCGGGGAGCTGTTGCCAGAATCCACGAGGAAGCACATGACCCCAGCTCCCGCCAACTGCACAGACCAGGAACGCTGCTTTGGCAGCGCCATCGGTGTGTGCGGTTGCACAGTTGAGAAAGAGGGACGTGGAAGGCTTCTCTGACAACCCCTCCCCCGCCAAAGTAACAGGCAAAACAGGAAGCCATGAGAGAACCCTCAGAAGGTGTGATGAGCATGCTGAAGCAGCTCTTCACAATGATGGCTTCCTGCGTGTGTGGGTGGGGAAGGCCGTGTGTGGTGCAGGTGAAGGCCCTGCGTGGTGGAGAAGGCCCTGCATGGCACAGGTGGAGAAGGGCCTGGCCACTGGGAGTCTGGCCATACATGACCATGCAGTAAGGACAACACAAAGTGGACTTTGTGTGTTTGGGAGTTGGTCACAAGGGCAAGGTAGTGGGGGAGGTTGTCAGGAAATGGGGCACACTTGGAAGGAAGTGAGTGTGATCTGAGCGTGCAGTGTGAAAATTCCAAAGACTCAATAAAAATATTACTTTGAAAAATAAAAAGCATACTTTGTATTACGTGGCAATAGGTGTGAGCAGACAGGAGAAACCATCTTTCCCTTGGGCTGGGAGTTGCACATTGAGAACCGCTGTGGGCTGCAGCGGAAGGTCTGCTCACCCGTGTTAGCGGTGAAGAGTGGCGGGGCGGCACGCCAGCCCAGCGGGAAGCAGCCCCAGAGCGTGGTGCACAGAGAACGCTCCATGGCCCACCAAGTGTGATACACAACATCTGTGGGTTTCTTCCTGGCCATCGACAGAGGAGCCTTTCTAGTCCACCAAACAGCCTCCGCTCTGCCTGTCTGTGGGCTGGCTACTACAGAAAGGCAGCGGGAGGAGGGGCGGAAGGCAGCTCCTCTCCCCAGACTGGCTCGGTTTGTTTTTAAGGACTCTTTCTGGGGCTGGAGAGAGAGACAACCCAGGTTCAGCCCCCAGAACCGTCGTGGCAGCTTGCAATTGTCCACAGCCCCAGTGCAGGGGGTCTGGGACCCTTTTGGGGTTGCCAGCATTGCATTCACTAGTGCAGACACAGGCGGAAGATCCATGCACATAAAACCCACTTTAAAGCCTATGCACACAGCGGCGGCAATTCCGGCTGAAGTGCCTGAGGAACGCCCGTGTCCTGCCTTGCTACTAGCTGATCAGAACCAAGTTTCAAAAAGCAGGCCTCACTGCGGTCATGTTCAAGGGCACCCGCCCTCTTTTCACACCCACGTCTGGGGTCTGAGCAGGTCAGAGCTTTAGTCCGGGTCCTATTGTTAATTCAATCCTGCTGTCATTATACACCTGATGAGGTGTGAATGACCCAAGGACCCCAGACTGTGGGAAACAAGCAAAACAGACTGTCGTTTCTATCAAAGGGCTAAATTAGACAGGATTCCATTTAAAAATTGTGAAGAAGCCTTGCGGCAGAAATTTAAGCTCCTTCAGTGTCAACACTTCACAAAATCAAAATATGTACTCAAGTTTGTGCCATTTTGATCCTCAGCTGTCTGCATCAGCCACACACCTGTGTATGGCCACCCAGACATGGAGTGAGGCCCAGGACCCCTGTGTGGAGTTAGTAATAAGGACCCGACATCCTTAAAAACCATTCTCACCCAGGCTCCTGGCAGAGTCCTAAGAAGCCCCACCAGGAATCTCCACCCTTGTCGGCAGTCTCTGCTTTGCTAACGGCAGCTTACAGACACCTCAGTGCCACTACCATCTCCCTTCACTGCTTCCTCACTGAGTGCTCAAGGGTAAGAGAGGCTGCGGAAAGGGAGAAGGGGCATCTATCCATGGAAAGGCAGAGGATGGGGCTTGAAAACTCCACGACATCTAACATTTGTGTGATAATTTAAAAACACAAGTACAAGACCTCTAGGTACCATGATGCTCCTTCATGACGATAGGTAAAGACAGGTTAGTGTGAGCTGTGTGTGATGGCTCAGCGTGCGCACCTTGGAACCAGCTAGAATCCAAGCAGTTGGGCACACCGAGAGGGAGCCCTTCAACCTGGGCCTCGCCTGATGGTACCCCACATACAAGGACATGGAAGAACGAAGCTCCTCTTTTGCTTTCCTGCGCTTGAGCTCATTCTTGCTGGCAAATTCAGCCATCCTGCTGCTGCTCGGCCACCGGAACCTACTTTGGGATTGCAGCACAGACTGAATTCTCTCTAGACCCCTGGGCTCCAGGCCAGGTCACGACGGTTGACACATCCAGTCTTGTGACTGAAGAGGTACTGGCTTCTTGGCCTGTCAGGAGACAGCTACTGCTGGGCTCCTCAGAAACTGCCTGTAACCACTGTTAACAGAGACTGACAAACCTTGAGTCCTAAGCTACCTTCTTCCTGGGGGTCCTGGAGTCCCCATTTTAGTCAGAGTTAGGATACTTAGGAGATAGGAGGGAACATTAACATACTAATAACTGAACTTTGAACTTTTTTTTTTTAAGATTTATTAATTTATACAGTGTTCTGTCTGCATGTACATTTGCTCGCCAGAAGAGGGTACCATATATCTCATTATAGATGGTTGTGAGCCACCATGTGGTTGCTGGGAATTGAACTCAGAACCTCTGAGTCATCTCTCCAGCCCCGAATTTTGGACTTTTAACTAAAGTACTTCATAGTTTTGGAAATAGTGACTGTCACTCTCAGCTTACTCCCTACATCTATGGCTAACTAAATGTAGGTCCGCGTTAAGACAGAAGTTTGCATTTTCTCACTTTCTTGCATGTTCTGGTTTACTCAATTGTCAGGTCACTGTTGATAACTCACCCTTATTTCCATCCATGTTACATTGGAATTAAATACTTTTTTGTTCATTTTAACAGACGTAGTGTGATTTATTTTTAGTTATAAGAACACTTTGGTGTAGATCTCTTTAAAAAGATTACTTCAGAATTAATGAAAATGGTCGTTAAGAATTTCTAGGCTTTGCTTTTTATATATATATATATATATATATATATATATATATATATATATAAACCAGTACTTAAGTTTCACAGTTAAGAGGTCCTAAACTTTTATACAACATGAGGTTATGTAAAAATAGAAGACATGGACACCTTTAAATCTTTAATCCTTTAAGCAGCAAGCATATTACTCTTCCAGGCCAAACACTGCTCAAACAAAAAAGGAAAATAATGACGTGCAAAATATTTACAAAATATGCAAAGCACACAATAAAGACGTCTCACTATATACATGTGTCATCTCACTAATGAAACTACGATTTTTCTACTGTGTGCTCTAGTGTTGATAAATAAAACTGCAACACATCCCTCCGACACAGCGCCCAGGCCCACGTCTGGGACACACAGATTTAAAATGGACCACAGATACTGAATATCTGCACAGATGCTGGCGCTGACCAACTTGACTGACATTTCCCACAAACTGACTGTACTGAAGGTCTACTGACAGGAGACGAGACAATGGAAGCTGTCAAGGTTTAATATGCACACATACAAGACAAGGGCTTTGAAAAATGCTCTAGACAGTTTAAGATACACAACTGTCTTCCATGGCTTTTAAAGTAAAAATAGGTATAAATTCTTTAATATTATTTTTAAATCAGTTACATTTATCTTGGGCATAAACTATTAAGGTGATCTAATGAGAAGAAAGGGCTCCTCCTGAAAGCCCCCTTCAGTTATGAGGGAATGGAGTGTCCTAGGAAGGAACCTCTGAAAATGAAGACTGACAATGAATTTAAACCCAGGGCTCTTTAAGGCTGGAGAGCCCAGAAAGGGACTATTTTTCCAATACTTAGGGAATAGATGGCACTTTTGATGTGGCCAGCCTGTGGCCCTACCAAACTGTCCCTCTGCAATAAGCCACGCTACAGGACGAAGTCACTCCATCAAGACTGTCAGTGGCAGGATGCTGAAATGCTTCCAGCACCAATATTCTTTGTGGGTGCCAGTGATTCTGGGTAAGAACAAAAGACTTTACGTCTCTGCTTCTTCATACAAATGGGTCTAAGTACTTTAGTTAATGGCACAATTATTGCAATAACACAACAAATTCTCAAGTTCATCTAGTGACGTGATGCCGATGACTTAGCCCTAAATCAAACCACAAGCACACGGTGGCAAGCACACGTGTACCCGGATGGACGACAGAGATTTATCAAGAAAAAACACCCTTTGCGTTAAACATAGACCCTATTAGTGGGGGCTACTTTAAGTTCAGAAGAGAAATTGTAAATAAATGTTTCCATAGCCACTATCTCTACAGAACTGACAAAAAAGAATGTTCTAGATTCCAAACACAGGTGGATACTAGCTAATTGCAAATAGCATTTAGAAACATTTTTTTTTCAAAATTAACATTTTCAAAAAACTTAAAAACATTATACGTCACCAAATTTTAAGTCCTTTTTCTGCATGTGATTCCAAACCTGTATTACTGAAAGATAACAGGGTCAATGACCTTTAAACAAGGACTTTACACAAGGACCCCAGACTGTGTGAAAGGATTAGCAGGTTCAATACATTCTTTGTGGTTTTATATAATTGCTTTGCAATTGATTTTAATTGCTTTCTTTTAAAGGAATATAATAAGAGTTCCTTTAGAAAAAAAGCAACACATTTTGAAAAAAGGGATAAGAAGCTATAATTTCTTAAATATGAATATGAACATATCAAAATCTGAAATGCAGGCTATTTATTCTTGCACTCCTAACATAGGAAAGTGTGTGTGTTAAAATTTAAATTAAAGGAAAAGCAAAGAGCTAAACACCCTTAAGGAACTTAAGGAGTTTTTACAATTTCTAAGTCAGTATTTCTGTACTAACAGCTTTGAGTAGGAAGAGCAGAAAAATAAGAAACCTCAATGAAATAAATACAGTAAAAATAAACACCCTCCCCCCCATCCCCCGTGTGTATAGACTACTTTTTCTCCGTGAGCTCACGCTAGCAAGCCCTGGAGGAGGCTAGCAGAGCCGTGTGACACCTACTAATCTGCAGCCTCGGTGTCAGGGAAGGACTGGTTTTCCTCTTTTGGGTCAGTCAGATGAGCACTGGTTCAGTGATGGTGAGAGACCTGCCACTTTGTCCGGATTAATTAGTGCAGTGAGGGCTGTGAGTCTGTCTGGATCCCAATGAGTGAGGGTGGCTGCTGACCACCAACCGCGGCCAGCACTGGCCTCGGGTTTAGGCGGGGCGGCATAGAGTTAGCGGGGCGGATGAGAGGTGGTGGAGGCTGATTGAGAGTTGGCCGGGGCTGGCTGAAGCGAGCCTGCTGCTGGAGTGGAGGAGGTTGCCGGTGCAGAGCAGGGGCAGCAGGCAGTGTTGGACGGAGAAGAGGCGGAGGCTGGTTCAGGGTGGCAATGGGGGCTGTTGGTGTTGGAGGGCATGGCGGGGCAGGAGGTGATGGCCCCAGAGTCTGAGGAGCCTGTGGGGTCTGTGCCTAGAGGTGAGGAAACAGAAACACATGTATGAGATTTAAGTCCCAACAAACTCGCTATAATATAGTTTGGGCTGTCACAGGAAAAAAACAAAATAAATAAAAACAAAACAAAGTAACGCCAGTATTCATTGGAAGCGCAAGCTTCTTTTATTTTTAACAAAACAAAACAAAACCAAAAAATTAAACAACCCTACCTCCCACCCAAAAACAAAAACCAAAAAAACCCAACAAGGCTACCAAACAGACATCTTTATTAGTAAACAGCTTAACAGTGGAGAAATACACTTTCCGCTCTGCTAGGACCAGAGTGGGCTGTCTATGACTTAGCAGTCACCAGAGAAGCGTCACTGAGGAAGTGTATTGCCAGCCTCATGCTCAGTTAGCTAGTCCTCACACATCACCCTTCCAGAGCACCACACAGAGGGCGGCTCCTCAGCTCAGAGCAGCTGCAGTTCCAGACACACACACACCTCCTCTTCTTCATCAGTGCTCTTCCCTGACGGCACGTGAGAAGCACTTCCTGTCTCCTCCCCTAAAGCGGAAGCATCAGCATTAGAAGCCTGGGTTCCTTGTTCTGCTTCCCACTCCTGCAATACCTCCTCTAAGTTAAACCGACGCCTGTAGTTTACAAAGAAGTTCTTCACTTGGCCAACAGTCTTGTTGCCAATTACATCTGCAATAGCTTGAAAATCTTTACCATATTTGCGGACACCTGGAAGGCAAAGTAGATACACACCTGTGAAGGGTCAGCAAGGAGAGCCGTGTGTACTATACATCATGCACACGCAAACACCAGCAATGAACAGCCTTTCTGACACGCTCTGCTCGGGTCCCAGGTCTGAGACAGAGTCTAAGCTAGCGATCAAGGTCACAGATGAAAACCGTCAATTTGTCATTTCATCAGCCAGCCACTTGCCTTCGACTGAGCAATCGGAAACTTACCAGTTTTTGCATACTCAGTTACTTTCTCCAATCCTCTCTTGAACTCTCAAACACAGTCCATTTACTGTAAAGCATTCAATTCTTGGCTCCATCCTCAACTCCACACTCATTTATCCCCTAGTAGCCAGTCACCTAAATTTGAGCAACACCGTTTGTAAACACAACTGGATGGGAAGAAGCCATGTCTTTAACCCCTCAATGGACCGAGTGTGCCATATGGTTCCCCACGATGCAAACAAAGCGAGGTAGTTTGGGCTTAACAGTAACTACACCATAATTACTTGCCTACCCCGCCAGGGTACCAACAAATAGAAATAATTCCAGTATAAGCTCAGAATTATCCTAGTCTGAGGGGTTGTGGAAAGGGAAGATCTAACCGTGTGTGAGAACTCTTAACTGCTTTTCTGGGAGCATCAGCCCCGAGCTCATCACCGTCAGAAGGACACACCCCCTACAGAATACGTCACCAGTGAGGAAAGGCAGTAGCTGATTTATGAAGTTGAGATCAACAATTGTGCTTTAGAACTTAAAATGGGTGATAATCTGCTGAGCTGAATTTCAAAAGAAAATCAAGGATTACATGTAGAAATAGATATGTACCTTGCTCAAAATACAAAGGTTTTTAATTTATACTTTGATAACTGTGTTTATATCAGAAAGCAGTCATTCATGAAAGAGATGAGAGAGACAGAGGAGGCTTAAACCGCCACTCAGTGTAATCAAAGTGGAGCGTGTGAGGAAAAGGCAGGCAGGCAGGCAGGCAGGCAGGCAGGCGCGGCTCCAAGCGCCTTCTCCTGAGCCTTCTCTTGAGTGACGGGAGCCGAGACACGCCCCGGGGGCGGGGGGGGGGGGCAGCGGCTCTGCTTTAACTCCTGCACTCACTCTGGAACAAGCATCTCCAAATACAGCTGCCTTGCTGGGCTGGGCTGACGGGGCGGTCCACTGCTTTAGAGCTTTCTAGATGAGAAGTGTGACATCTCACTCTAACTGGAGCCTGGGTTTACATGCTATGTTCACGTGTGCTGCCCTACAGGAAAGACATGCATGACAACACATGTCAGTTATAGTGTTTAGTCAACACAAATAAGTGTGTACTCTCTGTAAACCCAAACCGGATTCCATGGCTCCCTTGCTACACCGAGGGTCTGTACGGCAGCCGCAACCCAGGTTACCCATAACAGCTACTGTCACACTCTAGCAGTCCTCCACCACGTGCTCTTCAGGAAGCAGCAGCTTCTAAAAGGTTCTGTGCTGACTAAACACACGCCTGAGCTAGCTGCACAGGAGAGGCTGACTAGAAGCGGCACTGGGCTTTCCCGGTGTCATTTCCACAGGGCTATTGAATTTCCAGTCTTTTCCTCACCCTCCTAGAAGCTGATGACCTCTGACACTCCCTCCCTTACACCCCTTGCTTCACAAGCCTATTCTCGGCACCAGTACCGTCCCGCTGCAAGGTTATAGACCCTGAGCTGACAGCCACTTCCCGAGAGAGCGGAGTTTCTGAAGCATGTGGTGCCAGGCTTCCCCCAGCTCACCCAGGCACACTTGCAATGCCCTCAGGCGAGGCCCTCAACTGGGCAGACCCCTCTGGTTTGCTGGATGACCCCACTGGAGTCCTGAGAACACATGGACCCAGAAACCTGGCGGGGCCCTGTCCTTTAGGGTGGGCAGCCCCCTGCCTGCTCCTGGGCTCTCACCGCTCAAGTGCTCATGCTGTGGAAAAAGCTGGTGAACGCAGAGCACTGGTGTCACTGCAGCAGCTTACACTGTGCTCAGAGGGGGGTTCTTCACCACTATGGGGTGCTACTCACGGTGTCACGAAGTGTGTGTGTGTGCACGCGAGTGCACAAGCTCAGATGTTGTTTCTCAAGTTCTAACCATCTTGTGTTTTTGAGACAGGGTCTCTCTGTGTCCTTGAACTCACAAGGAGGCGAGGCTGGCCAAAGAGTCCCTGGGTCTGCCAGTCACTGCCTCCCAGTGCTGGACTGCAAGTGCACACTACCATATCTTAAAAACAAACAAACAAACAAACAAACAAATCCCCTGGTTCTAGGGATTGGACCGAGGTCCTTGTGCCTTGCACGTTACTGAGCCACTTCCCTGGCCAATGGTGGGATGCTTTGTCGTCTTTGTACTCCTGGGAATGCTCAACAGCCTTCTGGCTGGGAGATGAAACCCTCTAAACACCTACACAAAGCCATAGGTTTCAGCAATCTGTCTGGAGGGTAAGCTCTGCAGGTCTACGGGAGGGTGAGCAGCTGGCTGGTGCCCTGCGGCAGCTTCTGGAGCATCTCAGTTAGTGCACAGATGAGGAACACCGACCGAGTAAGGGCCACTGAGCCCCGCTCTGTGCCCTGGGAAAGGGCCATGCTCCACACGCGGCCTGTAACAAATGGCGATCTACTGCTTTCTCGCCAGGGAGTTTTTGCAATGGCTGGATCCACCATACGACTTAAAGCTCATCTGGAGGGGCCCACCTCTAAAGGCCAGAGGCCAGTTTTCACAGACGACCTCCTGGAGACCCCTCCAGAGCCAAAGCTGGAAACCCCGGGAGGAAAATACTGTTCTCAGCCGCGTTTCTATTCTTGCAAGTAATTATTTTAAATACTTGATAGAATTTTAAAATTGGGAATTAAGGAAAGCGGAACCAGGGATAGTCACCACCACACCGTATGATAGCCCACACTTTCCTGTCGCTGTTCTACACTACTCAGCATGTATGTACCTCTACACACATAGTTAAATGTTCCTTATCTGTGGTAAAGGTCAGTTTCTTACTGGTACAGAATGGCGCAGGCACCGCCTGAAGCAGCCCGTGCTGAGCCGGGCTGTGCCCACTCACACTTCAGAGCGCCCACAGGTGTTTCCCACTATGGCTCAGAGAGCCGAAGGTAGCATGGGCATGCTTTCGGTGTCTAGACAGGAAAAAGCAAACACAGTGGTGAGGGCTCACAGCAGCGGAACTTCCTGCATCCTCCTCATTCCTCACAATAATTCTTAAAAGAGAGCTTTAACGCACTCCGCTCCGTGTACTCAGGGCCCCAGGATCTAGAGACTCTAACGACGTGGTCTTTGCTATAGCCGAGATACACACGTTAAACTCACATCCGTGGGGATACGGACTGTCACCTCCTGTCAGTGTCTTTACTAGCCCAGCGGACAGACAGGAGGGACTGGGCACTAAGTCCAGAGCATGAGTCCTTCCAGCGTCTACCTTCTCCCTGCGCCCTGCTCTCCCATCTCCACTCCCCCCAAACAACGGGGATTTGAACGGGTAATGATCTGAAGTGCGGTATAGAGGCTGACACGCTCTAAGATGCCCACCCTCATGCCTGCTGTAACAGAAAGAACACTTCAAACCGAAAGGGCGCCATGAAGACACAGAAGCGCGAGCGTCCTGCTTCCTCGTCCTGTGGTTATCCATGTTCTGGATTTACCATAGTTACAGTTTTGTCAGCATTGAGCCGACTGCCTTCTGCTTTATAAACCACTCTAGTTTTGGGTTCTAGCCATGCGATAAATCTAAAAAGGCAATTTCCAGATTGCAACTTTGTTTCTCTTTAAAGGATGACACTATAAGGGCCAAAGAGATGGCAACTCCTCGTGCAGGCTCCGGCCCTGGACACATTGCTCTGCTCCCTGTTCTAGACTCTGAGGGAGGGAAATGAAACTGAAATCTAAAGCTAACATCTTGCTAAAATTTTGTTTTTCCTGAAATAGCATAAAGATCAGAGAGCTACATCTTATAAGAACTGAAACGAATATACTTCTGAGTGGACTAAAACAGCAACAGCAAACCCTACACACCACATTCCTCCTGTGCTACCACGTAAATGTGTGTTTTTCTGAGAACAGCCAACAACTGCTGCCTGGATGAAAAAGGCTATCCAGACGTGGGGGAAAGGGCACAAGAGCCGACTCCTCCGGCACTAATGATGTCCCACCTGGATGCCTGGAGAACCTCACTGAGACCACGGCAGAACCAGAATGACCACAAGGCAGAGACAGAAGCAGAGACAAGAGTCTCGCCAGACCTGCATAACCCGTTTCCACTTCCCACTAGGGGCGGAAGGAAGGAAAATGCTCAAACTGCTGGCGACCAGCTGGCGTCAGGAAGGAGCTGTAGACTAAATCCCAGATAAGCACAGTCTGGTTATGCTTTTCCATCCACCACAGAAGTGTGTTCAGACTGACTGACCAACCTCGACAACGGCACCACCCATTTCTCTAGGCCACTGTAGCAATCCAGTGTGCACAAGGCAGAGCATTTTACAAAGGCCACAGCAGTATACAAGTGGTACACACCGTGCTAGAGTACCACACACACAGGAACACGCTACTATCAAAACAAAACTGATGATTCCTTCGCAACACTGCAGCAGCTGTTAAAGGAGTTACCATGTGAAGGTGTCTCATAAACACTGAAGAGAACAGGTGTTTGCTAAGTAGCATCTTGCAGCAAAGCCCACACATTAAACAGGCTCCACGGTGCCCATTGCCTCACCAGACCTGGCATTGGGCATGGCTCCAGCTGTCTGCTTACAGTCAGGGCTCCGTGTAAATGCGTGAGCAGAGTGCAGAAAACGCCACCTTTTGGTCCTTTCTAGAACAACTGCTTTAGTCACAAATAGATACATATTGTTTTATTTTATGTTCTAACAATAGAAACGAGACCAAATAAAAATTCCAAATAATTTTTAGTCTTCAGAACTAAAAATAAGGCATTAACTAACATTGTTTTAGAAGGACCTTTAAAATCCCAAGAACTAGCATATTACATGCAGACTGCTGGCAGAGTGATCCATTTAAGGGTAACTTTCTAAATGTGCATCAGGGAACACTGCCCCTACCTCAGCAGGGCGGGGCCACCTGGCTTCTATTGTTTCAACACTTTTGAGCTATCTGCACACAACTGCTCAGGTTGTACCCAGGATCTCACCATGACCCTTTTCTTGAGTGCAGCTTTGGATGGTCCACCCCAGCTGTTCATTTGGTGGACTCTGCCCCTAAGAGCAGCTCAGCATGGCGCTATCATTTCAAGTGCCGAGTGGAGGAAGATCACCTCATAGTTCCCCTAGGGATGCTCTCCAGAAAACCGTTTGCTGGAATGATTTCTATCGTGATACAGAATTGATATACGAGCTAAACACTGGATCAGCTCTTATCAGGCCGCATTGCGGCGGAGAGAAGCAGGCTTTGATGGAACAGGAAGGCCTGCTCTGAGCTCTGAGCCACAGCTCTAAATGCCCAGGATGCAGCCTCTAAGCAGAGAGGAGGGTGCATGTAGGGAAATGTAAACTACGTCTCACAGGAGTCCCGCTCAGAGCACTCAGCCTCCACACAAGAGCTCTTCGTAGTAAGCACAGGAAGGGGTCACCAAACCATGGCAGACCACATTTAATTTACACACTGAGGTCTGTACGTGGATCATCTTAAAGAGAAACAAATCAATCCTAAACACAAATGTACAATTTGCTCCTGTCCAGGCTGACAGTGCTCCCTGTCGGCCCATGGTGCATGCCGCTGAGCGCTCACCAACCGCCCCAGATGCAGTAAGGCAGCTTCCCAATGTCCAAGGCTTCCTGAAGGCGCTCAGGGATCTATCTCTTTGTAAGGAATGATACACGGAAAGCAGTGTTCTCATCACCTCACACTTTTCAGGTCCAGGAACACAGAGCAGTGAGACACACAAGAAACTTATAGTTTCTGTTTGTTGTGAGCCACGGAGCACTGCGGGATATGCTGTGCTCCTCAGGACCCTAAATGCACAGATTCCGTATGCTGCACCCACAAACAACACACATCTCTGCTCACCAGGACGGTGTGCTGACCGCAGCCCTTTCGTGACCCGCTTACGGGAGGGAAGGCCGCCTCCCGGGACAGTGAATATCAACAACAGTAACTGCTTAGCTTTATATACCTTGCACTGCTAGGAGCTGCTCCTCTGTGGTCCAACGGGCATTAATTTTCTGATTTGACTACAAAATTAAAAAGAAGTTTCCTAATGAGGATATGAAGACAGACATTTTTCCAACTTGCTTTTTAAAAACTTTTCACCAAATCATAGACATGAGACTAATATGCTGCCTCATGGAGGTTTCATTTTCAGAAGGGTTAAATACATCTCGAGTTACCTTTTATCCACACAAAAAGATAAGGAAAGAAAAATGCTCCCTTTTGGTCACTGAACACTGACATTTCACTCATTTCCCGGTTAGCGTTCCTATCACATTCACCGCAGACGCTGCTTAGCCCAGTTTTTAACAGGTAAGAGATCATTTTCTTCTCTCTTTTTTCTTTTCTTTTTTTTTTTTTTCCGAAACAGGGCTTCTCTGTGTAGCCCTAGCTCTGCCTGTCCTGGACTTGCTGTGTAGACCAGGCTGGCCTTGAACTCACAGGGATCTACCTGCCTCCCAGGCGCTGGGATTACAGGTGGGCACCACCACCCCAGGCTGAGCTGGCTTCTTTAGAGAGGGTCTGTGACTTTGATATTTCTTCACTTCACATTAAATAAAATCTATGCTTTTACTCTCCTACAATGATTGTACAAATTAGACTGAAATTAGGAGGATAAGCCTAAGTCGTAAAGCACGTCTTTAAATTTCTGAAGCAAAAAATGATCTACTGATAAGACTTTTTTTGTTTTGTTTTCCCCCTATCACAGGACTTCCCAATGTTTCTTCCAAAGTCACTGTTAAAAATCCTATAGTAATCAACAAAGTTCAGTCAGGGTCTAAAGCAGTAGAGGGGAGGGAAGCTGGTGTGCCAGGTCATAGATGGCCACAGAGATGCTGCCACGGTGCCTGGACCTATGGGGCGGGCAGCAGACAGTGTCCCGTGAGAAGGGACGTCAGCTTTCAGCTCTGGGCAGAGCTTTGCACCTCCTAATGAACAAGCATTCAGAAGGAAGAAACAACCTCAGAGTCAGACACAGAATCATGACAGGATGAAAGGAAGACGCTTAAAAAGATCCAGAGCAAGGAAGGAAAAAAGATCACAAACAGACAAGACCGAATTCTAGGAGCTAAGAGGACAAGTGGGCAGTGGGCAGAGGAGACGCTGCAAGGACACTGCGGACAGAGGGAGGCAGGCGGGCGAGCACACAAGCAGAAGAGTTCCTCAGCTGGGCTGGGGTCACAGGGCTGTAATGCCAGTTACTTGGGAGGCTGAGGCAGGAGCTCACATTCCAGACCAATGTTCAAGACTAGCCTAGGCACCTTAGCGAGGCCCGTCTCAAAATGAAACACACAAAGAGGGCCGGGAATAGAGAAGGTCCCAGCCCCTACCACCCCCCCTCAGTGAAAAGCAATCAGCAGACCACCCAGAGCTCAAGCACGTTCTCGGAATATTGAAGAAATAAAGGGCTTATTGTAACGTAATCGGATTTAGAAAACAGAAGCATTATAAACTGGCCCATTCTTTGCATGAAGTTTTATTGATGGTATCATGTGTGTGACACGTGTTTATGTGTGGCAGTCTGAGAACTGTGGAGTTGGCTCTCCGTCTACCTTCGTGAGTCCCAGGGAGCAAGCTCAGGTTGTCAGGCCTGGGCTGCTTCTTCAGCAGATGTAGAGCCCTGCTGAGGGCCTGGCCACCCGTGGGCACTGTTCTTGACTACAGGACGGAATGGTTTTAAAAATCATGTGATCACAACATGGGACTTTGTTCTCTGAAGGCTTCAAAACTTTTCTCAAGACCTTAAACTCTTTTTTGCACAAATCATTCTTTTTGAAGGGCTAGACTGTTTTTTTTTTCTTTTTCCAACCGTTGCTTCAGCTGTCAACAATCTTGTAGACAACAGAAGCCATTCTCTTGCACAGACACCATCAAGATTTTCAACTGGGCACTCTAGAGTTTGGTTTGTGTTGTATTTGCACTTTACTAACTGCAGCAACGGACATGCAGTCCTGTGATGGTCTGGACAGACAGCAACCAAGGTTCACAGGGAGAGTGAGCGCATCCTTGTAGGCCGGCTTCTCCTGCCGAGTTTCGGTCCTGGGACTCCCCCAGGCAAATGGCAACACTTCACAAATTGCTCTGAGGATGAACTTTAACTAAAATGGAGACAGGGCCCGAGACAATGAAAGCGGATTAACCAGAGGGAAAAACGTCATGAAAGGGGAACAAAAATAAAACAGAAATACTATAAAAATGCACTTTCAGGGGCTGGAGAGATGGCTCAGAGATTAAGAACAGTCACTGCTCTTCCAAAGGTCCGGAGTTCAATCCCCAGCAACCACATGGTAGCTCATAACTAAACACAGTGAGATCTGGTGTGCAGGCAGAATGTTGTATAAATAAAACAATCTTAAAAAACAAAACAAAACAAAAACAAAAACAAAAGCACTTTCATCCAAACCTTTGAAGTGCCTGAAAGGCACAGTGCACACAGAGGACCCGAGGTCTGAGTGGGGGAGGGGCGGAGCTCTCCCAGCACTCTGCAAGATTTGGATTAAAGCAGAAGGCAGCAAGGTCAACACGGCTGACCAGCAAGCCTGCACTGAGCTAATGAGCTGTGTCACAGGGGGAGGGGAATAAGATGTGCAGTGGGCATGACTTTAACCAGAACACGGCTCTGAGGCCTGGAGAAGCCAGAAGTCAAGAGAGGCTCACCTGGGAGTCGGGGCAGGTGAGGCGAGGAAGAGGGCCAACAGGCGCTGGGACTTTCAGGGAGAGCTCAGGCTCCGTGCAGACAAAAACATCATGTGCACGTATTCAAATCACTCTGAAGGGCTGAGGAGCTTTATCACACAGAGCCACTCATGCGTGACCTAGGCGTGCGGCTCTTCTCTCTCAGCTGTGTGGAGCCCTCACCACCCACCAGCACTGCATCAGAACACCAGGGCTCCACCTGACCCCAGAACGGCTGCTGAACTGATGTGGAGCAGTGTGACGCGGACAAGCCAGACACCGAGAATGGCTCCAGAGGGCACACAGGAGTTGTGTAAAAGCTACACAGTGGCCGAAGGAATGGGATTCGGTTTCCAGGCCACACCTGTTCACGCTGGGTGTGACCCCAGTGCCACGCTCGGGAAGAAGGGTGGGCATTGCCGTGGGGCTGCCAGCACTCACACCTGCTGCCCTCCACTTCCTTAACTGGCTGAAAAACGTTCATTTTAATGTACCGATGATGTAGCTTTAGTACTGTGAAGAGATGAGATTATGTGTATCTAGGAGAAGATGAGGGGACAAAGAGGATGGAGTTCCTCAACGGTTAAGGAGAAGGACAAGGAGTAACCATCTAACACAGCGCTCTGGAAAAGGGCCAGGGAGCCCAGAGTTTCATGTTGTAGGGTCCAGTCTTCAGCGACAAGTTAATGGCCTATGGATGGTAGCTGTGGTGGGAGACTGCAGGAAGGAGATGCTGAAAACTGACAGGATTAAATATGTTTGACAAGATGGAGACAGGGAAGGAAGGGAGACTGAAGAGAACTAGAATAAGAGATTTTAAACATATAGGAGTCCTTTAGGCTACTGAATTTAAGTTCTCACAAACCCCAGAAACTTTAACGAAGGACAACCAGAGTGACTTGTGAGCAAAACTGCAGCTGTCTCAGCAAACCCTAATCTGAACACCCTTGCTTTGAAAGTATTCAGAAGAAGCCACTAAAAGTGGCGACGTAGGCAGGCGGTCAACATCGGCACTCCCTGCCTCCTCCCTGCTAAATCAGCTTCTCTTTGCCTGCTTCTCTGTTTTGTCAGTGGTAAATTCATATTATTTCTCAAGAGCTGAAAAGTTACCAAGTTAAATTTTCTGCTCAAGGAAGAGAACCCGAGTATCCATCATAAAGGCTGCAAGCAAACATGCGTGGAGTCCCAGCGCCATCCCTCTCCAATCACTGCTGTTCATCCTTCCAGGACCCACGGACTCCGCTGCCTCCACCTACGTGTCAGTCAAAAGCACACCCCCCCCCCCAAGCACACCTTCTCATGGAGATACATGCATTTGACCTTTTACTCTCTTGTTGCCATTCCTATGGCTGACCTTTCTATCCGCTTCTTACTGGACGCTGTTCGCATGCCCAGCATCTTAGCATGAGGATGCTTGCCTATCAGTCTCCTAAGACACCATTTCATCACCTCCCTCTACAGCAAAGACGCTGCGGGGCTTTCCCCCTGTACCTAACTTAAAGGCACATTTCTTCTAGCGTTTACAAAAATTTACCCCTGGCTCCTGCCTAACAATCTCTATGGCATCCTTGGTTATATTTCTCATATTGTTCATTTTTCTCTGTGTCTAAAATGGCCTCTCTAGGCAGACAAGACTCTTGAGGAAATGTGTGTTTTACATTCCCACCGAATCTCAGTGTCAGCTCGCCTGCTGGATGGCTTTGAGTGTCCGTTCTGCTCTGCATGGCTGCTGCCCTCTCTCTCCGCCTTGTGTCTGTGCATCACTCCCACTGCATCCTCACAAGCCAGATGAGCAATGCCAGCTGCCCATGCAGGATATGTTTGATCGGTTCATCCAATAACAGCTAGACTACAAGTATTTTTTAAGCCAGTGGGGAAAAGGCCACCTCATCTTTGTGTTCTGGCCCCCTGCACTTCCCATAATCTGACTCCACAAAACAGGCGATTACTCAGTAGCTGCGGACATGACAGTGCTTTCTGCATCAAGTGTTACTCTAGATGAAAATAAAACTTAAAACCAAACAAATACGAAAAGCTCATTCATGGCAGTGAGCACTGCACTTAGTGACGTAGCTACTGCGAAGGTTAATAATGGAGAAGGGCCATCCCTCAAGGTCTTCCAAGGGACATGATCAGCACTCAGAATCTGTCCACTCAGCTGCCCTGCCCTGACAACCACAGGATAAAACAAATATAGGATAAAACAAATATGCTGATGAGATGTCATATGACATCACTAAATCACCAAGCGACATCTACACTTCACTGGACCCATACTCAAGGCTAAGAAAGATTTTGGTGACTTCATTTTGCTCATTGCTCCTATAACAAAAGATACAATAAATACCAGAAGACTTTTATGCCAGCAGCTGCCTGAGAATGCTAGTCTACCAAACAATTTTGCTGCAAGTTTATGGAAGCGCGATGCACACTGAGCATCCGGGTCTAAAACCCTGAGTGGCAGCAGATGCCACAGTGGCTCCTGGTGGTCCTGAGCTAGCCTGCAGCCCTGAGCCCTGCTCGCCTCTGTGCGGCACAGTGAGCTCTGCTGCTCACAGTACTGTAATGAGCGAACTGTCCTGGAATGCTTTGAAAACTTTAGGGTCATAACGAACTCTTCCTTGAATATTTGTGAAACTATTTGGGCATTTGTGTGTGTGTGTGTGACAGAAAAATGTTGATCATAAATTATTCAGCTTCTCCCCCCTCCATTGGAAATTTTAGTAGAAAAGCTCCTAGAAATACTCTATTTATATTTTCAAACTTTTTTGTTTTTTAAGTTTTACATGTGTTTGTGTGTGTTTTACCTGCATGTATGTCTGTGTGCTAAATGCCTGGTGCCCAGGAAGGCCAGAAGAGGGCACCTGATCCTCTGGAGCTGGAGTTATAGGTGGTGGCTAGCATCATGTGGCTGCTAGGGACCAAATCCAGGTCCTCTGGGGGATGGCCAGTGCTCTAACTGCTGAGCCACCCCTCCAGCCTCTACATTTCCTGATTTTTAGCATAAACATTCTTCCTAGTGGTTCCATATTTTGTTTTTAACAGCTTTTGTTTGTTTATTTAGTGTGGAGGCCTGCATGTGGCATGGTGGTGTGCAGAGGTCAGAGGACAACTTACAGGAATCAGTTCTCTCTCTCACATGGATCCGGGGATCAAACCACCATTGCCAGTGTTTGCAGCAACTGCGCTAACTTGCTGAGCCATCCAATTATGACGCCCTTGCACCACAGCCCGCCAAGCTCTTTTTTGAGACAGGGTTTCTCTGTGTAGCCCTGGCTGTCCCTCTGGCCTCCAAATCCCAAGTGCTGATATTAAAGGCGTGCACCCATGCCTGGACCCTGTCATGCTTTTTAAATCCTGCTGCACTCATATAATTTTTAAATTATGAAATGTCAGTATTTAAAAACTTTGCTTTATATATATTTAATATACCACTAAATACAAAATTAAAATACTCAATATTTAAAGTTTCCCTTTGCAATATAGGAAAATAAAATGCTTTATATTACAACTCCCTTAGTTCAATATCATGACAGTATTTTACCTACAGGGCCTGAAATGAGAAATATTTCTGACCTGTACACACTGATCTGTGATTTTTTCACTGCCATCCATAACCTAATCCTGATGTGGAGAGCACTGTTTCCACACTGCTCCTCCATGGTGTCCTCCCCACCCTCCCCCGCTCCATCTGTAGCTATGTGGTCAGATGCAGGAGGCACTGAAAGGCCCACAGGAGCACACACAACTGTCTGATCACTGTGTACATGGAAAGGCCACACCATGAGATGAACTGTAATTGGGAGTCTTTAAAAATAATCAAAGATTTTACAGCAGAAACTTTTGTAAAAAGACTTGATTGGATTTTAGGGGCATTTACATTCTCCTGTAATTACTATGAACACAGAAACAAAACACAAATAGGTACTATATATTCTTATATATGAGATTCTGTATTTTTAGGTTGAGTGTAAAAAAATAAATACATACAGAAAAATCCTCATTGAAATTTAAGCCAAAACAAGTATCTTAAGACACGATTTTGTGCCAGAAAACCCCCTTATCCTTTATTCTTGCAGGGTTACCAATTCACACTGGCAGAGAAGGGCTTTGAATAAACATTCTTGTGCCCAGGCATACATGAGCCTTCAATGAACTACACTAGGCTTACAGCCCTTTTCCTGAGGACTTGCTGAGGGCAGGGGAAAATGAATTCATTTAAATACAAAAAGTTCAGTCAATACTCAAAAGAACAACTATGTGAATGAAAAATTAGGCATGATAAATTGTCCTATTGGGTAGTCTTCAAAAGGGACCAGAATAAAACCTGAGCACTGGGTAACTCAAAAGAACAGGTATGTAATCACAAGTATTTCAGCGTCATACCTCAGGAGGTTTGAACTCTTCAATTCCACCTTCCATTTTCTGCTTAAGTGCACTGTTCACTTGCTTAGCATTCTGAACCTTCACAAAAGAACAGAACAAGGGTCAGAGCATGTACTCAGTAAAGCTTTGTGAGTACATATAAGTGAACAGGACGCATGTCAGAACCATCTGAGGTGTTAGCTCAGAAGAACAGACATGTGCTGCCATTCAGTTAGCACATACCTGGACAGACTGATAAGACTGTGAATAAGAAAATAACACAGATCGCTTCCTTTTTGCAGGGGTGGGGTGGCAATGTAGAGTACTGACCTGGGCTTTGGTCCTGGTAGGTAAGCTTTCCCTCTGAGCCATCCCTCCCCCCCTCAAGTCACACTTTAAACATCATTTAACAGTCTGTTTACTACCACAGGCAGCTGGCACGAACAAGGAGTGAACTATCCTTTCCCATCACCATCATGCTCCTACCAAATGGTAAATGTTTCTATAATAATAATGATGTAGTGACTAGTATTTGCTAGGTATAAAACATTGTTCTTGATACATTAAAAAAGACACTCAATTCTCACAGCTTTCTGTGTGCCAAACACAATTCTGTAAAATACAGCATAAATATTCTTAAAGTTATTATATAAAATGTGCAATTAACAAGAACCTGCATCTTTTGGGAAAGGACACCTGTTGGGTAGAATATTTAACACTTTCAATGACAAATGTGAGAAGACAGAGATCCAACAACTTCATATACCTTAAATGGTGACAAAATGCATCAATGCTACGATAAGCATGGCCCTTGACCTTTTAAAGAGAGTCAGGCACGAAGATGCGGTCAGCCTGGCTGCGGTTCGCAGTCACTGTGCTGCACAAGGAGGGCTACTTGTAATTCTACCCAGATGTGTGTGGTTCTCCACACACTGTGGACACAGCTCCTGCACAAAGGTGTGTGCATGTGCTCAGTCAACCAGGTGTAGGTTTGCACTGACAAAAACCATGTTGGCCAACACAAAATTCACATTATGCTCGAGTTGTTTCCAGGCTATGAAATGCACTGAGACAAATGTTTTCAAACAGGAGCTAAAGCAGGCCTGTTTCCATTAGAACCATACATAGAAAATTAAATATAAGGCACACAGAGGTTAAGAAACCTTTCAAGGTTTTGCATCTAAGTGGCACAATCTAAACGTAACCAAGCTTCAAACTATTACTCTGTGAGCTACAGTTCCAGCCCCGTGTGCTGGCTCCCTCCCAGATGACACAGAAGCCGAGAGAAGGTGAAGGTGAGAAGCCTTGGAGTGAAGATAAGCTCAACGTCAAAGTCGCTGACTCAGCATCCACGCTTGCAAACAGTGTGGTTATCATTCCTTGCTGAAGCCCAGTGAGCTGCGGATCTGCTTGGACTGAGGGCTGTGAACCAACACTGGGATTTGAATCTCTAGGCAGAGAATTCCAGACACTGTACGTGAGAAGCTTTAAGGAACAACGCGGGGCTGGAGATGCAGCTTAGGAGCAGAGCACCACAGCTGTGGGGGCAAGCCTGTACCCCAAACAAACACCACCCCTGAAAGACCCCCACAGGCTGCAACTCCTAGAAAAGAGCATCTGCAAACTACAAAAGCAGATGAGCAAATGGCGGGAATCAGGAAAGGCACTGCTTGTAGGAAGTACCTGACGCTTTAGAGAGATCAGCTCCATGTCCAGTTGCCTCAGGATGGTGTTGGCTGCGTTGGGACTACAGGAAACAGCCACTACATCCTCCTGCGTCAGATACATGCCCTTGGGAGGCCGGCACTTGGCGCGCGGGGAATGGTGCCGGTGCTGCAGGCTCTGGTGCTCCCTCCGGCCCAGGCCGATCTTGCTGGTCTGCACAGGCTGCTCGGCAGTACCCTAGGAGGACAGAGTGAGAAGAGCGTGACCGTCTCCCACAAAGGCCTGCAGAGCAGACAGCCTACCACAAACAGAAGACCTGCACTGCAAAATATTCCCAAGCAGTTTTACTATGTTCAAGTCCAAAGAACACACACAAGTTGGGGTGTGACACTGTGACAAAATGTATTTGTGATTAATTCGGTAAAATGTTTAATTTCTAGGTCCTGAGGATTCCTAATGTAAGGAAGAGCCTAAAGTACAAAGGAGGCATCCAACGTCCGCACAGAGCACTTACACGCGGCGTGTTTGGCAGCTTGTGAAAAGAGAAAGGGGTTTGGGGTTTCTGTTTGTTTTTCAAGACAGGGTTTCTCTGTGTAGCCCTGGCCGTCCTGGAACTCACTCTGTAGACCAGGCTGGCCTCAAACTCAGAGATCCACCTGCCTCTGCCTCCTGAGTGCATGGGCCGTGGTGCCTGGCAAGAGTCTCTGAACACTGTATGCCTCCAGAGGCTAGACTTTCACGGTATAAATATTGTCAAATATGTAAATGTGGCTTCTATACAGTAACTCCACATCTGAGCATCGGGTGTCAGTTCAGGTCTCACAAGAGTTTCAGAAAGTTGTTCTAAAAGTGATGGCAATGAACTACCAACAGTCAATAAACTAAAAGGAGAATCACCCTGTGCTTCTGAGGGAGCCATTACTAGCTGACACATATCAAGCCTAAGACCCGACGCATTTGACCTCGATTCTTTAGAAAGTACAGTGGAATCCCTAGAACCGCACAGTCACACCTAAGCCACAACACGGCCTAACATTCCCAGCGGGTAAGGCAGATCTCATGTTCAGAGATGCCTCCTAAAATCTTGGGCTCAAAGGTTTTTCAAGCTGGCAGCAAAGAGAGGCCCTTCCTCTGCAGCCGGGAACCAGGAGGAAGAATTCAGAATGAGCAGTTGGGTGAGAGGTAGCAAGGCTTGAAGGCCCAGGCTTCCGTGGGGGCCACAGAGGGCACAACAGGGGCAGAATGCTGGAAGGCGCACGCGTCACCATGTAAGTAGGAGAACAGACCCGCTCGCTCTGACACCGAGAGCAGCCATGCTGGTGTCAGTCTGAAGAGTCTCACGGGAAAACCTCCAGAGACCCGCCCTGCACAGGTTTATGCCCTACACATATATGATCTTTGTAGCTTGAAAAGGCCCCAATTTTAGTGGCTTAGAAGCAAATACAGAGGTTGCTTGGAAGAACACACTCTAGTCTCACAGATAAGTACAGACTGGTAAAGGATACTCCTCAGGAAAAAGAGGGAGTCTACACAAAGAAAGGACCAAGCTAAGAAAGAACTGTGACCAAATAATCAATACATTTATATGTAAATTAAAAACACTGAATTTAAGTTTGAATAAGCTAAAAAAACAAAAACAAAACTGGATGTGGCCAAAACTGTGGGTAAAAACACAAATCACGAACCAGCAGGGGTTAGAGCCAAAGCATGTAATGGGAAAGCCACTGAAAATACCAGCACTAGAGTAATCTAAATATAGAAGGTAAAATCTCCTGGGTACACCAGAATAAAAATGCAGGAATAGCCAGCTCAAAATAGCAGACAGTAAAATAATGGAATATATACTTCTCTAAAAGAGATCACAAAGAAAAAAAGCCAGAATATTAGAAAAGGCAAACAGACAGCAAAAATAAGTAAGATAGAGGGCTCAGTCAGGAAAGAGTTTGCTGTGCAGTGTGGGGACCTGGGTGGCGAACCCCAGTCTCCTCATAAAAGCCTGGGCCATGTCCATGACCCCAGAGAGACAGGCATCCCGGCAGCTCACTGGCTGGACAATCCAGTTAGAGCAGCAAGCTCAATGAGAGACCCTGCCTCAAACACAGGAAGAGAGAGAGAGAGAAGAGAGAGAAAAAGAGAGAGCGAGAAAGGGAAGGAAGGGAGAGGGGGAGGGAGGGAGGGAGGGAGAGAGAGAGAGAGAGAAAGAGAGAAAGAGAGAGAGAGAGAGAGAGAGAGAGAGAGAGGATGGAAACTGATAGAGGAAAAGGAAGACCTGACATCGACTTCTGGCCTCTACACTAGTGGTATGTATGAGTGCACTAGACACAGACAGACAGACAGACATATCTGACTAAGCACTTTGGTTCTAAGGTGGCTGTAGTAAGACTAGCAGAAGAGTGAAAAGGGGACTTTAAAAAAACAGGAAGAAAGCAATTCCAGAGTGAAGCTTGGGCCTGAAGGGAGGGCTCGGTGGAGGACCTGGGTCTGACACCTGTGCCAACTCGGGTGGTTCACAACTGCCCGACTTCAGCTTCAGGAGACCTGGCGTCCTCTTGTGGCCTCCACAGGCCCCTGCACTCATAATGCACATATTCACACAAAGCTACACGTATGTACAAGTTTTTTTTAATCTAAAAAGTAAACCACAGTGTTTATGGCTCAGGGAAGGAAAGAAAAGCAGATGAAACGGAGGGACCTGAAAGTGGCATTTGAAAACCATTAAACTCCAGCAAACGGGAAAGTTAGAAAACATCACGTTGAGGTAATGAGGTTGAAAGTGTCATGAGTGGAGAAACGTCACAGGATGGTGAGGACTAGACGGGACTGAGTTTGCAGTGACAGTTGCTGGGGAAACTGAGGTTCAAAGCCAGCTGCCAGTCCACCATTCCTGCACTGCGCTCACTGCGGCCCCGCTCACGGCCCCCGTCGGCACTCTCAGCGCCTCACAAATTCGTAATCCTTACCTTATGAAACAGCACGTGTACCAGGTTAGCCTTTCCTCGTGGCTGTCTCTCCTCAGCAGCACAGTGAGGCGGCTGAGCACTCTCCTACGGCCTCCCCAGCCAGCTTTCCGTGTGCTTGTCACACACCTGCTACCACTTTCTAATTCGCCATGACATGGAAGACACTTCTGAGAAAACCAGGTAACAAAACCGGAAACCCTAAAATTTTACAGTTCTTCCCCTGTAAAGGTGGTCTAGTTCTTCAGTGTGTTATGGACTAACAGTGTGGCGGTGCTGTCTCTGCCTCTGACCGGAAAGACAGCCCGAAAGGACCGTTTCTTGGCTGGCAGAGCTTTTACATATCACAGTAGTTTCCAGACTTCAAATCCCACCGACATCTACTTCCTAAACCACCATTAAACAAAAGTCTTTCTTCTTTTCCCCAAAGATTAAATTTTTAATTATCTATGTGTGTATGTGTTTGTGTGTACATGTGGGTGTAGGTGTATTTTTAATTATTTGTATGTGTTTGAGTGTGGGCATGTGGGTGCCCACTGAGGACAGGGGTATTGACTGCCTGTAGCTGGAGTTACAGGCAGTTAGAGACTAGACGTCATGCTGGGAACGGAACTCCAGTCCTCTGGAAGAGCAGTGAGCGCTCTTCACCACCATGCCGTCCCTCCAACCTGCTCTGAGACAGGGTCTCATTGCGTAGTTCTGGCTGGCCTGGAACTCTCTAAGTAGACCAGGCTGGCCCCACACTCACAGGATTAAAGGCACCACCACACCAGGCTCCAGGCTCTTTAGCCCCTGAACATTACTACGTCAGTCTTTCTGAGGAGCCTAGTACAACAAGTACAAGCGTGGATCATCACCTCTTTTTTGGCTTCTTTTTTTGGGTCATAGTCACTGTCGTTCCCGTCCATGGCGTGCGTTTCTTCCATATCATCATCGCTGAAAGACAGAAGATCAGTGGACCCTCCCGGTAACCTCGCTGCGTGTGCCCAAGGATCCTCACTAGGCAGAACAGTTGTAATCTGGATCCCCCCACTCCATTCTCAGGACAGTCATTCCTCGGGTTTACAGAACCATTCAAGCAATACTCCCAGCTCCGTAAGGGGGGGATGGCATGCACTTTGGTGTCATGCTGGGGACATGAGTTCAGTACGTGGTGTAAAGAGGCACCACAATCACAGGGATGGGGCTGCCCAAGAGCGAAGCCTCAGTGAACGGAAAGGCCGCCATGCACAGACATGTCCACGTGTGCATGGAGGGCTGGGGATGGCACGGAGACCGCACGGGTGCTAGCGCCTTCCCCCGCCACACCCGCATTCCTTCCTCCACAACCAGCTCTGAAGGATGCCTGAAAGTGGAAAGCTCCTCCAATGACTTCTCCACCGCAGCTAGTGCTATAGCAGCTTTCCATCACAGGAAAAATACACAATCCAGTGACGGCCCAACCGTGCCCCGGGGGTAAAGCACACGACCTACCTGTCACCCTGATTGTGTCTGTTGGCGAGTTTACGAGCCTGGCGATCCATCAAGCTTGTTCTCGAGCGAGTTTTTTTCCAGGAATAGTAATACTTTACAAGACTAGCAATTGTCTTATCTGGAAGCTTAAAAAAATTTTCCTGTTACTGTTGGAAACTAATTCTTAAATTCTGATCACTGATGAGTAACATGTCATAGTGTTTGACAATCAGGGCAGGAGGAGGACAATGTCCCGGACCGCCAGGCAGGACTGAGGAGCCCCGGTCACGGCTCCTACGTCACTCACACTGCTGAACCCACGTTACTGTTGGTTCCGGGGAGAGGGAAGTGTGACAACTGACTCAATGAGAGCGTCCCCAAGGTCCCACAATGGCCAGCACCTGCCTCCTTCCAGCGTTGCTTCCTCAGCGAGACTCAACTTGGCTTGCTCCAGTTCAGAGCCGTTGGAACACAAAGGAAATGGGCAGAAACCTACACCACAGACACATGCAGTCCTGAGTCTGGCCTCTTCCAGGTAGCAAAGAGCTATGCGGGCCTCAGCAGTGAGCTTTCAGATCCCTTCAGTTTTATATCTAGATCTTAGTACATAATGCAGTCAGATCTAAACCACTGAACCCTCTTTGATGTTAGTGGTGGCTGAGTGCACATGTCACGCTGGTAAGGATGTAAACTACCTACCATAATGTCCTTCAACTACCAAACTCACACACATGTTCAAACACAGACATTTTTCTTGAAAAAACATAAAGCCACAATGCACCAACAACCTCAGCAGAACCTGGACAACACCGACTCAATACACAGGACACAGACAATGCTGACACGACACAAGGACACATAGGACACACAGGACATGGACAACGCTGACATGGACAATGCTGACATGACACAGGACACGGACAATGCCGGCATGGCACAGGACATGGACCACACTGGCATGGCACAGGACATGGACCATGCTGGCATGGCACACAGGTTGAACACAGACACAACACTGACAGACACACAGGCTTAAGATGGACTTTCATCTTGGGATTCCGCCAGTCTTTACACCAAATCTAACTCATGAGTACTGTCTTACTTCAGTATCGGCCAGCGCTGCTTTTTAATTAGTTTGTCCTGTTCCAAGGAGTCAGCTCTGGACACATACAGATATGAGGAACGCTAACTGGTCTCAGTAGGTTGCTTATGTGTGTGTGTGCATGTATACACACAGAAATGTAACGATAATAGTTACAATGGGTGTGAATTTGAAAGGGAGGTGAGAAAGGACCATGGGAGGAGTTATAGGGAGGCAGAGGAATGATGTAGATACAGGGCTCATGTATCTCTCAAAAACTTAAGTTAATAAAAGGGTTTTCATATGCAAAATAAAGGAAAATCCTAAAGTTAAAAATCAAAACATTTGAAAATAAAATTATCATTCCCCCATAGAAAGCAACCATCAAATTAATTTAGTAACTATTACTCACACATTTGAGATAAACCACTCACCAAGGAGACACCTGTTATGCATGGACGACTAGAAAATAGTGCTGCAAATACACTCATTTCAAATACTTGCTACCATTGCAGTTAAGCGAAAAAATGTCTCCTGTGTAGTAAGTAGGTAGCATCCAATGCTGTCATAAGGTAATTAGCATAATGATAATTCAGGGAGGACCAAAAGCATCCTACCATTTGCTGAATCCTGTGGAAGCTCTTCCCGTGAAAACTAAAGGCTTGTTCAAACAGGACTTTGTCTTCCACTGTCCACTCATCTGGGAAGGGCGTGAAGTTGGGCAGGTCCGCAAGGGACTTCTCGATGTTGTGTTTATGCCAGAAGAGCATGCCCAGCGCCTGTGGAGAGAGGCCGCTGTGACTCCAGTGACTTCCGTCCGCCACGCTCAAGAGCTACCATATGTAGCGTTAAAACTCTAGCCTGTGACTTCACCTTACCATGAGCTTGGTGTGGGCCTTTATACCGCAACCCCTGCTTATGTGCTCACACCAGGGCTCAGAGGAGGGCTTGTAGATCCAATATCATTGGTTGTCGGGGAGAAAGAAGCTGGACTCACTCTATGGCAGCTTTGTGTGACAAGATTTTACCCACAATTTATCAATGTCATTACGTAAGGGAAATAGTCTAAAAGAAAGCTACTGGTTAAGTGACTGAAATCAGTAACGGAATGAAATTATCAATTACAAAAAAAGAGCCAGACACCTTCCATCGGACTCAATAAAGAAACATCAAGATTTAACTTTTCAGAATTATATTATAGGCTGAATAATTCTAATATTTAAAGGGTGTTTCCACTGCAATTGTTCAATTTAATTATTTTATCACACATTTAATATTTGTATTTTTAATAAAAATACTGTATATTTATATTTGTTTACTTTGCTATTACCACAATGTATACATACATATAATTATCTGAATTATCTAAATAACTTCAGTGACTGGACTGAAAAGCCATTTCTAAACATTTTACTCCCCTTCCCTCTACTGTAGTATCAAGAGTCTTTATTATAAGGCAGTAAGTATTATTTAACGAGTAAACTTTCATTCTGAAAAAAAAAAAAACAACTTTTGGGGTGAGCTGAAAACAAATTTCTGTACTATGACAATAGAAATTCAACATAAACATAAAAATAAGCCAGTATCTACCCATATTTTGAAAGATAATAAGGAAGGCATCCAGGTGCAGTGGTGCATGCCCTTAACCACAGCCCTGGGGGACAGAGGCAGGGGGATCTCTGTGAGCTTGAGGCCAGCCTGGTCTACAGTGTGCTATGGGACAGCCAGGAACACATAGAGAGACCCTGTCTCAAAAGAACAAAACAACAAAGAAGGCATACAAACAAAATGGGTAATACGCATGGTCCCAGCATGCAGGAGGTAGAGGCAGGAGAGTCACTGCCAATTCCAGGCCAATCAAGGTTACACAGCAAGACACTTTCCCCAAATCAAACAACCAAACAAAAACTGAAACCACAAAATAGGCCACCAGAAGCTTCAGAAATGTCCCAAATGGTTAATTTATGTTTCACTCTATAGATAAACATGTCAATTTCAAAAAGATTACTTTTAGTTTAGCCCTGTACAGTGAGATCCCAGTGATCTGCTCAGGCGGAGCTGCTCTCTCCTCTCTGACCCCAGGTGAGACACGTGTCTTACACATCTCTGCTTCGAGGCAGGAAGTGGGGCCAACAGCTACAGTCCCTGCCACGGGGACAGGGAGATCTGGCCTCTTTGTGGGGAAAAAGATGAAGCAATCAAAGAAGACAGTCCGAAACTGAACTGTGGCCTGCATACAGGTTCATGCTCCAGCACACACGTGCACACGCGCGCACACACACACTTCTCCACATACCTGTTCAACATTGTAGCCATGCTTCTCTTTTGCAATGGCGATATATTCATCCACTGTAATGGAACAGTGTTATTTCATTACTCTCACAAACTTCAACTTCTCAGATCTAGTTTTTTGGGGTTTTTTTAACTTCGTAAAATAATTTACTATTCTGAGTAAAAAGAAAATAGCCAAGTCTACCATCCATGGCATGTTACTCAAGGACAAAGATTCAATGGTTCCTCACCATTTTAAAACTTCACTTAACCTGCTAACCCCATGACCACACATGATATAATTATTACTAAATTAAGGGACTTTACTACAATTATTTGTGTATGCTGACAATCACCCACGTGGAAGCAGACAATGGAACATAATTACACTGTAAAATCTTGAGATAATTCTTCATTTCCAATTACAGTTTTTACTAGAAATATCTGGCTGTGAAAGACCCTTTTTCGTATTTATGAATGAGGCCAACATCCACAATTCTGCAAGCTATACTGGAGAATGGAACCCTGAGCGTGTCTCAATATCCTTAACATTCTGTTCAGTGCTTCTGCTTGCTTTATGGGGAGCAGGGATTCTATTTTCACTCATCTTCCACGTCTAACTGAATGACTCAGATAAGCAGCTTTGGTGACACTGCCTATTTCAAGGCCTCATTACCAAGTGTCCAGTTACATTCAGGATTCACTTTTACGTGGTGTCCATAGTCACTCTTTTATCCCTTTAAAATTGATTACACATATGTATATGTAATTAGTTCTTTTAACATATTTCTAAGACGCAGAAATCTTAAGAATTATGACCCTGGTATAGGTACTGTCTACCTGAACTTGCTTTCCTGTTCACACTTTGGTGGAGTAATTTGAACTTTTGTACCTTAGTTTCCTGCTCTTAATTTGTGATAAAACAATACAGTCTCTCTTGATTATTATATGTTGCTTAGAATGTACTTAAGTGACTACAGACCTAGAACGATGCTGATTAAATATAACAAGAATATATCACAGACCTTCAGATAGCAAACTAAGACATCCCTATTAAACAGATCTGGTCACAGCCCTGGCTGGACAATAGAATCCTGATAGAAGCTTTAAGAAGACACAGGCACTGCCTCTAAGACATGGGTCAGACCAGACACCGGTATAGAAGAGAAAGTTCCCTAAGAGATTCTATCACAATGTGACCACGGTTTTCGCCGCCTCAGGACAGCTCACGTGGATGTCACCCTAATGGGACGTTACCTTTCTGCATTTTGCTTTCACTTTGCTAAAACTGCACCATCATACACGACAGTGAAATTCCACGGCACTCTGAGGCTTGTTTTATGAATGAAAACCTCTGCATGTAATAATGAGCAAACCTGGAAAAGGCAAACCATTCAGGTTCTCAGCACATCTTTCTGGTTGAGCGCCTGCAGCACACAGAACTCCGCAGCAGGGGAGCCTCCCCGTACTCTAGAGCTTTGAGGCAGGAGGATTACCAGGTATGCAGACACACCACTCTCTATACACAGGATAGAGGACATGGCTATGTTTCTCAATACTAAATCATAACAAGACATATGTTCGTAAGATGCTAGGAAATACTTTTAAAGAAAAACTTCTTTTATGTCTATTTACAAACTTGGGAGCTGACTGGAGGGGTAGGGTCTTAGTGCTGTTACCAGTGTGTTTCCTATCTGATGTGTTGGAAAGGATTCGGGTCCACTACATCCCACGGAGGTCTAAAGCCCCAGCATGATTCAAGTGCGTGGTCAAGGATCCAGAAGGTCTCCGTCCAGAAAGGGGGAGCACAGATGACCCGAGGGCTCCTGCAGTCAGCTCTCTCTCGCCTTCCCTCTTTAAATGGTGGAGAGGGGCTCTCTGCAGTCTGAAGGCATTTCTCTTACTGCTCGACAGCAGAGGGAAAGCCTGTGAGTGGCTACACAGTCACTCCCCACCGCTTGAGGATTTAAGCAGCAAAGCCATCACATCCTAGGGTTTGCATTCTTCATGGGCCTGACACAAACTGAAATGATCAAATTCACTATCTTTCAAAGGGAAAAACATTCTAATATAATGGACTTTTCCATTAAGAAAGAAAACAAAGGTAATTCAGTTCTTAAGAGAATCTAAAAGACTAAAAGACAAACAGGCTGGTTCCCTACGGATGTTTACCCTCTGTCTGAGAAGGCACTTACGTTTGGTGTCTGGGATGCTGTGGTACGGGGACCACACAAGCATGCCTCCATGGTCCTTGTCTGCGCACTTGGTAGCACCTGAGGAAAAAGTAATTATTTTGAGTAGGATAGCTTTTAACTTATACTCTAAGTAAACACACGCAAAATTGTATTTGTTTTAGTACAAAATCTGCAAAGACAACACAGGACAACAGAAAGGAAAGATTTGCATGAAAGACAGTAAATCGCCTATTTATAGAAATGAAGGAAACACAGTACCATTCCTGCTACTACCTTAAGGACTTCCAGAAGCACACTCCTGTCTCGACCATCTCGTCTGACCTCCTGTGACCTGGCTGGTTCCCCTGCAGAGAACACCTGCCTAATTAGTGCTTTGCTCTGTGTCTATGTGGGCCATGACTGCTAGGATTTAAAAATAGTAGTGTCTCCTTTCACAGCTTGTGTTTTATCTTATTCTTAAGTCTGCCAGCTTTCCTTTCAAAGGCAGAAAAGTTAACATAGTATCTTCTTCATGCGGTCTGTCCAAACCTACGGTGAAAGTGAACTGGATGGACAGGGCCTCACAGCTGGCTGGGGCTGCCACAGGCCTGTAGACACTTTAATCACACTGGAGTCTTTTTCCGGCTTCTTCCCAACTCTTGGCTAAAGGCTAGTTAAAACTATCAACATATTAAAAATTGCTGCCTTGTTTTAGGCTAGCTGGTTTTCAGGAGGTAGTTACCCACTTCCCACTAAGGTCAGAATTCCAACCTAGTTACATATAACACTAGGAGAAATCTGCAGTTAAACTGTGATTATTATAAGGTATTTGGAGTAGAGAACATTCTTTACAATTTCCACAGAGAGAAGTTACTTATAAGTCAATAATTTAATATTATTTAATACCTAACTTTTGGAGAATCATTATATATTACTAGTATATATGTTTGGTAAGAATTTTTAGTTGAAAGAATCATAATAAGAAATATAAAGCTGAAATTATTTTAAACCTATGTTTTATGATCTGAAAAAGTAAGGATGGTGGACAGGTTATCTAAGTATTAGAAAAACCACAACTGCAAAAATACATTTAAAAGCAAAATACTTATATTTGTTATATCTTTAAGAAAAAATCGACAGAGAGAGAAACTTCAAATCTTTACGAAAAACTGAGCCAGAAGTTTATTAAAATGTAGAGTCAACAAACATAAACTGAGGCATTCTTTTAAAATTGGTGTACATCTGTAATCCCATTGCTGGAGGCAGAGGCAGGAGGATTGTGAGTACAAGGCCAGCGTGGGTCACAAAGAAACACTGTCTCAAAACAATTCCCCTTCAGTATCAGCGGGTAGCAGGGGGTAGCTCATCCAGAGCGCTCTGGAGTTTGAAGCAGGCTTGTGCAAAACTGGTTTAGTGAAAATCTTTTAACCAAGCAAGTAAGCAGACAAAATGTCAAACAAACAAGCAAGCAAACCAAAACCCAAAACACTGTCAATATTAAGACATTTGATTTTTAGTCATGGGCGTGGCAGGTAAAAAAGAACTTATGAAAGTCAAGTTACTCATGAAAATGAAACAAATCTCCTCATCTAGGCTGGCCAGAAGCCTTTTCTTAGAAAACCAAATATTTCTAATGGATATCCTAACTTCAATTATTTATCAAGCAACAGATTCTTTTTACACAATGAATTGTGACAATAAGATCATTAAAATCTTTCTTAATAGACCATGACACAGCAAATAAAAGCTTCCATTAAGTCAATAGTACTCCATGACAAATAAATGCACTTTCTTGCACCGTGTTAACTTTTTTTTCACATTAGTGTATGTGTGCTGTTGAGTACAGATTATGTGTGCAAGTCAGGACAGCTTTGATGTTAGTACTCTTGCGAGGACCCACGTCTGGCACCAGGCACCTCGTTCCAGCCCATGGACCTCATTCTTGAGTTACGGAAGTCTGATGTGTCTCATTAAATATCTGCTCCTAGACAGGTGCTGTTTTTCCTCTATTTAATACACTAGTTACGATTGTTCCCAAAATGTTCACTATTGTAATTAAGGGTCCAATATAAACCACTAACTGCTTTTCTAGTGTGGGATGATAAAGGTATTTCCGTAAGTGGCCTAACAATGGAGAGCACTTAGTTGGACATTTCACAATGTTCTTTCCCTAATGATGGACCCCAACCTTTTCAACTACACATCCCCTGTCAACCAGGCCCAAGAAATGATAATGTTTACAGGCAAGTTATTTTGGTGTGCTGGTTTAGGTGTAGATTACAGAGTTCAACCCCCAGTCACAGCAAGCATGCCACCTTGAAGATGTCTTCCTGAGCCTCAGTTTCCCTTATCTATAATAACAGACATAAGTCTCCACTTCAGAGCTTTTCCAAAATCAAACTGATAAGTTGATAATATACACAAAGAGGACAACCAACCACTAAGATACAAAGTGTAAGAAGGTTTCCACACAGGCGAGTTCCAAGTACAAAACCAGCAATCTATCTATCTTTTAAAGACTCCCTTTGAGACATTAAAAACAAGGACTTTGATGAATACACTAAATTAAAAGAATTTCGATCCTGAGATAAGATGCTCTAAAAACTTAAAAACTACTTATAAACCGGGTTCTATATTGTACTGGTATAATACCTTCAAACAGTGGATAAAGAGTTTCCTCATGACATAGGAACATCAACGAATTGTGTGTGGATCCACAACTCATGAGGTCAACACAGGGTGTCTTCTACCTCTATCTACTCCTATATCTTTGGTCTTTTGAGTCAGGGTCTCTCCATGTAGCCCCGGTGTCCTGGAACTCTCCATGTTGACCAGGCTCACCTCACACTCACCAGGTCCCCTGCCTCTGCTGCTAGCAAAGGCCGCCGCACTGACAGGATCTCTCACTGAACTAGAAGTCACTGCTCCAGTCAGGTTGGCCGGCCAGTGAGCCCAAGGAATTGTTTGCATCACCAAGCCTGGCTTTTTCCGTGGCTTTTCTGAACTGAGGTCCTCATGCTTTTAAAGGGGATTAGCATTGTATCAACCAAGTACCTTCCCAGTCCCCTAAATTTCAAGGAATTCACTTTTCAGACTTATAAGTTTCCTATTTTCTTTCTTAATACAATCCACCTGAAGACTGACCTGAGATGCAAGCTATGCTGCCGTCTCTCTGGGATCTGGGGTTTCACCTCCTCTGATCCACTGTAGTTGGAAAATACTAAATGGTCAAACCCAGAAATAGAGGATGCGTAAGTTTACACTGCACACAGCCTGAGTAGCCCCGGGAACTGTCCCCCGGCTCCACTCAGTCCCGCCAAGGGAACCCATGTCCCTGCTGAGGCCTGCAGTGGACATCTAGTCCTTATCCCTAACGGTGAATGTTTCTTATCTTACAGGGAGAGCATTTCATAACATTTAAAACCTCCAGGGTTTCAAGCTCCTCATGAAAGTTCTTTTTTATTGAGGAGACCACAACTGCACAGTTTTAACCAATTATGCACTAACTTAAGCCAGAACTATACATCCACTCTAACGTGCATCAGGACAACTTAGACACATGAAAAGAAAAAGAGAAGTTGGACAGGTGGTCAATAACGAACGCAAGTTGTGTGTCTGTGCCGGGGTCCACATGCCCTGTGAAGGCCAGAGGAAGACTCCAAAGACACCCACGTCTTCCTGCCTAATTGCCTGGGACCCAGTTTCTCACAGCACTCCACGCTCATCATTATGGCTGGCCAGGGCACCCCCGGGAACTGCCTGTGCCCACCTTCCGAGGCTGGAGCTACAGGCGCGTGCAGCAAGGTCTGGCTTTTATGTAGATGGTGGTGATTCAGACTGGAGTCTTCCCGCCAGCACAGCAAGCGTTACCCACTGGCTACCTCCCCAGCCCCAACAGAGCACTGTTAGGGATACAAGTATACTGTGGGAGGTTCTGTGGGGAATATGCACAAAAAGGACTTCAACAACAAATCCATGTATTTATAAAATGGATACCACCACATTAATGTTTTTATATAGATAAATTTAAAATAAAGAATATATTTTATTTTAAAGTATTAATATTTTAATACACCAAAGATTACATTCTTTATCAATTATTTAACTCAGCAACAAATGTCAACTTTAAAATTTATAACTCTTTTTCTCTTCAAAGTTCCTTTATGGGTCTGCAAGTCACTGTTTCACACAGATTTTTTACTTAACAATATCTTTTATGAACAAGAAAACAAGCCTGAAGGAGTCAGGTAACTAACTGTGCCAGGGAAACTTGAAGGCGTTAGGTCACCAAGCAAAGCCACTCCTCAGGGGTCAGCACAGTTAGGCAGCAAATATGGGAACTAGTGAACAACGAATTTACAACCGATAACCTTCAGAACTAGTTAACAGCTGGTTTACAAGTGAAAGATAACAATCAGAAATCCAGTTAGTAAATCACAAAGATATCAGCATGGCCACTTAAGGTAAACAGCCCCCCAACCTAGAAACTGATCTACAACTGAAAGATAACAATCAGAAATCCAGTTAGTAACTCATAAAGGCTTTAGCACCGCACCTGAGGGAAACTGCCCCCAACCCATAAACTGATTTACAAGAGAAAGATAACCAGAAATCCCATCAGTGAACTACAAAGACATCAGCATGACCACTTCCGGCATGCTGCTGGATTTGGGCACTCCAAGCAAGCCCCACTCTGCCAACTGCTTAATGGCAGTCAGCCAGGACACAGGGACTTCTGAGACCTAACAGCAAATCCTTCTCTAGGTGTGGAATTTCTACCATCACCGTTGTCATCTCTCTAAAAACTCTGACTTCTACAGTCTCATAATTTTAGCACCTAAGGAATTTTTCTCCCAAGAAAAATTACATTGAAGGCTACAGTGAATGACCTCCATAAATGGGTGTATGTGTGTGCACCTCTTTACTCCCAGCACTCTGGAGGCAGAGGCAGGCATATCTCTGAGCCAGTGGCCAGCCTGCCTTGAAAAACAAAACAAAATGGCGAGGATTATGTCAGCCAAAAGGAGAGCTTACTATTTCCCGGTTTATATCTCCATTACATTTCCCTTTTCTTCTTTAACTTTTCCAAAGTAACGCTTTTCAAAGTTTCATGCAATTATACTACATGAACATGAAATAAAACCTTGAGAAATAGTATAGCACTTAGAACAAAACAGCAGCAAGAGGCAAAGGAAACAGTGTTTCCTTGAGAAAGTACCTTAGTGATTCATATAAATGGTAAATGCTCTTAACTGTATCCTTGGATTACACTGTTAAACAAAATAAATGAATCTAAGTGATGTGATGTTTGTCCTTACCTTATTAATTACAGCCAGAGTAAATAAGTTGGGAATTCTAATTTAAAACCAGCAACACTGCATTAGCATTAAGTGGAACCAGCAAAGCAAGGTTAGGTTAGTTAATCCAAACAGTGGTATGCAAGACCACCGAAACCAACCATTCTCCCTAGTTTGAAATCTGTTGCATGAATTTTATTTTAAAATGACGAACGCTTTAGCACTAAAGCACACACAAGCCCCTTACCTCCTGCACATAGCTAGGAGACAAACACTGAGAGAATCTGACAAAAAGAGGTGCGTTTTTTTGACCTAATTCAGCTGCTGAGTTCCATCTGGAAATGACTTCACCAATATTAAAAAAAAAAATGAGTCCCAATGAAAGCTCCAAATGGTTCTTTATAATTCTGAAATCTAATCTTTACTGAGTAACTGCCATATGCCTAGTCATTTAACCCTGGCAAGGGCTCCATGCAATAGCGGTTTACAGCTAGGAAACCGACGCTCAGGAAGGCCAGGGGCGTGCTCAGAGCACAGAAACAAGAGCTGAGAATTCAGTTCAGTCTATCCTTAGGCGAGTGCGTCTTCTGTCCAGTGTCCAGCTAGGTCCTGAAGCACAGCCATAATGTCAAGGAGCCCACCTACCAGCTAGCTATGCCAAGAAGAAAAACAATTTTCACAAAACATGTAATAGATTGGAAGCCCACCACGGAGCTAGCCAACAGTCTCCCAACAATATGTGTCACCTGGAAGGTAGCCCACACCTGGTACCCACTCTGGCATCGCACGCTGAAGGAAACCGCCCTGATCCTGCCTTTAACTGTTAGCCCTCCCTCCAGAGAGCGGTGACACTTGGTAAATACCGCGTATCGCATTATCCTAACGGGGAGAAGGTCGACAGCTTGTGTACCCAGCAACTAACAGGCAGGACTGTTTTCCTGTGAAATTACAAGTAAGCCCCACGCACAGCTCACTGCAACTCCAGCTTCGGACTCTGGCGATGCCGCTAAGGGTGGGCTCTGGGCAAAACCCGACTGCAGGAAAGGCGGGAGGGCGGTCCGGGCAGGGCAGAGCCCACCCGGCGCCGGGCGGGTCCGGCGGGCCGGAGCAGCCCTGCAGGCCCAGAGGCTCCGGCAAGGGCTCCTCCACAAGCGGAACTCTCGCCCAATCCCCGAGCAGCCTCGCGTCCCGTGACAGCCGGGGAGCCTGTTTGGAGAAAAGTAGAGAGGGAGCCCGCAAGCCGCGCTGGCGGGGGCGCTGGAGCCCGGCCGCTCGGGGAAAATGTCTCCCGGAGCCGCGGCCGTCCTGCCCGCGGTCGGGCTCGCGGCGCGGGCGGAGGGGGCGGCGTCGGGCGCGGGCGGTTCCCAGCCCCGGTCCTCACCGGGGCCCGGGGGCCGCCCGGCCGCGCCCCGGGGGCTCCCGCACATGCAGCCCCGCGCCCGGGACCCGCGCCCGCCGTGCGGGGGCGGCGAGCGTGCGGGCGCCGCGGGAGGGAACCATGTTCACCTTGCGAGCGCACACCCACCCCCACGCCCTGTGCGGCCGCCCGGCCGGGCCGCCGGCCTCCCCGCCCGGCCTCTCCCGGTGCTCCCCACCCCCATCCCGGTCCCGGACGCAGGCCACCCCAGAGCAAGCCGGGGGCGGGGGACGGGAGGGGGCACGGGGCTCTCCTGCGAGCGGATATCGCTACCTGGATCGAATTCAGGGATCCGAGCTTGGTATTCGGCGCCGACTCTCATCCCAACATCTGCAAAGCAATGCCAGGAAATGTGGTAAAACGGTCATGAGCCCGGAGCGCGGCGGGGAACGGCAGGGCGCGGGCTGCGGGCCGCGGGAGCGCGGGCGAGGCCGCGGGTGGGGGCGGGGAGGCGCGGGTCGCGGGCTGCGGCGGCACCGGGAGTTCCGGGGGGGGGCGCGGGGAGGGGGCCGTGCGGGCGGGGCGCGGAGGCGGCGAGGTACCCCCGTGCTCGTCGTCGCTGCTGCAGCCGCTCTCGGGCTCCGAGAAGTGCAGCCCGCCGTTGGCCGACGAGCCCGCGCCGCCCGCCGGGCTCTTGGCGCCGCCGTTGGCCGAGCGGTTCTTCCCCAGTAACTCGGGCCCTTTCTCCATCATGCCGGGCATGGTAGAGGAGGGGGAGCGCGGGCGGGGGCGCGGAGGAGGAGGAGGAGGTGTCAGCGCGGAGCCGCCATCACCGCCCCGGCCGGCCCGTGGCGCAGCCGCCCCGCCGCGGCCCTCCCCGGCCCCGCCTCCCTCCCCTCCCCCGCCGCCGCCCGGCCGAGCGCCCCCCGCGGCCGCCCCGGGCGCCGCCGCCCTCCGGGAGGTTCCGGCCGCGGGGCGGAGAGACCCGGAGCTCGGCTGCCGGACGCCCTGGGCGAGCGGCAGGAACGCGGCCTGCCTGCGCCCAGGGAAGGCCGGGGATGGAGGCCTCGGAGCAGGGCTGCGCCTGGGGAAAGGCCGGGGATGGAGGCCTCGGAGCGGGGCTGCGCCGTGGGAAAGGCCGGGGATGGAGGCCTCGGAGCGGGGCTGCGCCGGGGGAAAGGCCGGGGATGGAGGCCCCAGCCAAGCTCGGGTGAGGGGCAGTGGGGACCGGCGGCCTCAGACAGTGGGTACTCCCCTCCCACCCGTAGGTGTTCTAGGGTGTCGATCTCGGGTCGGAGGTGGAATCTTTGCCCTGCGTTCCTGGGGTCCCAGCCCCCCAGGGGTGGAAGGAGACCCAGCTCCTCTCTGCAGTGGTTTCCGGGAGGGTCTGATGGGGCAGGCTTTCCACCTGGCTCTTTCTGTTGCTAAGAAATGTTGCTAAGACTTGAGTCGGGAAATAAAGCGACAGAACCCTGCCCTCCCCAGTGAGTGCTTTCTGAGGACTCCAGCCTGAGCTGGAGGCGTGGAGCGCTTCCTGCCAGGTTTCATCCATTTGGAAGATTGGCTGAACTTCACTTCTTCACCAGATTTAGGGATATCCACTTGATGACATGCTGTCTGTTATTTTTGTTACTCTTCCTGTTTCAGGAGGAACACAGAGGCCCTAATATGCAGGTGTGTGTCCTGCAGAATTTGGTAGCAACAGTAAAAAAAAAAAATCTTGAAAGTTAAAACTATTCTTGCGAATTCTGTTACTGAGTTGCAGAGCAGCACCTAAGGGGGTGAGAAACGCACTAGCACTTCGAGTTTCCTTCTCCACCTGGTTAATTCAGACCTTCCATTCCACTTTTGCTCTCCCTTAAGATCCAACTGCTTGAGCCAGGCAGAGGCAGGCAAATCTCTTAGTTCAAGGCCAGCCTGGTCTACAGAGTGAGTCCAGAACAGCCAGGGCTACAGAGAAACCTTGTCTCCGGAAAACAATAAAAAGGGGGAAAAGGTTGAGTTGTGATTCAGATAATTGAATGAACACATATAAGGCATTGATAGAGAAAAACCGATTGTTTCCATTACCAGAACCAGTTTCTGCACCTGGCAAAACACTTACTGCCTAATTTTATTTTTAAAAAATATGTTCCTGAAGAGTTTTTTAATTTTATGATTTTTATTTTCTGCAAGGGTAAATGTTATAAATAAAGTGAATAACATTACCTTGGACCATTACCATTTTCATTTAAAGTATTAAATTGTACTTTAATATTTTGTTTTTGTATTCCAGCGTCCAATGAATTGATTCATCTCAATCCTGTAACATCAGCTCCTTTGATCCTGGAACACATAAGCTAGACCCTCTGTGGGGGAAATTCAAGAAAAACAAGACAACAAAACCCCAAACAGAAAACACTGAGGCCTCTTATAGGCTTTCCAACACCCTGACTCCGAAACACCGCCCTGTACATTTCTGTAAAAAGGAATAGGAGTATAGATTAGGGATAAAAACACTGAGTATTCACGGCTCTCTGTGACAGCTTTGATTAGGAAAACCATGGAGTAAAATGGTTCTACAGGAATGCAGAAAAGGACAGAGCAAAGACATTTACATTTGGGGTGAAGGTGTGTATGTAAGGAAAGCAAATTCCTGTTTTGCCTCTCAAAAAAAGGAAAGCACCTTCAGCTTGCCTGATTCAGAAAGATGATAATAATGGACCTTAAAATGGTTTCTCAAAAGATAATAAGGACATTACAGAATAGAAAGGCTGTAGGCAGAAAATCTGAAGAATGCCTCCTCCTGAGGTTGGGGAGGAGGAAAGCCCCTGGTAGGGAAGAGAACTTAAGGGTTAATAATGTCCGCCGAGATGGGGAGGGTGCTGGCCTGTTGCAGTACATAAATATTTTTCCTGTTTTAACATTTCTTTAAAAAGATCTCATAAGTTAAAGGTCAGGGATCAGCTAAATTGTTTAGTGCTTACCTATCAATGTCTGGGCTTGTCCTTAATACCAAGTCAGGTCCAGAAGCCTGGATATCGGAGAGACCTTTGTTTCACATAAGACAACATTAGAAGGCCGAGGGATTCAGGTCGGCTATCTTTTGGGATGACTTGTCATATCTAGGAATGAGTCATGTGAAGGACATCCAAGAACTCTGCTGAAAGCAATGCCATAGAGAGAGATGGCGGATTGAATGTGTATGTGATCAGATCCCCCCTAGTAGGGACCTACAGATTTAATCTAATCTTAGTGGACCTCGGTTGTGTGTATAAATTTGCAAGCTGATTCTAGGAAAAAATATAAAGGTTAAGGATAGCCAAGATAATGTACAACAATATACTGTGGATTGTGACCTCTTTGGGGTACTGAACAACCCTTTCACAAAGATGTTGTAAGACCAGAAAAATACAGATAACTTCATTACAGTTCATAACAGCAGCAAAATGACAGTGAGGAAGTAGCAAAAAAAAAAAAAACTGGTTTGGGGTCACCACGATGTGAGGATGGTAAAGGGTCGCAGTGTTAAGGCTGAGAACCTCCAGGCTGTCTGGTGAGATTTCTTGTAAAAGTAAGATTTCTGCTCAGGAAACTGAGTCTGCTCCTCCAGAAAGAGCCAAGGAGATAACACTCTGAATCTACAGCGTTCTGTTATCTGGTAGAAGTGTCTGTGTAGTAATACCAAGAAAGAGTTTCTTTGGAGATCTATTAAGTTTTTTTTTCCTAGACAGGGTTTCTCTGTGTAGCCTTGGCTGTCCTGGATTCACTTTACAGGCCAGGCTGGCCTCGAACTCAGAGATCCTGGTGTCTCTGCTTCCCAGTGCTGGGATTCCAGGCGTGCACCACTGTGCCTAGCGGGTTTGTTCTGTTTAATGAACTGTGTCCAATGGTGACATCTGAGCACAACACAGGCACACATGCCGCCACTACCATGTTCTCTGCCCACACACAGGACTCTCAGCTTGTCAGGAAAGTGTAATTTTGTTTAAACACAGGCCAAGTTCCTGGCTCTCAGGACTTGGGTTGCATTCTCCAGCCTTGTCTCGGGATTTACAGTTCTTTAGACAAATGTGTATTTGCCTTGCCAGCAAGCCCTGGCCTCAGGCACATAAAGCTTTGACATCGTCAGAACCGTCCTAACAAGGCTGTCCTGCTGCCCTGCTCGGCTCTCGCTGGGGATAGCAGGCCCGCCGACAGGGGCAAAGCCTGCTTGGATCTTCCTAAATTCTCCACCTGAATCCTCAGACTCAGCCTTCCCCCGTCACTGCCGCTGAGTGGCTGTAGGTCACTGTGCCCATGTACCCAGAGGGCAGCTCTCTATAGAGTGAGGTGTTGAGAGCATAGGAGGTGAAGTGTCTGTAGTTATCGACACAGTTACTAGAATGATTATGTCTGAGCCAGGAATTACATTTTGAAAATTAAGTTTTTACTTGTAAGATGCTCAAAGCCTCTTTGGAGCAGCCCACATTTTATAATCAACAGAGAGGATTGTATTAAGTTGTGGGATGGAGAGATGGCTAGCTACTCTTCCAGAAGATCCAGGTTCAGTTCTCAGTACCACATGGCAGCTCACAACCATCTGTAACTCCAGTTCCAGCGGCTCTAAGGGCACGAGACATGCAGGCAGAACACTCACCCACGGGGGGTGGGGGGGGGAAGAATTCCTACTTTTGCTCCTAATTTAAGGTTACTAAGGGAGGTGGAGGATAAATATAGTTAACCATGAGAAAGACAGGCCTTAATACTGCTTATAAAGAACTTGACACTTGGAGCTAGAGAGATGGCTCAGCGGTTAAGAACACTGGCTACTCTTCCAGAGATCATGAGTTCAGTTCCCAGCAACCACATGGTGGCTTACAACCATCTATAATGAAATCTGGTGCCCTCTTCTGGCATGCAGGTGTACATGCAAACAACATTCTATACATTAAAAAAAAGAAATGGCTTGAAGAAAGATTTATTGGAAGGCACTGAGGAGCACTTAAAAACAGTTGCAGGAAATAGTTTCAAGGGCTTCAGATTTTAACGTTGGGTCCATTGCCATCCTCCCCTTCGGCTCCTCTGACTTCTTGTGTGGCTGCATGTACTAGCTGGATATGTGTGTCAACTTGACACAAGCTAGGGTCATCGGAGAGGTAGGAGCCCCAGCTGATATGTGCATTTCTCAGTGACCAAAGTGGGGGAGTCCCTGCCTACTGTGGTGGAGCCATCCGTGGGCTGTGGTCCTGGTTCTATGAGGAAGCAGCTGAGCAGGCCCTGGGGAACAAGGCAGTGAGCAGCACCCTCCATGGCCACTGCCTCAGCTCCTGTCTCTGGGTTCCTGCCCTGTGTGAGTTCCCGTCCTGACTTCCTTCCGTGATGAGCAGCGCTGTGGAAGTGTGCGCTGAACAAACCCTTTCCTCCCCAGCCTGCTCTTGGTCGTGGTGTTTTGCTACATTATACACCCTCGGGAGCAGCCTTCGAGGTAACTTCCTTTCATCTTCATGAAACAAGAATAAATGAAGGAGAACCACAGCTCTCCAATCAGTTGTAACTCATTATAGTCCACGTTGCCAACCCAGACATTGCAAATGAAGACTCAGAAGAGCTCAGGAGCGGGCCAGAATCTGCACTTATTTTTACCTAGTTGTTGGGGGTGGGTTAGGGCCAGCTGACCTGTACTAGAGCCATGCTGGCCTTCACAGGGCTGGCTCATGAGCCTGCGTGGGTGGTACCTCCCCCCTGCCATTCCTTACAGTATTGGTATGTCTAGAGCAGCCTGTGCCTATTTCTGTGTTGGCATTTTAGTGTCCCCGTCTTCTGTGGTGGCCCGGTAAGCTTTGCTGGCCCTCCTGTAGTTGGCAGCCCTCAGCTCCTTCACGTTCCCCCCGAGACCCAGTCCACGAGTCTCGCTGGCTTTCTCGTGGGAGTACAGTCCCACTTCACAGCGCAGTTGTCCGTATTAGTTACTCATCTCACTGCTGGGACAAAAATCCTGACACAGCAACTTGGAAGGAAGGGTTTGTTCTGTCTCGGGTTGGAGGGTGCAGCCCCTCCTGGCAGGTGTGTTAGGTAGGCTTCCGCTGCTCGGATAAAGCACTGTGGGTAAGTTGAGGAAGGGAGTTCTTGCTGGTTTGGGTTCCGCCGGGAATGGAACCATCGTGGAGGGTGGGGCAGGCTGAGCTCAGTCTTCAGCCACAACACAGAGCAGGAGGGGAACTGAGGCGGGCAAGCGCTCAGTCTGCCCATGACATTCTTCCTCACGGAGGCTGCACCAACCGGTGCCGCCCCCCAGGGAGCCCATGGGACACACTTGTCCGGCCCGCAGGCTCATGGCGGAGCCTTTAGTCCTGTTCTCACAGCAGGCCGCGGGCAGGCAGTGTAAGGGGTAGGCAGCTCATCCTGGCATCGCAGCGACAGGCCGGTGGCCCTCCGTTAGCCGCCACAGCAGGAATCCTCGTGTAGGTGAGATGAAGGGTGGTTCAGAAGGGATGCTGAATCCCTTCACCCGTTTTTGGAGAAGTAGTAAGAGAAACAGGGCAGGGAGGGCAAGACTGATCGCGTCCGGTCCAGGTCCTGAACTGTCCTGAACAGCAGGTGATGTAGTTCATCCCTCAGACCAGGGAAACTGTCTCCTGTTAGTGTCCAGGCCAGGCTGTGGCACTGGACGGTCTCCCTCCCTGATCACGCCACACCCAGTGTGGTATCTCTGCTTGTGGATCCCGATTCGAACAGCCCCGTGTCTGCCTGTGTGCCGCCAGGCTTCCTGCCACGATGATCATGGACTGACCCTCTGAATTGTCAGCCAGTTAACTGCTTTCCTTGTAAGACTTGCCTTGATCATGGTGTCTCTTCACAGCACCAGAACCCTGACCAGGAGATTTACTTTCCTTATTCCCTGGGAACATTTGAAAGAAACTAAATTCATTAAAATTTTTTTAAACTATTTTATTTACTTTTATGTGTATGGGTGTATCGTGTGTGTGTGTGCATATGCACCCACAGACACCAACTCCCTGGAGTGGGAGTTGTAGTCATTTGTGGTCCATCCAACATGGGTGCTTGGAGCAGAACCCTGGTCCTTCACATGGGCAGTAAACTTTCTTAACAGTCTTTCTTGAGCAGATTCCCCACTGTGTTTAAAGTCACTAGCTTCTTTTCCTCAGCGAGGGCCATTTCAGGTCTTTCTCATGCCTCCATATGTTAGGCACACGTATATTTTTAGCTATTTTATTTTGGTTCTTATATCTCTCTCTCTCTCTTCCAACCCTTATTCCACCCCAATCCCTTCCATCCCCCCCAACACAAGGTAGAAGAAAGTGAGAAGCAAAAGGGGTGTAGAACTCTTTAGACTACTTCTTGTTGATTAGGGTTGTCGGGTGCCTAGGGACAAGTCCAGTCTTCGTTGTCAGAACATTCATTGCTGGAACCACCAGCAAAGGTGAATGGTTCTTGGGTCAGGAGTGAAGATTAAAATTAATAAACTAACACACAACACATGGGACCTTTCCGAGAGGCTCTAGTAGAGACTAGACACCTGGCTTTATTTCAGACTCCTTTTAAGCCAGAGTAAAAACAGCTCAGTACAATGAGTTAAATTCACAAGGATGTGAAACAAGAGGTGTGGTTTTGACAAGCTATCCCACCTGCTGTCACAAACAAAAGGAGATGGACTTGGAAATTCTTCCCTGACTCCAGAGAAGGCCTGGTAAAACCAGTCTTTCCGCTGAGATTTAAATATCAAAGCAGCTGCTAAAACAGTGGCTCCCAACAATTCAGCAATCCAATAATCCAGCAATAGCAAGCACAGCTCAGGAACCAACCAGGGCAGAATCAGCAGCAGCAGAGGAAGAGCATCGGCCCTGAACCCTATGGGGCTCTCCCATTTATACCTTCTCCAGAGCACCCAGAATTAAACTATCTGCAGCTGACACAAATCACACCTCAGCCACAGCATGAGACATGCCATAGTCAGTTGCTGTGGACAAGCTGAAGCACCCCCATATCCCATACATGGGGTTAAAACAAAAACATGTTTACAGAACATAACTGGGTTTTGTTTGGTTTCTGTTGTTTGTTTGTTTCTCTGTGGGTTTTGTTTTGCTTTTTTTTTTTTTTTTTTTTTTTGAGACAGAGTTTCTCTCTGTAGTCCTGGCTGTCCTGGATTCGCTCTGTGGACCAGGCTGGCCTTGAACTCACAGAGATCCACCTGCCTCTGCCTCTTGAGTGCTGGGATTTCAGGCATGAGCCACCATGCCTTTCCTGTCCTTAATCTTCATAGGTGACTTTCTTACCTCTATCACACTTTCCCCTCGCCTCTCACCAAAAGACCACATGCTCAAACACCCTGCCACCAGAATTGTTTCTCTTCCTCTGCAGAGATAATCTGTGATTTGATGTGCAAGGTTGGGTCTTAAGCCTCCCCTAGCTGTCAACTCTTCCTGCCAGGACATACTTTCCGAAAGTTCATTTCTTTGACCTTGGCCTCTATACTGAAGATTGGTGGGCTGGGATGCCCCTCAGGAAGACATGGGGCTGGCTATCTGTTTGGAAGATATAGTTAGATTGGGACATATGAGTCTCTTCTAACAGGTTGCCCCTCCCCTGTTGGGATCCGTAAGCAGGCATCTCTACAGCCAGCCCCAAGGGACCTGACAAACTGGATATCAGGCATCTATGAAGCCACCTGTGGACCACCTGGAACCACCTGCGCATGCTCTGGGTCACCCTATAAGAGAACTCGAAGCTCCTCCTCTCTCTTTTTCTCCTGACCTGCCCAGAGACACTCTCTGTGACCCCTTCCCTCCTCCTTCCCTTTCCCCTTCCCTTAATAAACCTCCCATGTGGAACCAGTCACGTGGCATGATTTGTGAACCCACTGTGTAACTTCATTGCACAATTCTAAAACTGGTGCATTGGCCGGGAATAGGTACCTCCCAGCAGCCACACTGCATGGAGGTTATGGGCATCCCATTGGAGCTGCTGGAAACCTGTGACCCACTTTCCGGCAACTAGATTGCTATCTGCTGCATTCAATAGTGGCTGGATTGGTGAGTTTCCCTCATTGGTTGGCATAAACTTTACTCTGGGTAAGGGAAAATTGACCAGTGAGCATCCAGCAACTTCCCATTACCCTTTGAGGTGGAGGTACCCCTAACCACAGTCTTCACTGGCTACAGTTGACCCTTTTTGCCGACCTCCATTTAGGGCTTCCTTTTTCCCGTGAGAGAGCTTTTTTTTTCCTCTATGTGCACAATTTTCCCCCCTCAAGCTTGCCTACGAAAATCTTAGTGCTAGGTATACTGTGTCTCCCTCAGGCAGCTGTGCCCCTGGTCTCTGGCCAACACTGATGAGTTGTTGGATCAGGTAGGACCACTCTACTGGGTCAGACCTTGCTCTTGGGACACCTTGACAGGTTACTCCTACCCTCCCAATGGGAACAGCCCATTCGTCTGTTCCTCAGGCGTCCCCAGTGAGATGTCTTCTGGAGAATTTTAAAAGCCTACACATGGAGCCCAAGTTAAAGGCCTCTTAGCTCATATGCCTCTGTAATAAAACTTGGCCTACATATTTCTTAGATAATGGTTCACATTGGCCAATTAATGGCACATTAAATTCCAATATTTTACAGGATCTTTTTACTGTCAGCGATCTGGTAAATGGAAGGAGGTATCTTATGTTCAAGCTTTCTCTCTTCACACTAAACTTTCCATCTGCTTTTCCTGTTCTCCTGCCCAACTTCTTCTAGCTGTAAAGTCTCAACCTCAAGAGTTCTCTACCTATGACTCTGCAGAAAAACCTCCACCTCATCGTTCTCAACCTCCAGCTTCTGTCCAACCTCTGGCATCTTCCCCTCCTCCTATATTTCCTCCTCTTCCTCTTTGGCTTCTCCAGAACCCTCATCCCCCTCCCTGGCAATAGGCTGTCCTGGTCGCCTCACCAACAACTATTAACCCCCTGCTACCCGTTCTCTTTCTATTGCAAAGCCCGCTTCCTCTACTCAGCAAAAGGCAGCCTCAATTCTTCCCTTGCGGGAAGTAGCTGGTGTAGACAGCTTAATTAGGGTGCATGTTCCCTTCTCATTAACTGAACTTTCCCAAGTAGAAAAGAGATTAGGATCCTATACCTCTAATCCTTCTATTTTCATTAAAGAATTTCAATCTTAAAGTCTTACCTTCCATGATGTATATATGATTCTTACCAATAACCTATTACCTGAGGAACGCAGCCAAGTTTGGGAACAGGCTAGAGAGCATGCAGATGAGGTTCACCAAACAAATGCAGCTGTTTGTGGCTGAGGTGGTCCCTGACCAGGATCCACAATGGGATTATCATATTCCAGAAGGCATTGTAGCCAGAGATCAGTGTTCACGACCTGCCTCCTGGCTGGTCTCCGCAAGGTGGCCCTTAAGCCAGTTAATTTTGAAAAGCTCCAGGAGGTCATTCAGGACAAGAATGAAAACCTGTCTCAATTCCTAGAGCGTCTTACAAAGGCCCTCTTACAACACACTAATTTAGACCCTGAAAGAACAGAAAGCATGCAACTCCTGATGACCTATTTTTTCTCCCCACAGTTACCCTGACATCAGGGCTAAGCTTAAATGCTTGGAGAGAGGACATCAGACTCCACAGGCAGAAGTCTTAGCACTGGCCTTTAAGGTGTACCACGGGAGAGATGAGAAAGCCTGCAAGCAAAAATACCAAATGTTTGCCAAGGCTATCCACCCGACTGGCCTCAGCCACTACCCAGGCTCCCTTTCCTCCTAAGGCACCAGGACCATGGGGTCCCTGTTTCAAATGTGGTCAAAAAGGTCACTGGGTCCAATTTTGTCCTAACCCCCTGCACAGCACCAGGGCCATGTCCAAAAGGCCACCAAGAAGGACATTGGGTGTTGACTGCAACCATTTCTCCCATGATATGGGGGCATCACTCCCAGATCGCCCTCCGGCCAGTATCCTAGGCCTGGCTACAGATGACTGAAGGTGCCCGGGTTCCTTTGACCCGACTACTTCCATCACTAGCAGGGAGCCATGGGTAATTATCATGGTATTGGGGTGGCCCATCTCTTTCCTTTTGAACACTGGAGCCTGAAGGAATACTGGGGACCAACCTCTCCTAGTTCCCCTATTGTCAGGGTAGGGAACAGCCATGCCAGCCTCCACCACTCAATTGTGTTTTCAGGGGTGTTCCCTTGAGTCATTCCTTTTTAGTGGTGCCAACCTGTCCAGTTCCCTTACTGGGAAGTTACTTTTTAGCCAAAGTGGGAGCCTCTATCTCCTTTACTCCACCCATTTGCCTGACCTCAAGCTCGCCAGCGTCCTCTCTCCTCCTCCTAGCTACCCTACCTACCAGTTGTGACACGTCACTTCCTTTACCAGCCTCTCAAGTGGATCCCAAGTCTGGGATGTCCAAAACCCCTCTGTCGATAGGCACCATTCTCCTGTGGTCATTCAGCTACAGTATTCCACCTGGTATATTACCCAATCCCTGGGATAGGAGAAGTAGAGAAGGTTATTAAACATTCCTTTAAGTGTGGAGAGCTGCTTGTTTGTCAAGCTGCTTTGTTATTTATCGAAAAACAGTTTTCACCCTGGCCTTCACCTTGAGACAGAAAAGAGGAAGTTTCTCCAAGTTCCTTAAAACTTGTTTGTGTGACCTTGGACCATACCTGCTATAGGGAAGTTTTGGAAAACATGACCTTGGACCATATGTGCTATAGGGAAGTAGATTTAGAAAACAAGTTTGGCAGTTCCATGAACTTCTTTCTTGTATTGATGTAACTTACTTTAATTATTTCAATTCTCAGTCCCCACTCAGGAACTGTTTGACTCTGCTGGCAGGCTCCATCATCTAAGGTCATTGCCTCTCTGATATCCTTTCTCCTAAATAATACAAACTTGTCATTTCATCTCCTACTTCAGACTCTGACCTCAGCCTACCAGCTCCTTAATGTGACCCAACCAGGCCATTTTAAAGCTTGCTGGCTGTGTGTCCCACCTGGGACCAACTCAGAACTACCGCTGACAGCTTCTCCGGTGACTCTGTCAAGTAATCTTACTTCACCATTCACTAACTGCCCTGACTCTGATGTTGCCACAACCCCCTACCTTTTTCATATCACTCTCTTTGATGTGGCAAGCTGTCTCAAGGCATCCGGGACAACTCTGTAGGAATGCTAAATTCCTTAGGCTGTAATAAAACTATAATCCTTGATACCCCATCTCAACCCCAATGCCCTACTGCTATAATATCTCGATTCTTTGTGGTACTCAGGTCTACCATTGTCTGCCTGCAGGTTGGTCAGGAGTTTGCATGCTGGTGTTTCTCTTCCCTGAGCTGGGGTAATAAATGAAAAGGAGCCCCTACCAATCCCGGTCGTGGACTCAATAG
>CM053759.1:2716798-2727441 GCA_028658305.1 Pachyuromys duprasi | reverse complement strand
CCAGGCTGCTGCAGTGCCTTTGAAACCATGGACTTGCTAGGCTCTGTGCCTCCCATGGCCTGTTGTTATGTGGGTGATGGTAACACATCTCCTTTTTCTTTTTCTTTCTGTTTTTTTTTCATGATAACTTTTGATACTGCCAGAATGGTGAAACTTATTTCTCTTTTCTCTGCTTGGTACCTCCTGTCTAGTTGCCAAGGGAAATCAGATAAACCCCACGCTCAACATTAATTTAATATCCTGGGGCCAGCTCACAGGCATGCTGTTCACGGTGGCGCCATGCACTAGCATCAGTTGCTTTCTGCCCTCAGTGCAGGCTTCCTGTCAGGCCCATACACTTTACAAGGCTGAGAGTCCTGGCCTGAGCTTCTGAGGTGAAGGTTTAGTCAAGGTTCCCAAGGAACAGACAGGCCAGTACGCTTTACAAGGCTGAGAGTCCTGGGCCTGAACTTCTGAGGTGAAGGTTTAGTCAAGGTTCCCAAGGCAGTGAGGCTTATTTAAGATGGTTCTAATTTTGGAAAAGGCTTCACCATGAATAAGGCTGAAGTTATTCATCATTCATCTAAACAGCGTCTGCTACTCATTCCTGGTACTTAAAATGAACTGGGGGAAGAATGCAAGCCTGAGACCATCCTGTCTAGCCTTCCCCTCACCTCCTCAGTTATGAACCTCTCACTCCTGGGATTTTGATTTGCCTTTTTAGTTTGGTCTGTGGTAGACCAGCCTGACTCCATCATAAGAATGGAAGCCATTTTGTCATAAGGCCAGGACAAGTTCATTTCTGTTTGCTGCAAAATTCAGGTTGACTGTACTTTCAGCTGTTTCTGGAATCTGAAATGATCCCCATCCTATGGCCTTTGAACATACCCTGAGAAGATGCTCTGCCTAATAATTTTAAGCTATTTTGGCCACATTCCTCCAAAACTAAAATTTCTTTGAAAATCCTCCAACCCCTGAAAACCTCCTAGGATTACTTTTTTTTTTTTTTTTACTATATAAATCCTTCCCTTTTCCTGTGTTCAGTGCTGCATTTTCAAAGACCCTTTAGGGAGATAGCCCTGTCTAGCAGAGAATAAAACTTCCTTAAGTTGACCAGAGACTTTGGATAATAGCCTTTCTCTTGCTCATTGGGATTGACAGCTGTTACTCATTTCTGTCCCAATCCCATTATTCTGTCCTGTGCTCTGTGTTGCTGGACTCTGAAAACTACCAAGTGATGACAATATGGGTGCTAGAGGAAGAACATGAGGCTGGAGAAGGCTGGCTCCCTCTCTTCACTGTGGCACCGGGTCTTCATCTCCAGAGCGATGGCTGGCTACCATGTTTGTGGTTGTCAGAGGAGCACCCCATGCACTGTGTTTTCAGATGCTGATTTCAGTGCCTTGAGATCCGGTTACCGCCCTGCCATGGGTACTGTCGAACCATCTCCTGTACTCACGTGATGCTAAGGAATGATCCCCAGTTATCCTTGATTGGCTAAATAAAGATGCTGAAGCCTTTGACTGGGCAGAACAGAGAGAGGCGGAGTTTAGGTTCTTGGGGCTTGGGGTCTGAGACCGTGAGGCATGAGGCCGGGAGAGAGGCAGGAGAAAGAGCCGGAGAAGGAGGAAGAGGGTGGCCTGAGGGCGCAGATCCAGCCCAGAGAGGCTTGCTGGCATACTTCTTATATCTATCTTATTTTGGTTTCTTATGCCTCTTTTTTCTCCACCCCAACCCCTTCCAATACTAGGTAGGAGAGACAGAAGGTTAGTGGGGAGAGTGGGCGTAGTTTTCTTTAGCTGCTTCCTGCTGGTTAGGGTTGTCAGATTCCTTGGGGAGAGTCCAGCCTTCCTTTCAGGAGATCTCTAACTTCTTTTATTTTGTGTCAAACTCTATCAGCAGCAACCAGGAGCAGCAGGGAGGAGCAGCAGCCTGCTTCTTTCTCCAAGCCCCCTTTCTCTCTCTGGGCTCTGGCGTTTATTCCTCTCCAGAGTCCTCGGATCTAAACTGTCTGCAGCTGGCAAAGAGCCCCTCTCAGAGCCCGCACGAGGCGAATAGTCTGCTGCTGTGGACCCTCTGAATCAGTCCCACACCCCACACCTGGGAACAAACCAAAACCATGTTTATAGATCATAAACCAAAACTTCCACAGCAATGAATTATTGGCAAGTAACTTGGATTGTGTGGCTGAGATGGCTGAGGAGCTCAGAGAGTTGGTATCTGCCCAGCACCGGTGCCTCAAGCTTGTGAAATAAATCAGTCTCCGTGTCGATTATTTTGGGAGCCAGCGGGGTTAAAGGAAACTCCTGCTTTATTAATTATCTCTTACAGTGGTTTTCCCGCATCACCTTTCTGTGTGGTCAGTGACCAGCGTGCCTGCCAGTCTTCCTGCCGGAGCCGGTTCCAGCCAGTGCGTTTTGGAAACACAGACTCTCCCTTTTATTCCCACAGCGGTGAAGTTGCTTCCTGGAGTGTTGTCTCATGAGATGTTCCCACAGGCTCACGCAGACTGCGTGCCCCACTGTGCTGTCCGTAGCCCCGCCTCTCGCCTCCTGTCTGAAGTGAGGAGAGACATCCTCGAACAGATGCTTCTGCTTCCATAGTGTCCCGGGGACAAGCAACCTCGGACAGACCCTCAGAAACCACAGGCCCAAGCCAGCACTTCCTTCTCCGTTTCCTATATGGCAGGGCTTCGCCACAGTGACAGAGACTGACACAGTGGTTCAGCCTGGGACGTGGCTGCAGGGTGTGGGGAGGAGTGGGCAGAGGTGGGATCTATATATGGCAACAAAGTTTCAAAATATATGTTTCCTTCATTTCTCCCCTTACCTTTTGGGCCTCCAGTTGCCTGTAGGCATGTCTTTTTCATAGTATCCCTTAACACCTAAGTATTAATTTTTAAGACATATTTTAATTTATTGTTTGAGAAGTTCATACATGCATACAATGTATTTTTATCATATTTACCCCTTTTCCAAATTCAATCTCTCTCCCAAGTTTACTCCTTTTTTTGTTTGTTTGCTTTTTGATAACCCATTGAGTCCAGTTAGTGCTGTGGGCGTACACATGGGTGTGCAGCCAGCTGCTGAAGCTTAGACAACCCACCAGGGCCACACCCCACAGAAAACCAACTGGAAGCTACCTTAGAAGTCAGCACCTGTCCTTGGCTGCTCAGCCGGAGGTGGGGGCTCTGTGCTCCTCCCCTGTCAAGGCTGCTGGGTGTGCTGGCTTGATCTTGTGCAGGCAACCAGAGCTGCCGTGAGTTCTTGAGTGTCCTGGCCATGTCATGTCTGGAAGACGCTTTTCTTCCATTCCTCACTGACCCCTGGATTTTAGATTCTGTTAATATTTTTTCAGCCTTAGTCTCATATTTAAAGACGTGTTTCTGTTTTAGTTGCACGTATGTGGGTACGTGCACCTGCGTGCCCGAGGAGGGTGGTGTTACAGTGGTGCTGCTGGCGGTAGTATGAGGGGCCAAGCTCAGGTCCTCTGCAAGAACAGAAACGTTCCTAACAGCTGGGCCGTCTCTCCAGATCCCTTTTTGAATACAGTGAATAATGTGGAATAACTTGAAATTCATTGACTTTTTAAATCTTTGTTCCACTATAAAAATCTATCTAGTGTTGGTATAATGTTCTTTTGAAATGTACACACCTTATCCTTGTTCATTCAAATGCTGATCTCTCCACCCCCACTCTCTGGTTTCAATCCGGATATTGTATTGTGATACTTATTCTAAGCATCCTGTCTCAACTCTGTGTAAACAGGCCAAAATAAAGCAACTAGCCACACTGTTGAGCCCTGGGAGGAGCCAGAGGGCAGGAAATGAGTGGGAGGAGAAGGGGCGAGGAGAGCTAGGGGAGAGAGCTGGAGGACAGATCTTGGTGGATGTGGAGCATGAACCAGACCTAAGATTCCAAAAGCAAGTGTAATGGGTAAAATCTAAACGTTAGGAAACTGTGAGGCCTTGGAGGTTTAGGAGGGAGTAACTATTGCCCAGCATTGTGTTCTAGGTTAACTAAATATACCAGTCTCTGTGTGGTGATTTGGTTATACAGCTGTTTAGGATTAACAGCAGCTTTACCAGAAGATATATCAATAGCAAATATTAATAGTCTCATATAACAATCTAGTGAATTAGAAATATTCAGATATATTTTTACAGCTATAACATTTTCATTTAAGATATTTGTGTATGAAGTTATAACTGATTTCTTCAAACTATTAGGCGCAGTACCTCAGAGATGGAGTTGGAGCTGTTGGTGTGTTTGTCTATCCACCATGCTTCTCCACCCTTATTCCACTCTAATCTCTTCCAGCTCCCCAACACCAGGTAAGAGAGGAAGGATAGAGGGGAAAGGGGGCATATGCCTCTTAGGCTACTTCCTGCTGGTTAGGGTCGTGGGGTTCCTTGGGGCAAGTCTAATCTATGTAGTCAGGATATCTCCAACTTTTGTGGAGTGCTTCCGAGTGTTCTGGGCTCTGGCCTTTACACCTTCTCCAGAGCACACAGAATTAAACTATCCGCAGCTGGCACAAATCACACCCCAGCCAGAGCAAGAGACAGTCATAGTCAGCTGCTGTGGACAGCTGAAGCAGCCCCTGTCTCACACCTGGGATTAAAACAAAAACAGTCACATAATACAACTGGGCTTTTTAAGACACCAAAGTTATCACCTCAAAAAGTGTTTGCTAAACAATTGAGAGGTTAGACATTGGGCTCTGCAGAACCACGCAAATGTGGAACAGGTATGGTGGCCTCAGAGGCTGGAGATGAGGTATACGTGGAGCAGACTGGCTAGTTACACTAGCGAAAGTGGCCAGGTCTAGGTTTGACTGCGAGACGCTGCCTCAAAAAGAATAAGGTTGGAGAGCAATGAATGAAGAATCCTGACACCAACCTCATACTGTGCACAAAGATGCATATGTAAACATGCATGCACACACACGTGAGCATTCACACATATATATGAATATGCACGCACACATGCACACACACAAACATAAAAAAATGGAAGCAGTTAACCCTCTTACAACATTTTTTAAAAAACTCACTCCCAAGAGGCTATTCAACCATGTACAACTATAGTTTTCTAGGACTCTAAGACCCCAGCCACAGATCCTAAGCTGTGCAAAATGCCCCATGCCTCTGAGGACACTGACCACTGGCCCTGGTCCCAACAGTGGTTATAGCCTTGCTTTTACTGCTTTAGCTCTTTCCTCATCCCTGTGAGGTATCCATCAAGCCACTTTACAGGGCACTATGGCTATTTATGTCAATGTAACACAAGATGGAGTCATCCGGGAAGAGGAATGCTCCACTGAGAAAATGACTGCATAAGATCTTTCATAGCCCAGAGTAGTGCGTTTTCAGGCTGAGCAAGCATGCAGAACAAGCCAGTGAGCAGCACTCCCATGCTTCCTGCTTCACTTCCAGCCTCAGGTTCCTGCCTTGAGTTCTGTCCTGGCTTTCTTCAGTTGCCTGAAATAAGCAAACAGATATTTTCCTCCTCAAGTTGCTTATGGTCATGATGTTTTACCACAGTAGCACAAACCCTGACTAAGACACAATATCACTCAACAAATGGAAACTCTGTTTCCCTTTGAGATAGGGCCTCAGCTAGTCTGTGTTTGTTTTGAATTCTGTAGGTGCTAGGATGTCTTTAATCGTCTTGCATTTGCTTCCTCAGTGCTGGGATTACAGGCAAGCACTGCTGCACCCAGTTTAAGAGGTGCTGGCGTGGAACCCAGAGCTTTGTGCATGCCAGGCACTCCACCACCTGCTACCTTCCCAGACCTGCAACTTCCTTAAGAGAGAGAGAGCAAGCCAATGATATCTCATAAATGCTTACATAGATTTAAGATTTATTCATTATAAAAGCTGTGTGAATGTCTGTGATGGTTTGAAGGATAGTGTGCCCCAGACTCATAGGGAAGGGCGTTACTGGAAGTGTGGCCTTGTTGGAGGAAGTGTGTCAGTGTGGGGCAGGCTTTGAGGTTTCAGAAGCTCAAGCCAGGCCCAGTGGCGCCTGGTCTCTTCCTGCTGCCTGAGGATGCAGAGGTAGAACTCTCTGCTCCTCTCCAGCACCACGTCTGCCTGCACTCCGCCGTGATTCCCACCGTGATGACACTGTGAGCTATCTGCAATCAAATGCTTTCCTTTGTAAGTTCTGTGGAAAATGTAATTTTAAAATCACACACTTAATATCTATATTACACATTGATAATTGCATATATACATCACACACACTTGCTCAAATGTACTCATGGGTGCGCGCGCACGCGCGCGCGCGCACACACACACACACACAGGCATGAAGATACTTGGGTGGGACTCTCCTTTCCTGGAAGCCCACATTTATGTCTCTACATCTTTGGTTTGTGTGCTGTTGGTTTTTCCTCTTCCTTTTCCCTCCTGTCTCCTCCATCTTATTCCCTCCTCTCAGTTTTCCTTCCCCTCCCCCCTTTCTTCTCTGTCTCTCTCTCTCCTCCTCTTCACAAGATTTTATCATGAAGCCCTGGTTGGTCTGGAACTTCCGATTCTGCTGCTGCCCCAATGGATGGGAATACAGAAAACCCCAGTCTTGTCCTGTCATTTTCTCCACTCTCTCCCCCTCCTCCTGCTCACTCTCTTTCCCTGTGGTGGAGGTGCCCAGGGAGTGGAGCTACATTAAAGGATTAGGAGGTATGGCCTTGTTGGAGGAAGTGTGTCACTACAGGTGGATTTTGGTGTTTCAAATGCTCAACCCAGTTTCCGAGTTTCTCTCTTCCTGTTGCCTACAGACCCAGTGACAGACCAGCCTGACTCCATTTTAAGGATGGAAGCCATTTTGCTATAAGGCCAGAATAGGTTCATTTTTATTTGCTACAAAATTCAAGTTGACCTTGCTTTAACCTATTTTGGATTTTTCTTTCTTTCTTTCTTTCTTTCTTTCTTTCTTTCTTTCTTTCTTTCTTTCTTTCTTTCTTTCTTCCTTTCTTTCTTTCTTTCTTTTTAGACAGGGTCTCTGTGCATATCCCTGGCTGTCCTGGACTCACTCTGTAGCCAGACTGGTCACAAACTCAGAGATCCCTGCCTCTGCTTCCTGAGTGCTGGGATTCAAGCTATGCGCTGCCACCTCCCCAATGTGTTTTTGAAATTTGACATGCTCCCTACCCTATGGAGTTGAACACCTTGAATGTACCCTGATAAGACATGTTCTGCTAAATAGTTTAACATGTTCATCCAAGTTCTTATGTAACTAGAATTGTTCTGGACCCCCCCCCCCCCCGTGGCCTCCAAGGCTCTTGGGATTTATAAAGCTGACCTCCTCCTGCACTGCATGCTATATTGGAGTTTATAAAGCTGGTCTCCTCCTGTACACCATGCTATATTATTTTCAAACTCCACGTTAGGGAGATAGCCCTGTCTGAAGGAACTGAAGCTTGCTTAATTTGGCCAGAGTTTGGGCAATGGTCTTTACTCTCGCTCGGTGGGAGTGGCTCCAGATGTAGACTTCTCAGCTTCCTCTCCAGCACCGTGCCGGCCTGTGTGCCGCCATGCTTCCTGCCGTGGTGATGATGAAGCAAACCTCTGAACTGTAAGCCAGCCACTTACATGGTTTCGTTGTAAGAGTGTGGTCATGGTGTCTCCTCACAGCAATAGGAACCCTAAGACACTCCGTCTGTCTCCCTCCCTGGGCTTATCCTGAAGCCCTGCAGCATTCCTTAGTGCTATCAGACAAACCCAGCACCTGAGCTTCACCTGAAGTCCTTTCTGCCCTGTGCTCAGAACTCAACTTCACCTGAGGGGCGCTCCCTTCAGGGAGGACTCCTGTATCGCCTCACTGTTGGTGATGTACTTATATGGGGCAGGATGGGAAGAGAAAGAAAGAGAGCGACAGAGACAGACGGAGACAGATAGAGGCAGACAGAGATAGAGGCAGACAGATACAGATAGAGATAGACATAAGCAGACAGAGAGAGACAGGCAGAGACGGACAGAGACATAGGCAGAGAGGCAGACAGAGGCAGGGAGAGGCAGATAGAGACAGAGAGAGACAGGTAGAGGGAGATAGAGGCAGACAGAGGCAGACAGATTTTTGGTGTGGCTCAAACTTCACAGCCCTTTGTGTCCCTTCTTCACACTGCTTCATTCTGAAGTTAACAAAGCATTGTCAATGAATTCAAAACATGTACTTTTGCATTTTTACTCTGAGTTTTGTATTTTGAAATAACTATCTGCAGCCCCTAGTCTAGGTCACATTGCACGCTGGCCTGGAAGGGCTTATGCGATCCCCTTATGGTCATCTGGAAGATTTTGAGTTTTCCTTCTTGCTAACAAGCAGGACATAGACTTTAGCTCTTGTTTGTTTGTATCTGTTTTTAAAACTCATTTGGAAAACTCTTCTGTGGCCCGAGACTTCTTGCTTCTTATTGCAGTGTCACTGTGAAGAGCAGATGGCAGTACATTTTCACTCGATTTAAGAACTCCAATTTCTGTTGCTTTTATAGACTGGAATTTTTAACACTGCCTTTGAAAGCTGTCTGTGAGCCCCAAGAATGATTCAAGTCTGTGTCCTAACATGGCACTTATGCCGGAATGTTGATGCAGAGTGGACATGTTCAAGTTAGTTACAGCTGGCTCAACATCTGGCTCTTCAACAAAGAGCCGAAGACATTTGGGTACATTTTTTTTATCTGTGAAATATTGACTGTCTTCTTACCAAAGACCACTGGAAAGCAAAACAAAACCAAGTACCAAGCATATTAGACGTACTGTCGTAAAGATGTGTATTCCCTGTCAGAGGAGGGTAATTATGAGGTGGGGGCTAAGGAATGTGTGATGTTCAGTTTTAGCTATCAACTTGACACCACCTAGAATCAGCAGAGAAGAGTGTCGGTGAGGAACTATCCAGATCACAGTGGCCTGTGGGGATGCCTGTGGGGACTGTCTAGATGGATAACTTATCCAGCCCACCGTGGGCAGAGCCATCCTCTATGCTGCGCCCTAAACTGTTTGAGTATAAAAACAAGACGTCAGCATGAATGCATTCATTTTTACCTGCACTTGACTGTGCATATGGTCTGACCAGATGCCTCAAGGTCTTTAATTAAAAAAATATTTTATGTATGTGGGTGTATGTATGTTTTTGTATCATGTGCATGAATGCCCCAGGAGGCCAAAAGAGGGTGTAGGATGTCCTGGAACTGGAGTTACAGATGGTTGTAAGCCAACACGTAGTTGCTGCGAATCAAACCCTGGTCCTCTTGAGGAGCAGCGGTGTCCTTGATCACCGAGGCATCTCCCCAGCCCACCGTCTCAAGCTCTTGACCTCCCTGTGATAACGGACGGTAGCTGAAACAGTAAATCGAATAAACTTTCCTTCCTAAGTTGTGTCCTACCATGTCCTACCTATCACAGCCACACAAACGACAGGAGAGCAGCAGGGTAAACTGAAGCACAGAGCTGCTTGTGACAGCAAAATTATCAGCAGCTTTCCATTGAGGCCAGACTGTGGGCTCAGATTTTAGTGGCTCATGGTCTTGTAGTTGGGTTTTTCATTTGTTTGTTTGTTCACAGTGCTGTATACAAGTTGGGATAGCCATTTCTGGATTCTCTCACACAGGAACGAGATTTTTTAATTTCAGTCTTTATTGATCATGTCATGCTGGTGTTACTGCAGGTATGAAATACAACAGTAGACTTAAAGATACCGCAGTGACTATGTGCTCATTATGATGTTAGCGTCCTTGCTTGTTTTTGTCTTTAGATACAGTTTTATACTGTAGCCCAGGCTGGCTCAGAACTATGTAGCTCAGGCTAACCTTGAACACAACTCTCCCATCAGCAGTAAGGGGACAGAGACATTCATACTCTCAGCCAATTATGAAGCCTGATTTTTCTAAACTTAATTAATTTATTATCTTACTAAATGCAACTTTCTCATTAATTATTGCTAGAGGAAGTAATCTGCGAATTTAGGAAACTTAAGGAAAGAAGTTTAGATTTAGATTTCAAATACTTAAGTTTGCTAACTCTCATGGTGTTAACTTTCAAGACCCCAGACCTTAGCACGACTAACACCATTTTGAAGGGACCATTCTCACCATATAACCCAGTGTGTAAAGGCCCCAATGCCTGCCAAAATCCTGACTCTGGACTCTGGACTCCCTCATCTGCAGAGGCGGAGGCAGCAGCTGTCTGGCTGGGTGTCACTGTCTCACACCCAGAACTGGAGCAGAGTGCCAGCATCACCTCAGACAGGCACATGCTCACCATCCAGCTGCAGCTGCAGTTCGTGGGGACCACTGAGCTTCATCCATCAAAGACTTTATAGTTGCAGGATCCAGGAAAGTCCCTAAATGTGCTAACTTTGCTTTTTGGGTTTTGCCTCTTGCTAATTCTTCTTGCTCGATGAAGTGTGTCAACCTGGATGTGGTTTTGTCCATAAAAGAAAAAACGAGGCTCAGGCATGCTCCCACACAGCCACTGGCAGCAGCACAGACTTCCTATGCAGTTTTTTAAAAATGTAATTTATTTATTTTTATATTAATCACAGGTTATGTCCTTTGTATCCCATTCATAGCCCCCTCCCTCACTCCCTCCCACTCTCCCCATCCCTCCCTCATCTCCCTGCCCCCCTCCAAGTCCACTGATGGGGGAGGAGGAGGACCTCCCCCCC
>CM053759.1:2675070-2716698 GCA_028658305.1 Pachyuromys duprasi | reverse complement strand
GCTACCATGGGCCACATCTGAGCAGGGGTTCTAGGTTATATCCATACTTGGTCCTTGGCTGGAGAAACAGTCTTATAAAAGACTCCTGTGCCCTGATCTATTTGGTCTTTGTGGAGCTTTTGTTCTTGCCAAGTCTTACTAACTCCCCCTTCTTTCATATGATTCCCTGCACTCTGCTGAAGGCTTGGTTGTGAGTCTTAATATCTGCTTTGATACATTGCTATGTAGAGTCTTTCAGAGGCCCTGTGTGGTAGACTCCTGTCCTGCTGCTTGTTTTCTCCTACGTTCAATGTCCATCCCATTTGTCCATCTAAGCGAGCATTGATCATCCCAACCTGGGTCCTCCTTCTTGTTTATCTTCCCTAGGTGTATAGATTTCAGCATGGCCTTCCTATCCTATAGGTCTACATAAGTGAGTATATACCATATGTTTCTTTCTGCTTTTGGCCTATGCAGTTTTAAGAACATCTGTGTGTGTTCCTGGGGGAGCCACACTGTGACAATGGGGTGAAAGTTAGCCAAATGAAAGGTAATTGTTTAGAGAAACTAAGCTGTGAGGGGCTGTGCGCCTTTCCCCGGCTCTGCTGGAGTCCTGCCCTCATGTTAAGCATTCAGCCAGAGCTGCTGGGAGCTGATGTGTGCACAGCCACGTCATGCTCAGAAGGCAGCATTCCACAACTCTCCTCTGCCTCCTCCGGAGCTTACATTCTTCCACCTGCTCCTCCATGGCATTCCCTGAGCGTTAATGGAGGGAGGCTGAAGAGATGATTCATCCACAGTTGACTACTCACAGTTGCTTTTTCTCAGCACTTTGGCCAGTTATGAGTCCCTAGCCTTTACCATTTCCCGCTGCAGAAAGAAACACCTCTGACCAGGGCTGAAAGCAGTGCAAATATGTGGGTATAGACGTAAATATTACGTAGGTGGTTTGACAACTGGATCGTTTAGTGGACCATCACCAGCAGGTTCCCTTTCGTTAGGGAATAATTTCAGAAAATGCTGATTCTGTTTGCTTCTGAAAAGCCAAGTATAACCAGCCAGTTTTCTACACTTACTGATTAATGATCTTATATCCAACCCCCCCCCCCCACACACATACACTGAAGAATATTGTTTTAAGGACATTTCAACCCAGAACACCCATAGTTTCAGAAACGCCCTTGCTCCTCACATCAGGTGCTTGGCTGATTTTCTTTCTGCTGCCGTGTGAGTTTCTGGAGATGCAAGCAGAGCGCGTCTGGTTGCAGATGCTTCATTAATTGCAAGGTTAATAGAACTGTGACTTCCCCCAGGGAAAGCAGAAATGGAAAGATAAACAGAAAACCAAAGACAACACATTCTATTCATGGACTTCAGAACAGGATTCCTTAGCCATTTCCTTGCACTGGGCTTAGAGCTGAGGTCTCGCTGATTGTAAGGATGTCTGGGTGCCCACAGGGTTTAAAGGCTCAGGCTGCCCTGATCCAGTCTCCAGGCAGGAGCCTGCGATTACAGCTACTACCGCCCTTCCTTATTCTTCTGTGTGGCTCTGGTCTGGTAATAGCTATCATTTCTCCACAGGTGCTAAGTGCAGAGAACAGATTCAGCGTTTTCTCTGCTTTGGCTCATTTAATCTTCACTACAACACTAAGGCCTGTGACCTTTGTATTACGGAGGAGAGAGTAACTGACAAAGGCTGGACAAAGGCAGACTGCAGAGGCAGCACTAGCGCAGGCAGGCTGGCTGACAGATGCCTCCTGAAGCAACAGCGCCGTGGCAGGGATGCAGGCCCTGGGCCTCCTGTCCAGGCTCAGTCTCAGCTGTGTGTAGCTTGGGGACATTGTCTCTCAGTTGCCTTCTTTAAGAATGAGATGGTTTACCCAATTAAACTTAGCAGGAAGTCTGGATGAGTGGTGTATGGACCTGTACACAGACACTCCCTGAGAGAACTCCTAACTAAAACAATGAGAAGATGCTCCCATCTGTCAGAAGAGCGGAAATCCAGGGTGCTGGTGACAGCACGGAGCAGTGGAACTCTTCCTCATTGCTGGAGGAAGGCAAAACAGTATCATCATATTTTGAAAACGTTTGCTAGTTCTTGTAAAAAGAAGCACAACTAGCAGTTGCAGTCTTTAGTATGTGTTCTGATGAGCTGAAAACATCTCCACTACAAAGCGTGAGCACCGATGTTTATAACAGGTTAATTCATAGCCACCAAGACTTGGAAGCAGCTGATATGTCCTGCAATGGGTGAGTGTGCCCACCTACACAACGGAATGTTATCTACAAAGCCTACACAAGGGCATCTGAAGAGCATATTGCTAACTGAAAGAAGTCACAATAAAAGATGGTCTATTAAATTTTAAATTTCAACCACAGGACATTCTGAAAAAGCAAACTAAGCAGAGTAAAAGCAATCATTGGTTGCCAAGGACTAGAGGTGTGCTTCTCAACCTTCCCGGTGTTGTGACATGTTACTGCAGCTTCTCATGTTGTAGTGCCCCCGAAAAGTATTTCATTGCTTCTTCGTAAGTGTAATCTTGCCACTGTTATGAATTGTACTGTAAACACCTGATGTGCAGGATACCTGATATGTGACCCCTGTGAAAGGGTCACTTGACCCCCATAGGGGTCGAAGCCTTAGGACGAGAGCCACTGACTTAGAGGTAAGAGGGATGGATGGATGGGGATCGCAGAAGTTACAGAAGTGGTGAACCTATTTCATGTGACACCATGGAGCTATATGCATGCCACTGTCCCCTCGTGCAAACTGAACGATGGGTGTCATGGAATTTAGTTAATAGTACATCAGCAGCAGACTAGGGCCCTGGCCCCCACCACCAGCCTGTAAAGAAAGAATCAGTGATAACAGAAGCACACCAGTGGGAGATGTTCATAATTGGGGAACTAGTATGTGTAATAAGATTTGGGGTAGAGTGTGTGGGCTGTCTGTATTCTCTACACACTTTTTTTTATAAACCTAAACATGTATAGAGAAGAAAGGTTTACATGACCTGAGGAGAAAGCTGACCATGAAAACATCTGTGAAGACTAAATCTGGCGTGAGTGTGGGGTGCAGCACAACCGTAATCCAGCACCAGACAGACTGAGGCGGGACGATCAAGAGCTGGACGCAAGACTGGAATAAATCCATTTCTAGGCCAGCCTGTGCTACAAAGTGAGACTATCCCAAAACTGTGATGGTCTCTTGAAAGCAGGCACAGCGGATCTGATCTGTCCAGAGGACAATGTGCACCCTACAAGGCCCTTGAATACTCTTAAAGGAGACACCGGGGCCCTGGCCACTTTGTCTCTTTTGCCCCTGAAGTGAGCAGTTGCCTCTACCACATGTGCTCTCTGTATTGAGCTGCTGCTTTACCAGAAGCTCAGAAGCAGCAGAGCCAACTAGCCTGTAGCACTTGCTTTCCTGTTGGTGACAACACACTGTGAGCAAAGGCAACTTAGGGCAGAGCCTGGTTTGGCTTAGGTCCATCATGGTGGGAGGCATGGCCACAAGGGCAGTTTTGTCTGGAGATGCAGGAGGCAGAGAGACAGCATCTTCAACCACAAACAAAGCAGGGAGAGTGGCCTGGGAGTAGGCGAGGCTATCAGTCAAAGCGCCCCCAGAGATGTACATCCTTCAGTAGTGCTTTCCAATAACCTCCACACAGCATCACCCACTGAGGACTAATAACCTCCCACAGATCATCACCCACTGAGCACCATAACCTCCCACAGAGCTTCACCCACTGAGGACTAATAACCTCCCACAGTGAATCACCCACGGAGTACCAATAAACTCCCACAGAGCATCACCCACTGAGAACCAAGTGCTCAAATACATGACACTGGGAGACAGTTCTCATTCAACCGGCACAACCACAGACAGAACCCTCTGAGCCATGAGCCATGAGGACCTGCTTCTGGGATACCTCACTCAGGATGATCTTTTCTAGTTCCCACCATTTGCCAGCAAATTTCATGATTTCCTTGTTTCTAATTGCTGAGTAGTATTCCATTGTGTAAATGCACCACAATTTCTGTATCCATTCCTCAACTGAGGGACATCTGGGTTGTTTCCAGATTCTGGCTATTATAAATAAAGCTTTTAGGAACATGGTTGAACAAATGTCCTTATTGTATACTTGAGCATCTTTTGAATATATGCCTAGGAGTGGTATAACTGGATCTTGAGGTAGCACTATTCCTAATTGTCTGAGAGAGCACCAGATTGCTTTCCAAAGTGGTTGTACAAGTTTACATCCCCACCAGCAATGGAGGAGGGTTCCCCTTTCTCCACATCCTTTCCAGCATGTGTTGTCACTTGAGTTTTTGATCTTAGCCATTCTGATGGATGTAAGGTGAAATCTCAGGGTTGTTTTGATTTGCATTTCCCTGATAGCTAAGGATGTTGAACATTTCTTTAAGTATTTCTCTGCCATTCGATATTCCTCTATAGAGAATTCTCTGTTTAGCTCTGTACCCCATTTTTAATTGGATTACTTGATTTGTTGCTGTTTAATTTCTTGAGTTCTTTATGCCCTCTGCCAGATATAGGGCTGGTGAAGATCCTTTCCCAATCTGTAGGCTGTCATTTTGTTCTGATGACAGTGTCCTTTGCTTTACAGAAACTTTTCAGTTTCAATGAAGTCCCATTTATTGATTGTTGATCTTAGAGCCTGTCCTGTTGGTGTTCTGTTCAGGAAGTTGTCTCCTATGCCAATGAGTTCAAGGCTCTTCCCCATTTTTTCTTCTAATAGGTTTAGTGTGTCTGGTTTTATATTGAGGTCTTTGATCCACTTGGACTTGTAGGGTGATAAGTATGGATTATTTTCATTTTCTACATGCATTTTTCTACATGGATTTTTCTAACATCCAGTTAGACCAGCACCACTGGTTGAAGATGCTATCTTTTTCCATTGTATGGTTTTGGCATCAAAAATCAGGTGTCCATAATTGTGTGGGTTTATTTCTGGGTCTTCTATTTGATTCCATTGGTCCACCATTCTGTTTCTATGCCAGTACCACGCAGTTTTTATTACTGTTGCTCTATAGTATAATATAGATCAGCTTGAGATCAGGGATGGAGATACCTTCAGAAGATCTTTTATTGTAGAGAATTGTTTTAGCAATTCTGGGTTTCTTGTTCCTTATGAAGTTGAGAATTTTTCTTTCAAGGTCTGTAAAGAACTGTGTTGGTAATTTGATGGGAATTGCATTGAATGGGTAGATGAACTCATCTTGATAATTTATTCCAGGTAGTTCTTACTGAAAGGTAAGTTTACTCAGTGAGCTGATACACAGGCACAGACAGGTCTTTGAAGGTGGGAACAGTGTTGGTTAGGAAGGCTGGCTGTAATGAGCAAATGAACCAGTGTCAAAGAGTCAACGCAGACCCCAGGCTGGCTGAGATAAATCTTGTGAAAATGACATCATGTGTAGTGAACACACACTAATACACACAAACAAGTTCACAACCTATGTGTGCAGTGGAACTAATCTTGCTCAGTGTTAGGCGAAGAGGGGGAAGGCCTCTTCTGTCCCAGATTCTCCTGGTCAGATGGACAACCCTCTGCATTGCTCAGGCTATAAAAACTACTGCTTACAAGGCCATGGGCAACTTAGGGCTTTTGGCCTGGGGAGGAGGAAAAGGAAGCTGAAAAGGACAGACAGAAAGGCAGGGTGGATTGGTCTGGCTTTATGGGCAGAGGAGGGAGTGTGCAATGTCTTAAAGAAACACTTCTAGTTCATGAGTTTTCCTTCTCTTCTCATGTTATATCTTCCCTCTCTGAGGCTTCTTTCTCCCATTGAGTTCTTGCTCTCCAGGATAGAAGTCAGTGACTTGTTTGCTCACATCTGATCCACAAGTTGTAGTCAGAGAGAGAGAGAGAGAGAGAGAGAGAGAGAGAGAGAGAGAGAGAGAGAGAGAGAGAGCGAGCGAGAGAGAGAGAGAGAGAGAAAGAGAGAGAGGCAGAGATATAGAGAGACAGACAGAGAGAGACATACACATACAGAAAAACAGACAGAGATGGCCTAGCATTGGCTTTTGATATCCAAAAGCCCACCCACAGTCACACAGCTACTCCAACAAGGCCACACCTCTTAGTCCTTTTCAAGTAGTTTCACTCACTGGGGATAAAGCATTCAAATTTGATATGAGCCTATGGGGACCATTCTCATTCAAACTACCACAATAGTTAAATGTATACATTTTTCTAAATGTTAGGTAGTCTGTAAAATGCTACCTGTTTGTTTGGTTTCAGGGCTGTTTGGCACTGAACAACCAATTGTGCTCTCCCCTGGGGAGGACCATCCTTCCCTTTCCCAGCTTTCCTTGTTTGCCTATAGTTCCTGGAGCCCAGTCCCAACGGATACGTCTATAAAACACCAAAGGCCCAGGGAACATTGTGGAAGAAGGAGCAGAAAGGTCGGAAGAGACAGAAGATCAGGGAGTTTGCTGTGAGAGCATGTCTTCTAGTGACATCAGAAGCCACACCCATGCAGGCTCACCAGCATGACTGCCCAAATGTGAGCTGAACAAGAGCCATGCCAATGAATTCGCCAAACCGGATGTAGAAAAGCTCATGAGGCCTTAGTGTGGATATCTGTCACCCCTAGGTACAGACTCAAGTTTGTCTGAAGCTGGTTGGAGCCTGGCCAGCCAGCAAAGCTCGTCAGCACCTGCAGCAGTTCCCAGGGCAAGCTTCTGAGGTGAAAGGAACCTGATGCTAACAGCGCACCTCCGGGGTGCGGTCCTCCATCGCAGCTGTATTTTGAAGGTCGTTTTCTCTTTCCAAGTGATGCTGGGGACTGAGGCCTACAGAGAGGGGTCTCATTAAGAGTTCCTCCACACAAAGCTGGAAGATATTCACCCTGCTGGTACACAACTGTTACATAGAAACACAGGAAAGGTGAGCCGGTGACACTGTGATACCAAACACAGCTGCGGAAGCTCATAGCTCTTCAACGACCCAAGACAATGAGATGGTAGAAATGCCAGCAAGTAATGTTCAAGTTTAAAGTCTTATTTTAAAAGATGTATGACCTCAAAGAAGATTCAGACAGACAAATAAAGTCAAGACATGGAGAAGAAATTTAGCAACTTGGATAAGAAGTTCTACAAAGGGATTAAAAACCATGAAATAAAGAGAAAATTTGACAATAATGTGTTAAATAAATAAAATTTATAAACCTAATTGAAACATCAATAGACTAGAGAAGATAGAGGAAAGAACATCGGGGATTGAAATGGGTTGTTAGAATCAGATACCAAAAATTGAAAGGTTAACTATGAATGCAAATGTGAGACCCAGGGACATGATTAAGAGATAAAACCTGAGCGTGAGATACAGATGATAGGGACAGGAAAACCTATTCACTGTATTCTTAGCAGAAACATCCCCAAATCTTGGGAAATATATGGACTTTCAAATAAAGGAAGCATCTAGAACCTTTAATACAGGAGACCAGAAAAAACAAAAAACAAAAAACAAAAAACCAACCTTCTGTGTGTGATGCTTAAGGTGACGAGAATGCAGAACAATGACAGAAGAATATGGAATTCTTCAAGACACAAGTGCCACGGGCAACAGATGGGGGGAACAATAGACCCCCCTTTAAAGGCAGGTGGGTACAGACTGGTGTAGTGCAAGTCCTAATGGAAAATAACAGCTAACGAAGATTACCCTACCCACTGAAGTTACCTGTCCTGTAAAACCACAGAGCTGGAGCAGAGGGCAGCTCAGTGGGTGATGCAGTTGCTGCGGAAGCCTGATGACATAAGTCAACTCTCTGAATCCACGCAAAGGTGGAAGGAGCGAGGGACCTCTACAGAGCTGCCCTATGACCTCGTATGGGCACTGTAGCACATGTACTCGGACACACACACCACATACACACAGCAGTATAAAATTAACTAGAAATAAAGACCTTCCAGATAAGCATGAGCTAAAGTGATTTATGACTTAGATTTTGCTAAGGCAATAATGACTCCATGACAGCGTCAGAGAAGCTTACAGGAGGAAGCTCACGGAAGGGGAAGAAGGATGTGAACAGGACAGCAGGGCTGGAATGGTAGCCCAGCCTGCTAACCCGCCTCTGCCTGGAGGGAGGGCACTGCTGATTTGCCTCTTTTCCATGATGCCCTCAGCCTGTTCAAACCACGTGCAGCATCCCCCAAATCTTTAAAGGTGCAGAAAGGACTAGAGTGGCATTGTTGCCCAGACATTTAGGTCTCTGGGTAGACACGGGCTCTGCCAGGGGAGAAGCAGGCAGTCTCCAGTGAGGAGAGTGACTGAAATGCAGTTTACTTACAAAGAGAGAAGGAAAGACAGCACGGCAAAGGGAGGAACACATCTGTGTCACACAGAACGTGAGCTCTGTGTCACAGACAGGTGACACAGAAAGGCATCCATTAAGTGTGTGCTGAGCTTCCTGAGAGTGAGTGCCCATCTCCCCACATTTACTTCTCTAAGTCCACTGGGTTTGCCCCAAGCCAGACTCCGTGTATATGGTTGTGAAAATAAAATATAACTCTCCTCCATGGCCTTGACTTACTTTCCAGTGGGCAAGCAGTGTTGTGGGTGGGGGGGAGGTCAAAGGGTAGCCCCAGGCAGCAGTCCTCAGGTACCAGCTACCTTTTTTTCCCCTCTGAATTAGGGTCTCTGAGGGGCCTGACGCTTGCTTGACAGCGGAGGCTGGCTGGCTGGAATTTCTGTCTCTCCAGTGCTAGGCCTGTGTGTGTGTGTGACTGTGTGTGTGCCTATGTGTGTTTGTGTCTCTCTATGTATGTGTGTGTGTCTGTGTTTCAAGAGAAAGTTTCTCGTGTCCAGGCTGGCTTCAGTTTGCTGTGTGGTCCTATGGGGTGCTGGGGAGCAAGAGCAGTCTCCTCTTACGAGTCTCAGGGAAGATATGGGGAACAGCCCCACACAGGGAATACCCAAGCACTGTCTTCATGTGGTTGAAGCTTGCTGATGTCTCTGCAATTCTTCTGTTCCGGTAGAATCAGCCTTTGAGAAGGTGCACGCACACAGCCTGCACTGAGAACCTCGGAAACGGTGTGTTTAAGCAGAGCTCTCCTGGAGCTCTCTTGGTTCAGTAGGTAGCCTACCAAGGCTCTCCCCTCAAACAAACACCACATGCTTATTTTTATCTAAGCCCCAAAACGTGAGGGAGATTTATGGTCTCTAGGACAGGTAACCCTCATTGGTTCCATTCCACCAGCAGGTGCATGAGGTGGGTGAAGAGGCTTTCTATCATGGCGTAGACTTGCCCTTTGTGCATTCTGCACGGCCCTGGCACAGGTGTAGGATCTTGCCTTTTTCAGACGAACCTGATCAAATGGAGCGGGCAGCCATGAGGCCAGCCAGAGTTCTTTGTAATGGAACAAAGGACCACTAGACGGAGCCAGTGTTTAAGAAATCACAGCTCTAGCTTTGGGTGGCGCTGAGGGTGGAGTGATGTGTTATCCAGCGGGAGAAATCAGCTTTCCCTTCAGTCATAGGTCATGCCAACTCTGCCCAGCCATCTCCTGCTGGCAGGAGCCATTGCTCGGGTGCATCTACACGAGTGGATGAAAGACGACGTTTAGCACGGCCCAATTCCTCTAGTCACCCACAAATGACACTTGATTTGACATTTTTCCCCCAGATTTATTTTGTGAGTGGTTTTGCTCGCTTGTAGGTATGTGTACCACGTGCATGTTTGGTGCTTGAAGAGCTCAGACAGGGGAAGCAGGTGCCCGGGACTGGCGTTTCCGGTGGCTTTGAGCTACGGTGAACTAAAGTCGGGTCCTCTGTAGGAGCAGCCAGCGCTCATGCAGCTGAGCCACCCCTGCAGGCCCAGTGCAGAACTTTAAAAGTGAGGCTTCAAACCCACCAATCTCCGTAACGCCACAGCCCTGAGGGAAGCTTGGAAGGAACTAGCTCTGCTTCTACGATTAAAAAAATCCGAGACAGGCTGCGTCTGCAAGCTACCAAGGTGTTTCAGGGTGGTGAACCCCGGGTCAGCGGTTCCGATGTGAAACTAAGCGGCCAGGTACCAGCGCTTGCTTCGGTGGGCGCAGCCGCAGCCCCGGCCACACCCACAGCACAGCACGCACCTCGCTCCAGAGAACAAAAGGCTCCGAGCAGTTTCTACGCGGCATGAACCCACGTGTGCCCCGTGGCTGCCCCTCCAAGCCGCGGTCACAGCTGTTTGAGGCCTGATGTACTTCGGGAAGTCTTTGGAGGCAGCCTGCCTCCTCGATGGTGCCGGACAGCCAGCTGGTTCATGTTCGTAAACCTCACACACGAATCTCAAGAGCCCTTGCTTTAGGTAGAAATCGCAGTGTGCCAACTCACGTTTTGTTCTTCTCTTTGGCAAAAGGCCTGCCCTGTAAGAGAAGGCACCAAGCAGGCGGACACGGCCGCCTCTCAGGGGAGAGGGCTGCGCGCGCCGGTGGATGTCAGACACGAAAACGCCTCCCGGGAACTGACAGCGCGACGGCCTGGGGGTCGCTCCCCTCAGCCGCTCGCCTCGTTCTGGGGAAGCCGGACGGGCGGCTCAAGAGCCGTCTGCCCAGCGCGGGGTGCCGACTCCAGCCGGAAGGCGCGCGGAGGAAGGCTCTCGCTCTCCCGAGCCTCCCCGGGACTTCAGCGAGAAAACCGCTCGCAGCTCCGGCGCACGCCGCGCACACTTCCCGCCGCGCCCAGAGGGTGGCGCTCGGGTGCCGGGCTCGCCCGCAGGCTCCGGGCTGCGGCGGGTCCCCGCGGGGTCCGCGCCCGGTAGAGGGCGCCCCGGGCCGGCCGGCTGCCCCCGCCCCCGGGAGGCGAGCCGGGCACTCGAGCGCACGGCGGCGGGGAGGTGCGGAGCGCGCGAGGGCGGCCGCGGAGCCAGCCGCCGCCCTGCGCTCCCGGGCCGCGGGCGCATGGGGCGCGTGGAGCCGGGCACGCTCGTGGGCTGCGCGCCCGGCCGCCTGCTGCGCTGAGCCGCGGCGCCCGACGTCCCCGGAGCGGGCGGGCGGGAGGATGACCATGGCTGGCGGCCGGCGGGGACTCGTGGCCCCGCAGAACACGTTTCTGGAGAACATCGTGCGGCGCTCCAACGGTAAGCACGGCCTCCGGGTCCCGCTGGCGCAGGCGGCTTGGTCCTTTCCGAGTGCGCTGCCCGCGGCCGCCTTCCGCCCGGTGCCCTCAGATGCAGGGGCACCCGGAGCTCGCGGGCCCGCGGGGGTGGGCAGGGCCGGAGCGCGTCTGCAGCGCCCCATCCCCGGAGGGGAGCTCTCTAGGCGACGTGTTTGGAGCCTTTCCCCCAGCTCTCCCCCCCTCCCCGCTGTCCTCCTCTGGAGAGCCTGGCAGCCGATGAGAAAGTCCTGGGCAAAGTGGCCGCAGGCTGGCCACCTCCGAGCATTGCGCTCCTGATGCGCACCGCCCGCCTCCCCGCCGAGGCTCCCCGGAGTCCCTCGGCGCCTGGGAGGCCAGGGCCAGCCCAGAGCCACTGGGTCCGGGCCCTGTTAGGGGCGCGGGTGTGCCACCCCCGCCTTCCTTTCCTAAGCTGAAAAGTGACCAGCAGAGATGCCGGGCTGGCTGGTCCACCTGCCAACCGGCTAGAGCAAAGGGCTCGCGAGGTTCCGGTGGGTTTCCTGGACCCCGCTGGAAGGAGGGACCTGAGTGGTCCCGGCTACAATCTGACGCATTTCTTCCCTGTTAACCCTGCCAGTCTGCTCCTCCGTCACAGCTGGACTTGAGGAACCTGTGCCCAGCACGAGAGTCCCCGGTCTTTAAGGACTGGTGAAGCGCTGGGCGGAGAGAGCTATGACAGGGGATAGTCGCCTGCACGGCTGTGCCCGGAGCTTGCGGTTTTGCACGCAGCCCGGAGGCGGAAAGTCCTGAGTAGGGAGCCGAGAGGAGCAGTTCAAACCACCTGAGCTAAAGCACGCGCACAAGCTACTGCGTACACCTGTTCGCAGGGCTCTCATGTCCGAGGTGCCCCCAGCAGGCTCCCAGCGGGGTCCAGGCTCCCCGCCCTCTCCTTCCAGGGGCAGGCGTTTCCCCGTGGAGAGACTGAGCACAGGACTCAAGAGCCGGGGTCTGAGTGGAGCCCTGGAACTTGGGTTGCAGTTGAATCCCGTTAGGGATCCAAACGGAGGGCTGCAAAGCGTCCCCTGCCCCTGTGCATTCTCTTTAATTAAAAAGCAATTAAGTTTCTGAGAAAAAGGCCATCAGCGACAGTAGCAAATCTTTGCTACTACTTAAGTGCTTTCTTAGAGGTTGGTGTTGTGTGCCTCCCAAAGGCAAGTGCCACTCAGTTACCACGTTTCCTGGGGCCGTGTGTGTGTGTGTGTGTGTGTGTGTGTGTGTGTGTAATAACTGCTAACCGGGCAGCCACAAGGTCAGTCATTACCTGAGCTCGCTCTTCCCCTCCTCACCCTCTCTCTGTAATAACTGGTAAAGGGCAACCACGAAGAGCTCTTCTCCAGTTTGTTAGTGTATCACTATGGCTCTTATTAACTGACATGGGACGGACCGGTCTTGCAGACTTGGGGACCCCACTGTGGGTGACTCTTGCACAAATACCATGAGCATTAGTGAGGATCTGTAAGTGAGAGGGTCCACCCTGTGGCAGAGCAGGAAGGGGGCTGCCTGGGCTTCCAGGGGGAGCCGGACCTCCTAAAGGCAGTCTGCTCTCACCCGCTGCTCAGCCGATCCAACCGCACGCCTCTCACACCGTCCTGTGAGCATAGGTAGGGCGTGGACAGGCAGGCGGCCTGGGGCACTTTTAGCTCTGGCCTTTTTCTCCCAGCACTGCTCCCACAGCTCGATTCCTATCAAGTAAGGAACAAGGCACACGCAGGGCTCCTGGAGGCGGAAAGGCCCCTTACACGCTGTTTAGGGTGAGGAGCACAGACGTGAGCCGGGAGGTTCCGGTCTGCGGTGACCACTTTCACAACAGTCCCTGACCATGAGGGACTAGAGGCTGCGAATGCTGAGGCAGTTCAGCATCTGCACGGGACACACTTTCCCTCTGCAGAAACAGCCTCAGAAGGATGGAGTGTCTCCCGAGAGCTGCCGGCCCGTTTCTGCTCATCCCAGCGTTTCAGCAGCGGCTCCTGACCGGCCTGCTGGGCTCTACCCCAGTGGTCAGTGGGGTTGCTGCTGCCTGTCTACAGAGCAGCGGGCCCCAGCTGCATGACCTGCTTCGGCTGGCGCTGCAGCTGGGTTTGCCAGAGGGCATCGTGAGCTGTTTCAGCGTCAGGGATCAAAGCCAGGCCTTGCACAAGCAAAGCTAGTGCTGTGCCATTGAGCTTTTCGGGGGGACTCACACAGCTTCGTTGTTTTCCTTGTTCTCTACTCGAGGAGCTTTGGTGGGGAAGTGTTTTTGTCTCTGTCGTCTGGAAGAGTGGCTGAGAGGATGTGTTAAGGGGTTAGCACCAGCCGTGTTCGGGGTGGGGGAGCAGTCGCTGGGTGGAACTTCACCGGGCTTAGGCACTATCTGGCCTGACGGTCCCCCCTCAGGGCTGTCTGGGTGGCGATTGCTCTGGCAGCTCCCCTCACAGGGGCAGAACTGGGGCGCTCCGCACTCTGCTCTTTAGTGTGCAGCAGGAAGCAGCGTTCCTGCCACCGTTGCTCTTGTAAGAAGTGTATTTCCCAGTGGAGATGAAGCGAAATGTTATATCAACAGGAACAGCAGCCATGTTGGCCAGCAGCCACGGCACCATGTCCGAACAGAGCAGCAGGCCGGGGATAGCCCAGTGCGTTCTAGAGGTTCAGGGCTCTTCACCTTTGCAGGAGGGTCATCTGTGTGTGTACCTCCTCAGGGAACCCTGGACCACTTTCATGCCTGTGTACCTCAAGAACCAACACGGTCTCCCCTGTAAAGTCTGGGAGCCAAGAGTTCTGTGACTAGTTCCCGATGGCAAAGAAGCAGGCTTCCCCAGATAGCTGGGGTCCCGTGAGCAGCTGGCAGGGCTTTATTCGTTCAGTGAAGATTTGCTGGATGTAATTATTGAACACTGGGGAGAGGTAGAAACAAGACACTCTCTCCCTCTTAGTGAGTGTATTGTGTGACTTCCTGGGACAGGATAGGGCCTGACAACAGATCAAAATGTAGAGTCTGTTTCAGCCCACGAGTTTAGAGGTGGATGGGTTAGAGCTAATTACAAGAGCACAAATCACCCCGAAGGGCTGCGCCCCAGCGTGGGTGACCATGGACGCTTCCCTGAGGTCCCACCTCAATCTCCCCATCGTGCCCTCCAGCAGAGCTCACAGCCCAGGCGTGGAGGGGCTAGGAGCACAGAGGGTGTCCACCACCCTCATGTCCTGGCTGTGAGGGGTTCACAGACTGGACTTTGTGGGGCCCAGCCGCTCTGACTGTGACTGCGATGGCCACGTGCCCGTGACGCCTGGTGGCTGGAGGAGGAGGAGGAGACCACATCCTAGAGGGTCCTCCTCCTATGACAGCGAAGCAATGACTGGTCTTGGCAGTTGCTGAGGCCGCTCGGGACATGCTAAAGGTATTGGCTGGAGACCAGCCTGATGTTCCCGGCCTGATTTTGAGTGGCAGAAGCAGGAGAGAGTCGGTGAGCCTCTGCTGTGGGGAGGAATGGTTAACACTGGAACTTGATGTGGCATTGCTCATGATTGCATCAGCCCTCGTTCAAATCCTGTTGGTGGGCTTGCAGGGTGGTTCAGGGAAAAGAGCGTCTCAGGCAAGTCTGAGAGCCTGAACCCGGCCACAGTGAAGGGAGACACCAGCTTTGAAAAGTTGTCTTCTGACCTCTGCACACACTCTGTGGGGCACACACACACACACAGACACACACACACACACACACAGACAGATACATATACACAGACACACAGAGACACAAACACAAAGACAGGTGTACACATAGATATACACATGGAGACACATGGATACACACCCAACACAGACATACACACACAGACACACACAAATAGAGATACACACAGGGACAAACACAGACACATACACAAACAGATACACAGATACACTCACAGAGACACAGAGACACCCTCACAAACACACACACATAGGCACATGGACACACTTATACACAGACACATGCACAGAGACACTCACAGACAAAGGCACACATCACACAGAGACACAGATACAGCACAGACATACACATAGAGACAGATATACACACAGAGATGCAAACACTGAATCAGATAAACACACAGAGACATATAGACAACACAGACACACACAGGCACAGACCCAGAGACACATAGAGACATACACATGTATAGACACCCCCCCCCCCCCCCGTGGCTTCGCTGTTCTATCTATTCGGCAGGAAAGCGCTCTTCCACAACACTTCTTGACGGCTGCCTAAGTGTACAGGCGCCTGTTGTCAGAAACTCGCTGAAGCAAATAGATCTGTCTTTGGAAGGCTGGCACACCCAAGCGCCAGGAATCTGCAAATATCACTCTGGATGGGCCCGTTCTGAGCGGAGCATATGCTTTGATATTTGGGAGCCTATAGCTCACAATCAGAGGTGCCAGCGGGAGCGCACGGCGACAGGCGTGGAACGCGGCAATTTCCATGTTACAGATCCCTGCACTTGTATAGTTTGCAGACTGCTAAGTCAGCTACGTTTTCTACAATGTTAAGATGGCTCAGGTTGTTGATATAATTAGTGAGCAAACAGGGTGGGCACTGTGGGGAGTGTTTCCTCCTCATGGACGTGCTGAGCTGTGGCAATCTTTGTGAAACGGAATCAGGTTAGAACTTGTGTGTGAGAGTGGAGGTCTCTGGGTTCTGACCTTGCTAGGGTAAAGTGCTCGACACGTGAACTAGTGACCAGCCAGGAGCTCAGAGCCCGGAGTCTGGCGGTGCAGCCAGATCGGTGAAGCCTCATTCCGTGGTTTTAATGAGACCCCCACATCTCACTCACACATCTCAAAGCAGCATATGCATTTGGGAAACACCGTGGGAAACGGAGCCCCTGGCCTCCCGCCTGGCTCCGTGAGCTTTGCCTAGTTCTTCCCCTCTCCATCTTTAGTTACAGGCTTGAAAATTAAGCGTTCAGAACCAGCGTAAGTTATTTAGCGGACGGGCCTTTCCCCACTGTTTGTGCTGGTGATGGCTGTGTCCCCGTCTCTCTAGGTGGCCATAGCTGTAGCTGGGGACACGAGTGTTAGACTCGGGGAGCTCAGCTGTGCTGGGCCGTCTGCTCGCTGCTCTCTGCGTGCGAGTGTTCCTGCACTGGTGTCAGCCGTCCAGGGACTCACACTTCCTCATCATATACTGTTTTGAAGCAAAGGCCATTGGGAAGTACTTCTCTTTCTTTCCTTCTCCCTCTGCTGCCTCTGTTTGGTCTCACGCGACAGCGGTGCAGCCCGGGCTGACCTTGAACTCATGGCCGTCCGACCACAGTGTCCCCTGCCTTCTCCAGGATTGGGATCACAGGTGTGCACAGGCATACCCAGCGAAGACCCTGCGCTCTGCGATTCTCCGCATTCGTCGCCTGTCCATGGACTAAGACAGCCCCAGGCCGCCGCATGTGCGTGGATGCACCATATGTTCATTTGAAAAGTCTCCATTGTGTAGCTCTCCTGTCTGTGCGGAGCCCTGTACCTCTGCCAGCAGCTGTGCCGGGAGACGGGTCAGCCAGAGGTGGTTCTCAGACCCCAAGCCTTCCCGCCCCAGCTCCTCTCCCCCCCAGCAAGCCCCCATCTTCTAATTTTACGGTCACCCCATTTTTTTTCACCACCCTGCTCTCCTGCCTGGGACTGGCGATCTGCTGGGGTTGCTGCCCTGTGCGTTCTCCTTGCTTGCTGTGGGACAGTCCGCTGTGTGGCCACATTCCATGTACTTGTTCTGACGTTGAGGCACACATGGGGTTGGATCCAGTTCAGGCTATCGTTCTTGCGCCTGCCTGTGGGCCAGGTGACGTAGGTTTCTCTCGGGGACACACCCTGGGTGTGGGTCCCCTGCTGCGGCAGAGGCTTCCAGACAGTTGTGCAGAGTTTGCAGCAGTTGACACACCTTTCTGCCCGAGGAGGACGAGGCTCCTGTGCCCTGAGTCCTCGCCAGCATTTGGTATTCTTTCCCTTTTTCGCCCCCAAAAATCCAGCAATGGATGACAGGGGTCATCTGGGGCTGTTTTCCTAGTGAGCATGTGACCAAAACGAAAGGAAACAAACTAGCTCTGGTCCTGGGGGACGCTGCAGCACGGGTGATGTTTAAACGTTCTCACGCGTGTGCGTCTTCACGTGGCTGAGTGACGTGGGAACTTCACCCTCGAGGTTATGTGCAAAGGGCACAGGCAAAGGCGTGTCGTCTGCTTTGTTTTTGGCACCTGTGTGTTTATTACATCCATATTGTACATTGAGAATCGCCACACTCGGGAGACAGAGGTTATGCAAGAATTGGCACTGGTGTGTGTGTGTGTGTGTGTAGGAGCGAGGGAACACACCATTTGTCTTCCTTTTACTGAAACAGTAAGAAGTGACTGAAGAGAGGGCCCAGACTCAGGAAAGGACTCAAAAAAAAAAAAGTGTCTGGGTTGGACAATGGCACAGAACAGAGATTAGCACATGAGCACAGGGCCCGCCTCCATCCCCAGCAGCAGCACAAAAGCCTGGCACGTGTGTGTGTGTGTGTGTGTGTGTGTGTGTGTGTGTGTGCGTGCTTGTGTGCCACTAACGGGGTGGGGAGCGCAGGAAGATGCCGGATCTTGCTGGCCAGCTGCTGAGCGCCAGGTTCCGTGAAAGACTGCCTAAACACAAACAATAAACAAACAAACAGCACTACTAGTAACAGTAATAACGAGGTTGAGAGCGATTAACAAAGACATTTAGCATTGACTTCTACATGTATGTACATATACAGGTTCACACAGGTACACACACACATGCACGCACGCACATGCGCCAACACATGCATATACGCACAGAAGATAACCAAGAGAAAACTGAAAAGCAAGGGCCAGCTTGTGACTCAGTCATAACTGCGGTGAGCCCACAGCTGGCCCCTGTACCCGGGAATCCCAGCATGGGGGTGCGTTTGCACCTCTGGGTCTCGAGGCTGAAGCCCAGCATGACGAGTAGAGCCCTGCAGAGGTCTAAGGTGTTCCACAGAGTCCACACTCATTTCCTCCGCAGCACACACCGGTGCGGATGGCCAGATTGTCTTAGGACTTTGAAGAAAGATGGCAGACCGTGGGGAGCTTTGCCCCTGTGGGCTTGCAGCTTCCTTTGGGGTGCTCACGAGAAGATGTGGCTCTCCATTTCACCCCATCTGGACTTCGTTTGGTGTGCGGGTTGCCGTTTGTGCTGGCATGGAGCTTCGCGCCGAGTTTCAGCGTCTCTGGGTTCTCATGACCGTTGCTGTAAAACAATCAAACATGTGTACCCATGACAAATCCTTCACGTCCCTGTGAGGTTGCACTGAACTGTACCATTAGTCTTACACTAGGGTGGTTCATTACATAAAGTTAAACAGCAGCTTTTGATTCGCCCCGTGTTACGGAAAACTGATGTCCAGAAATGAGCTGATCAGCCCCATCCTTACCAGGCTTAGTCAGAAAGAGCGTCCCCCAGCTCTGTGTGGCTCTGCGGTGACGTCATCATTCTTTGTTTCTTTTGGGTCAGGGTCTGGTTACCTAGGCCTCTCTGGCTGTCCGGTGCAGGCGCTTCCGCAGAAAGAGAAGGCCCTGATTATGTCCTGTCTTTTCTTGGTGGGGACAGAGGTCTGAAGAGATGAGCTCAGTCAGCACAGGCTGGTTTCCAGCAGTCGACTCTTCAGACGCTCCCGGAGATGCTCCCAGCTCCCGGCCTGTGTAGTATGATGGTTAGTGTGAACTGTCAGCTTGACATGTCCTGGAACCATCCAGGAGGCGCTCAGTGAGGGACTGTGTAGATGAGGTTGGTCTGGGGCTGTCTGTGGTCGACTGTGTGGCCGAGGTGAGGCAGCCAGCTTAGCACTGGGTAGCACTGTTCCCGGGGCCTGGGCCCTGCGCTGCTAACAGGACGCTCCTGAGGCATGCATGTGTTCCTTTCCCTCCGCAGTCCAGAGCCCCTGTCTGCAGGTGCGTGTGAGGTGACCAGCCGCCTCGGCCTCCTGCTTTTGCAGCCTCCCCTCCCCGGGAAGGGCTGCAGCGTGAGAGTGTCTAACCATAGTGACAGAAATAACAGAAATACAAGTGAGTACCCAGGAACAGACAGTCGGGATGGCCCAGCGTCCTGTGCTTCTGTGGGTCCTCCAGGCAGGTTGGGGGTGGGGCGGGGTGGCAGTTGGAGGTAATCGCTTGGCTCCTGGGCATGCGTGGATGGAGGAACATGTGCAGGATTGAATGTGGACGCTTTCTTTCTCTGTTGGCTTTCAGTCACGTCTTAAGTCTTGCCCGAATCCTGTCCTGTCTCTGAGTTCCTCCTGGGACCTAGCCATCCCCCCAGATGGGCGTCCCTGGAGTTTGACACCGGTTCCTGTCACTCAACACTGCTTCCTTTCACCTTGACAGGCTCCAGAGCCCCTGTCTGCAGGTGGTCCCTGTTGCTGGGATTTCTTTTCTAACTTTCAGTCATCATTCGAGAATGAGGAGATTGATGTGTCCATCATTTTGAAATGGTAACGTGCTTTTTCTAGAACGAGGAGGCGCTAGGTTCTAGTCTCCTGCCAGGTAGACCTACATGCTCTCCGTTCCCGGTGTGAACACCACGGGCCCCGTGTCCCACCACTGAGCTGTCTCCTTCTTGTCTTTCCGTTTAGCATGTCTTCCCACCAGCTTCCCATCCCCGTCTCACTTGTGATGGTGACGCCTGCTCCCTCTCTGCCTCTCCGAAGGGCAGGAAAGGGGGTGCTCACTTTCCTGTCCCCCACAGAGGGTACAGCCGACAAGAGAAAAGTACGACACAATAATTTACAGGTGTACGCAGGCCCACACAAGACGTGAGACTCAGAGAAAGGACCGGATGCTGGGAACTAAGTACTGCCTTTATGGGGAGGCCTGTTGCAGTTTTAGAGGGGTAACATATCCTTCGCATTCCTTTTAACGTGTGGGTGCACATGCGTGCCACAGTACGCCTTCGGAGGCCACATGGCAACTGTGGGAGTCTCTTTTTTTCTTTACCTTCTGGGTTCTAGGGCTCGCACTCAGGCAGTCAAGCCTGGTGACGAGGATCTCCACACTGACCATCCTGCTGGCTCTGCCATAAATAACACATGGGTAATAAATGAGGTAAATGACCATGTCCGGAGGCCAGGCAGTCCCAGAGAGGCCGCTCTGCTGGCCACTAGGTAGAGTTTGGTTTTCAGTCTTTCTCTGTGATGCGTAATCTTCCTTGGTTAATGAAATTCCAGTAAGAAGATTTGAAGGCAATCGTGTTCCTTGTTTCGAGATCCAGTGTGCAGGCAGATAAGGCATTTGTTGCCAGAGAAAGCATCTTCTTGCTCTGTGGATGAGAAAGGATCAGCAAAGGTTGATGGGGTGCCGGGGTGCTGGGGAGGGCAGAGGTGCCCGGCCCTGAGGCTTCTCACATCAGCACTCAGAATGCCCTGCTCTGGGGTCTCAGCTCAGCTGCCCCGTCGGTCCTCGGTTTCCCCAGAGTTCATGGATAGCTCTTACTCTTGGGAGCCTGCTCTGTGTCTACCTCATGCTCTCACATCTGCTGTTGACCTGTTCTCGAACCTCAGGCCCAGGTCTCCACTTCTCTCCATTTCCCCCTTCCATCTGCCTCCTGCCTCCCCCGTGACAACTGTGCTGGCTGCTGCCGTCTCCATTCTGTCTGTCCATCTTACTGCCTTCTTGCCACTGTCTGCTAATCTGTCTTCATCACGCTCTCTGTGGTGGCATCTGTCTGTCCCTGTTTGCTGTCTGTTCAGTGCTCCCTCAGGTGGCCCAAGTCTCTGCTCCTCTGTACCATGAGCTACCCGTTACCCTCTGCTGCTCAGCATGAGTTTGGTCAATAAAGTCTGCCCAGCTCATAGGCTACTCAGACAAGCTCTCAGTGTCTTGAAAGAAAATCCAGTAGGACTGGCCCTGGTATTGGCTTGTCTGGTCAGCCATCCTCTCCTGGTTTGGTCTTCTGTAACTGGGGAAGTGGGGTTTGGAGTTACATGATAAGCAGAAGCGAGAAGAGAAAGCTGGATGTAGCTGTCAAATGTACGTGCCCTGTGCTTCACCAGGCCTGGCACAAAACACAAACTCAAAAACTTGTCTTATTGAATGGAGATGCTCTGAAGTCCTTTTGCCCACTCAGATGCTGTCCCCATTATGAACTTTAAGTAACACACACAATAGGAAAACAGAAAACTAGCTTTAGGATTTTTTTCCCTAGTACTGATTGATTGTGTGTGTGTGCGTTGTACATGTGTATATGCATGTTTGCATGTATGTGGGCACATATGTGTATGTATGAATGCACATGTGGAGGCTTGAAGTCAGGAATTATCCTTGATTACTCTTCTGCCGTATTCATTGAGGCAGACTGTCTCAATCAAACCCAGAACTCATGAATACGGCTAGTCCCAATAGCCAGCGTGTGTTGGGGAATTCCTTGTCTTCACCCACCAACAAGGGTGGTTGCCAGGGTTGCTATTGCAGTGAAAACACTCCAGGAACAAAAGCTGCATGAGGAGGAAAGGGCTATTTCGTTTTGTAGTGTGTAGTCTGTCACCTAGGACAGTCAAGGCAGGAACCTGGAGGCGGAACCGGAGCAGAGACCACAGGGGACTGCTGCCTCCTGGCTTGCTCAGCTTGGTTTCACAATCCAGGACCACCCCCGGGGGTAGCACCACCCACAGCGGGCCGGGCCCCTCTGCCAGGCTGGGATTCCCTCTCCCAGATGGCTCAGCCTGGGTCAAGTCTACAGACCGCTAGCTGACACAACCACCCAGCCGTCTCCCCAACCTCTGTTCACTAGTACATACCTTTTAAGATTTATTACAGATTAGTTATGTGCCCATGTGTGAGTATGTGTACACGTGTGTGCGTGTGTGGTGGTGGTGGGGGGGCAGAAAGCACTGGATTCCTTGGAGCTGGGGTTACGGTGGTTGTAGCCCAATGTGGCTGCTGAGCAGAGCGTGGTGCCCTGCACGTTTAGCATCTTTCCAGCCCCAGTGGTTTCGGGCAGACACGCATATGAAGAAGTTCTGTAAATGTGAGAATGGAGTGTTTGATTCACTAAGCTGCTGAGCTGCTTTTCAGCGTAAACAGATGCAGGACACTCACCCCTAGTTTATAAATATCCGGAGTAGAGCACACCTGTTTCTTCCTGACGCACTTCATCCCCTTCCACACTGCTTGTAAGGTGGAGTCATCGTTTCTTGCTGTTTCTTATTTGCTGCCGGATGAAGATGCTTTAGACATCATGCTCTTGGGTAACTACTCAGGAAAAAAGTGCCTGGGTTTGCTTTGGAAATGGGAAGCTCTCTCTGCACTGAAATTTACTGACTTAATAAAAAAACGTGTTTCTGTTGAACATTAAAACTACAGACAAAACAGAGCTGTCAGAGCTCTTGGTGCTCAGTTTGTTTATGTAAAGGTTGGGCCCACGGTGATTTGGAAGAGTTGTATCTATGAGGCTTGATTGTTGGTGCACGGCTTTTCTAGTGCTAAGACCTTGGGTGGAAAGGAGGTTATCTTCTGTACTTCCTTCCTGCCTCCTCATTCTCCCAAATGTCACCAAATTTTCACCAATCCATCCATCCTTCCTTCCTGCCTTCCTTCCTTCCTGCCTGCTTTCCTTCCTTCCTTCCTTCCTTTATGCCTTCCTTCCTTCTTCCTTCCTGCCTGCCTACCTATCTTCCTTCCTTCCTTCCTTCCTTTATTTCTTCCTTCCTTCTTTCCTTCCTTCCTGCCTGCCTCCCTTCCTCTCTCCCTTCCTTTCTGGAGCACCAAGATGGCTCAGTGGTTAAGAGCACTTGTTGCTCTTGCGGAGGATCAGGTTCCGTTCCCAGGACTCTCATGTTGGCCCACAACTACTTGTAATTCTAGTTCTCAGACCTCGTGTGCACTATTCACATGTGTGCTACACACACATACTTGTAAGAAAACACTCAGACACATACTATAAAAAGTCTAAAAAAGTAAATGGTAAACTCAGGTATGACCTCTTACAGCTATAATCCCCGTGTGTGTGTGTATGTGTGTGTGCATTTGTGTGTACTGAGTCAGAAGGATTTCTGTGACTTCAAGTTCAGCCTGAACTTTATAGGGGCACACCGAGTCCCAAGCCAGTGTAAACCATCTATGGAAGCACAAAGTTTGAAAGTAGCCTGGGCTATAGAGTGAGACTGTCTCACACTCAAATAAAACAAACAAAAAAGGTAAATCCTGCTGTGGACTTCGCATCGGCAAGAAAATGAGGCCGTTATTTTGTGTCTTCATGGAGGACTTAATATATAATTCTCATTCTGGTCATTTGCTGAAGTTGTTGCTTTTCTGTTTCCTTTCCCCGGCACACCGATGCCCTCTGCAATCTGTAGCACCTCGCAGTTTCGGGGAGGTGTGCCCCTTTCCGTGCATGCTTGGGCAGGGCTGCTGTCCTTTGATAAGCAGTGTGGCCGGATAAACGAGCCGGTGCACGCCGCGTGCTGCATGTGGCTTTTATCTGCGAGATTGCTCACATTGAGTCACTTCTCTGGGCCTTGATTTAGCAGGTTTCTCCTTTGTTGTTTGCGGTAATTATGATGAAAAGCAATTTTCTAATAATTTCTTTTTCGATTGTCTCTGTGTGCCTTATGGGCAAATGGCGGGTTTGGGAGGACTGTGCCCCAGAAGAGCTGGGCTTGGGCCCCTGGGCCAGAGAGACCTCGTGCCGGGGTGGGGGACTTTCCAGTTTCTGGAGACTATTGATTTTTGTCAGTGAACGGAGAGAGCGAGCTAAGGAAAGCTGAGATTAGGAGGCTCACGCTGAACTGAGTCTTGTGTTGCAGACCCTCACCGAGGCACCAGGAGGAAGCAGTTCAGCCAGGCTAATTCTGACAACAGGCCTGGGGCCGCTGTGGAGGGAGGCATTCCAGGGCAGCCAGGCTGAGCCCGGTGTTCACTGAGCAATGCAGGGCTCCGTCAGTTCAGAGTGAGCGGGAGGCGGTGTGGTCCGAAGTGTAGACAGGGCGGACAGGCAGTTTCTCTGTGTGCATGTGTGCACATGACATGTTTACACAGCAGTACACTGTTAGACACGTGCAGTGTGTGGGGGACAGGCAGAAGTGACACAAGTACTGTGCCACGTGCCGGGCCGTTTTATGCTCGGGGCACAGGCTGCCCACCCTGCCCACCGAGAGACTGCTTCGGGGCTGAGACACAGTTCTCTCTCTTTGTGTTGAGTCTTTATGTAGTCCAGGTTGGCTTGGAGCTGGAAATCCTCTTGCCTCAGCCTCCTTGGATGCAGGAACCACAATGTAAGCTGCCATGTCCGCAAGGCTGTATTTCCTGACTGGACTTTGTTGATCCTAAGGACACGTTTACACATGCTCAGTGTGCACACACACTGGCCAGCGGTGCACAACTGTCTCCTGCTTTTGAGTTCTTGGGCAGTCTTGTAATTTCCACACTGAGGTTGCCCCTCACACCTGCCCCTCACACCTGCCCCTTCTCACACCTGCCCCTTCTCACACCTGCCCCTCACACCTGCCCCTCACACCTGCCCCTCCTCACACCCTGCGCCAGTCCAAGCAGTTCCACTGAGCAGAAGGCACACACAGTGTGGCTCACCTAAGCTATTTCTTTGAAAGGTTTCCCTGCCACACTTGATGTGTCCTGGGCTGTACAGAGTCAAGCACAGAGAGGTGACTTCCATGGTGGCGGCTGGCTGGTGACCTTGTGTGTTTGGGCAGCTCAGGGTGCAGAGCCTTCCCCCCCCCCCCCCAGCTTGCTCTGGGGTCTGAGCACAGTGATCAGAGTTGTAGCTTCCCTTCCCTACCTTCTTACCTGAAACCTCTTAACGGCTGTCCTTCCTGAAACGCCTCCTGTGTCCTCCCTCAAGTTCATAGCTGCTTTTCTTTCCTATTATCACATACAAATTGATATGTGTGCAAGTGTCTATGTATGTATCTGCACAAATATATATAAATACAACCTGCTGAGTCTGTTTTTGTTGGTGTGAATACAGTTTCAAGGCTGATTACTTTTTTTTTTGGACAACCAAAAGGGGGGCTGGTCCCTGGGAGAGGCTAATTCCCTTCATTAGTCACTGCTCCTTCTTTTTCTAGGGGTGGGACCCCTGGAGAATTTCCCCTTCTGTCTGTTGACATGGCTAATTTTCTGGTCTTGGTGCAGCCATCCTAGGAGAGACTTTCACGGCAGACTCTGGTGCTCCGGCTCTTACAGCCACCACCTTTCCCTCGATGCTCCCTGAGCCGAACATGCAGGAGCTGTAACACAGACGTGTCCATTGGAGCTGGACTCCCCACGGGCTGTCAGCCCCTGGCTTGTGTCCAGCGGCAGTTTTCTGGGGTGGTCTTCATCCCTTCAAGGAGAAGCTTCTTTGATGGGGTGGGGTAGCTCCAGGTCCCTGTGTGTAGGAGGATACGGTTGGGATATAGTTAGGAATTGTGCCTGTCCAGCCAGCGCCTCCTCTAAGACCCATGACCGCAGTGGCCCAGGAAGCTGGCTAGGTTTCCAGCCCCAGGCATGACTTCCCTCCTGTTGAGAGGGCCTGAGCCCCATTAGAGAGCTGTTGGTTGCCATTTCCATGTGAATGCTGCTTATTGCAACTTTATGATGCTTTAAAGAGAGCGTGCAAAGTAATGATTTCATTCTGACTCTTTATGCACATAAATTTGTTCTTATTCTCCCTTCCTCATAGTCTTGCCCTGTCCCTGCTGGTGGCCTTCCTTCGCACAGAGACCCTGCTTCTGCTTACATGGCTGAATTCTGGCTTATTTAACCTAACACAGTGATTCACCTTTCCACAAATGTCATGATTTCATTCTTGTTTACAGCTGTATAAAGTTTCCGTGCACATTTCTTTCCCAGTCATCTGTGATGGACGTGGAGGTTGCTTCCTTCTCTTGGCTGTTGTGAATGTGTGTAGGTCAGAGGGCGACTTGTGGGAATTGCTTTTCTCCTTCTACCTCGTAGTTCTGAGAGATCAAACAGAGGTGTCAGGCTCGGCACGGGCACCCTCACCCACCAGCGCATTCCCCACCTCCACGGCCGTTTGCTTTGCATTTTGGTGAGGTGGCTTCTGTCCCTTAACTCTCTGTTGCCTTTTTTTTTTTTTTAAATAACTGAGTATATTCCTTGGTTCCTTGTGTAGTACCAGGACCTCTGTTTTGCTGGCTGGCCTCTGTGTCAGACTCTCTAGCGGCCTAGCTGAACTTGCGCAGCTGCTCAGGGCTCCCAAGGTTGCAGAAGCAGAGATGTCTTGAGACGAGACACTGAGACCGTCTAGACAGCCGAGACTGAGGTCGGTGCAGCAGCAGCAGCAGCTTTGCTGCAGAGGAGGCTTGTGACAGACCCAACAGAGTGGAGGGAAAAGATGACAGTGACGGGCAGGGGACGGGGATGCAGACGCTGGGGGCCGCCTGTGTCGCCTTAGCTGCCTAGCGTGCCGGTGTGACTGTGGCAGCTAGCACAAGGCAGGGCCGCCAAGGCATAGAGTACTGGCCTTGTTCTTAAAGAAGTGAGCCAGCCAAAAGGACCCTTCCGTTACGGAGGCCAGCGGCTCACGCTGCCCCTTCCTCTGCAGTGAGCTCAGGCAGGGCCAGGAGTCAGGAAGTCAGTGGCTAGATCCTGGTCCTTGTTAGTGTGTTAGAGGCTTGTTTGCTTTCCTGTCAAAGGGCTTTCACTCAGAGGAGCCGTCTGGGGCAGCCACGTGAGGTGATGGTATGGTTTCAGTCACTGTCGGCTTGGTTATAGAGCTTGGGAGCATTTGTCTTCCCCTGGAACCTTGGCATTGGTATCTACCATGAATTCCTGTCCCTCTCAGGAACTGGCAGACCAGAGTGGCAGGGCCTGTCACGAGCAGGCTGTGAGCTCTACAGGTGCCACCTGGCCCTGGTCTGTCTCCATTCTCACTGTGGGGCCAAGATGCTGAGGAGAATCTTCACGGAGGGGGGGTCTTCACAGTGGGGTCTTCATGGAGTGGGGTCTCCATGGAGTGGGGTCTTCACAGTGGGGTCTTCATAGTGGGGTCCTCACGGAGGGGGTCTTCACATGCACTCATGCACACACATGCACGCACACACAGATGCCCAGCAGAACGGCACTAGTCAGGCGGTTACTGCAGAACCTATGCTGAGGGATAGTCCCTTCATGTTTGTGACATCTCCACAGAGTGAAGCTTAATTTTATGAGTCCACCTGATGGGGTCTTGAGTTGCCCAGACATTGGGTATAAGGGTATTTTTGGATGAGCTGAACAATTCTGCATCACTTTTAAGATTGTCTTTACGTTTTTGTGAAAATGCCACTGGAATTTTGGTCGGGATTGCATTGAATCTGCAGGTCACTGTGGGCGATACAAATTCTTCCAGCCCATGTACCCTAGTTGTCTTCCTATTGATTTGTGTGTGTGTCTTTTTGACACTCTGTTCAAGTAGCAGGCTGCTCTCCTGAAGAGGATTTGCTGGACTTCAAGTTTTGTTGCCATTTGCTGAGTTGAGACTAGAGTCACTCGGGTGTGAGGAGAGTGCCTGTGCTCTTGTTACTGTCTGATCACGGTCTTACTTGGCAGATATGGCCGACAGCGAGAGCATTTATCTTTGTTTCTGGTTTTTAGGCCCTTACCCCTGAGCCTGTCTGTTCTGCGGCAGGCAGCTGTCTAGACTCCCCGAGCAGGCATTGTCTGAGGAAATGCGTCTTTGCGGGTTTCCATTAGTCTGCGTTAGCTTCTGTTGTAGTAAAGCAGTGATGGAGAGCAACGTGGGAGGACAGAGTCTATTTCACCCCAAGGCAGGGGGAACCCGGAAGCAGGGAGGCGGAGGCCATGTGGGATGCTGCTTGCTGGCTTGCTCCCACGTCTTGCTCTTCCACCATATTGCACAACCTCTGCCCTCCTCCCCAGGAATGGCACCACCGCAGGGAGCTGGGACCTCCCACATCAATCATGGACCGAGAAAGTGCCCCGCAGATCTGCCCACGGCCACTCTGCGGTGCTGGCCGAGGTCCTCTCTCCGTCTGGCTTCCCTCTTCATGTCTAGGTCTGTGTCGGCTCAACAAACATCAGCCAGCACAGCAGCTGCGTCCTCCCAGCCACCTCCTCACAGTCACATTCGTGTAGAAGCAAATGACACTCGCAAGTGAGTCACACGTCTAAATGCAGGCCCGTGTTTTCCTGCCTGCCAGTCTCCAAATGCCCAGGACAATGTTGGTGCCAAGTTCACACTTGGTTAACTTGTGTTCTGTCTTCCGGGATTAAATAGAACTGTCGCTTCCCCAGCTCATACACACCTCTCTTGTTCTGTCGGTCCTCTTTGTATAGTTTGTTGTTCCCTCTGTGTCTCTGTCCTTCCTCTCCTCTCTCATTCTCCCCACCCCCCCACCAGCCTTTCTGCTCACGTGTAGTCTACCTGCCCCTTCCCCTCTGCCGTGATGGAAGTGTGAGCACAGTGTGGGCACAGTGAGCCACAGGCCTTTGGCTGTGGGATCTGCTATGACAGCCATTGCTCGTACCAATCCACCAGCCACGGGAAGATGGCCACTTCTGGGTCTCTCCCAACCCTAGGGGACCCGAGCCGGGCTCAGGAGTGTCACCCAAGGTAGCATCCTCTCCCACCCCAGAGGATTAAATAGGGAACCAGGCACAAGCCTTCCCTTTCCTTTTCCTGTCCCTCACCCATCTGTCCCTTCTGTGATGGTGTGGAGGCAGGAGGAGGAGTCTGGAAATAGACCAGTGTTCTGAGAAGTGATAGTGAGATTAAACACGAGAAGGCAGATGGGGAAGCTGGCCTCTGGAGGTGTGTCTCGCGCCCACGTCCTGAGGGCACCCTCGGGTGTCATGCACGACCGCAGGAATGGACTGCTGATTCACCCGTTAAGAGGCTCATGATAGAATTTCAGCACAGAGAAATCCCAGGCATGGCTTGATTTCAGTGTTTAGTGGAGAAAGGAGCCCGTGGGACAGAATGGTGAAAAGCGTGGTTTAGGGGGCACAGACCCAGCCTGGAGACCCAGCTCACTGGATTTAACTGCTGTTGGGCATCCAGGGAGCTCAGTTTCCTAGTGAACCAGAAGATGAGACTGTGATGCTTCATTAGTAATACCACTCTGTGAGGGTTGTTCAACGGTTAAAACCATCATGTCGTCCAGTAAAATGCAGCTCAGAGCAAATGCCAGTTAATGGCGCCTGTCTCCGTGATGCCAGACATCATTGGTGTGGACTTTCTTCATTCATAATGCCGTGTGACAGGTTGTGGGGCTGTGAGTGTGCCCTACCATGCAAGCACACTGCTCTGTACAGTAGTTTTCAGGCCATTATTTACAGTTAGAATCAAAAGGAAAATACGTGTTAGGAATGGAGAAGGAAAGAGGGAGAGGAAGTAAGGTTGCGATTGTTGGGGCTTTGTGCTGGGATGGGAGCTTCCCCCCTTCTCGCCAGGTGGAGAAGATGCCTGGACCTCCGCACAGGGTGGCCAGGGCCCCGCTTCTTGGGGTTACTGTCTCTTGCAGGCTGTCTTAGTTACTGTCCTGTTCCTATGATGAAACACCATGACCAAGCCAACTTATAAAAGAAACACTTCATTGGGGGCTTCCTTACAGTTTCAGAAAGTGAGTTTGTGAGCAACATGGAGGGAAGCATGGCAGCAAACAGACAGGCAGACCGACAGACAGACAGACAGCACTCTCTAGTGCTGGAGCAGCAGCTGAGAGCTCACATCTGAGCAACAAGTTGGAGACAGAGAAGGAGCGAGGGAGAGAGAGGGAGGGAGAGAGTGGGGAAGAGAGGGACAGAGGGAGAGAGGTGGGAGAAGGATGGACAGAGAGATGGGGAAAGAGGGAGAGGGGGGGGGAGAGAGGGAGGGAAGGAGAGAGAGGGGAGAGGGAGAGAGAGAAAGAGAGGGAGAGAGAGGGGGAAGAGTGGGGGAGAGAGGGAGAAAAAGAAGGAGAGAGAGAAAGAGAGGGAGAGAGGGAGGGAGAGAAGGAGCGGGAGGAGAGGGAGAGACAGGAAGAGAGGAGGGAGGGAGAGAGAGCAGACGATGAGGCTGGTGTGGTGCTTTTGAAACCTTTAACCCCAGTGACACACCTACTCCAGCAAGGCCACACCTCCTAATCCTTTCCAAGAAGCCTTACTGGTTAAGAGTCTATGGGAGCTGCCCTCATCCAAACCACCATGCAGTCTTGTCGGAGGAGGGGTGCCTTTGGGGCTTTTGACATGTGTGTGAGTGTGTGCCCACGTGTAGGTCTGTGAGTGTGTGACTGTCCATGTGTAGCGTGGTGTCTTGTTGATGACTGTGTACGCCAGGCTATCTGGTCCAGAGAGTCTTCCTCTGTGTATGTCTCACCCCGTGTGCTGGGATCACAGAAAAGCACCGCCGCTCCTGGCATGGGGTGCCCGAACAGCGAGTGGTTACTTCTCCCAGCCTCCTGCCCAGGCCCCTCTTATATTATTCTGACAGGGTCTTACGTGGCCAGAGCTGGCCTTGGGTGCTGTGGGGCCATGGATGGCGAGCTTGCACAGTCATGTGGCAGCCTCCTGCGTCCCTCGGTCACTGGAGCACACTCCCTTCTCGCATGCTTTGTTTTGGATACAGGATCTGGCTGTCCTTTCATGGTAGCCTTTCTGCTTGGCCACGTGCCACCTTCTTGCCTCGGTCTTTACCTCACTGTGCACACGTCCTCTTGTGTTCAGGGACCTTGTCCCAGGGTCTGATTGTTCCACCATCCTGCCTTGTGCCTGCAGCTTTCAGGAGCATTAAGAAGCGTGCATGTAAATATGGGTGATAGGAGGGAGGAGCCGCTGTCCATTTCCATTAGAATCTGGTCTGTGAAAGCGGTAGGCACACACCTTCACTTCCCGAGTTGTATCTACACTCCTGGTAAGGAGATCAAGCTAGGGCCTTCAGTATGACTCAGAGGGCACAGGCAATTGCCCGACAGGCTGGGCAACCTGAATTTGATCCATGTTAAGGTAGAAAGAGCAAATATACCCCTTAAGGTTGACCTCTGACCTCTGCTGGTACTCCATAGCATGAGCACCCATACACACATCTCACACACAACAGTAATTGGGATTAATAGGGATAATAGTAAACACATCAAGCTCTTGTCAAGGAGGGCGGCTGTCCCTCTCTGTGGCCTCGACTCAGAGTGCCCATTGGCTCCTCTCATCCTTGCCTTTGAGGTAGAGCGCCCTCTGTCTTTGGTGGTTTATAGTTCTTTTCTTAAATGTAATAATCTTTACAAACCTGCCAAATCAAGAGGAAGCTCAACTGTGGAGGGCAGAGCAGCCAGTCTGGCTCCATGAAGACAGGAAGAGTGGTGCCCTCCTGTGAGTGGACTACACACGCTGTCCTAGGGGCTGAGGGTGGCTCATCGGGCAGAGCACCTGCTGCTGGAATGAGAAGGTTCACTTTGAGCTGCACCACCCGTGTGAGCGGCTGTGCGCATTGGCGGATGCCCACAGCTCCAGCTCGGGATGGGCTGAGGTGGGTGGCTCCCTGGAGCTCATCGGCCAGCACAGGCAGAGAGCTCCAAGGAAACGTGGATAGAGGGCAGTCAATGGAAACACTTTCATTGAGTTCTGGCCTCTGCATGCACACACGAGTGTGCGCACATGCACACACACATACACACACACACCTTGCCTCACATGCTCTTTCTTTGTTTGTTTTGAAACAGACACTAATTTCGTGCTGGGCAATGCCCAGATAGTGGACTGGCCCATCGTGTACAGCAATGACGGATTCTGCAAGCTGTCTGGCTACCACCGCGCGGAGGTGATGCAGAAAAGCAGCGCCTGCAGGTACAGCATGTGCCTCTCAGAGCAGAGTCTCTGGAGAAGGGAAGATTGCCTGGTGCCAGGGCAGAGTCTCTGGAGAAGGGAAGATTGCCTGGTGCCAGGGCGGAGTCTCTGGAGAAAGGGTGATTGCCTGGTGTCTGACTGTGTGTCTTGTGAATTTTTATTGCTGTGACTCCTGCAGCATGTGCATGTGCTGAGAAAACAGACAGGGAAGTAGAACACCGTCCCTGCAACTGACGAATCATAAGATGGGGAACGGAAAACAGAAAGATCTATATGTGAACTCAAAAGTTCATGAGATTAGGATAGAATTTAATGTGAGAGTTAGAAGATTAAACAGGATTTTAAAAATTAATTAGTGAAATCAAGACAGTCATGTAGCTCAGGCTAGCCTCAGACTTGGTAGGGAGCCAAAGATGGCCCTGCACATCTGATGCTCCTGCCTTGGGCTCCCAAGTGCTGGGCTCACATCTGTGTGCCAGCACACGCTGCTTCTCTGGGCCTGGCATCTGAACCCAGGGCCTTGCACTCTTAGGCAAGCAGTCTACCAGCTGGGCTACATTCCCAGTGCAAAGCTTTAAAACTTGATCAAGACTTTATAGAGCAATTTCAAGGTAGGGCCCCCATCACAGAGCTGTTCCTCAGCTGGACTCTTTAAAAGGAAGCCATCCCGTGTTGTCTGTTAGCAACTCGGCTGTGCGGTTCCCCTCCAGGACCCTGGGGTGCCAAGGCAGCACCCAGCCCGGACCCTACCCGCATTCCTTGGCAGCAGCTGGATTTCGGCTTAGCATGGTCTCTGTGGTGGATGTGTGGAACAGAACCATCATCGAAATCAAGAAGTTGCCTGCTGTGGAGTGTGGGCTCTCCGCGCTGCCTGTGTTTTCACGTGGTAGAGGAGCCACAGAGCGGCTGACAAACAGTGTTACGTGTTTGGGCATTATTTGAATTTTGTTAAATTCTAGATCACGGAGCCTGACAAAGGGATAGTTTAGGACTTTCTTTCTGCTGATAGATCTGGAAGTTGTGTCTCTGGCATACATGAGTGTCCTGCATTCCCTGTTTTCTTCGGAGAGTCCATTCCTGTGTGTCCGTCTCACCCGCAGGTTCACGGCTGACGGGTCCCAAGAGTTAGCTTTACTTTTTTGCACGACCAGAGCAGTGTCCCCCTTTATTGGCTGTAGCACCTCCAGGGAGAGACATTCCCTTGATTTGCCAGCTTTTCCTTTCTACAGTTCTAAGCAGTTTATTCGACCGTGACGCCTGAGCACTCCCCATGGATTCCGGATGGCTCAGGCCTTTCCTTTCTCTTATTCCACGCACTGCAGACATTTGCATTTTAATGTCCACCTACCAGTGAGCTACAGCCTGGAGAAGTGTGTGAGCAAATGGGCATAGCCCCACTCTTCATCAGTGGGGACTCAGATGTGGGGGTTCTGTGAGGAAGCTGCAGCTCTGGGTGGTACTGGTACTTCCCTTAAATGAAGGAAAAGGACTGGGGCGGGGGGTGGGGTGGGGGAAGGAGAGAGGGAGGGAGCCATCAGGTTCAGATGATGTAGTCTTGGTCTGTTCTTTGTAGAGATATTTCCAAGCTCCGTTTTGTGTTTTCCTGGCACCTGGGTTGTGAGTCAGCCCCAAAGCCAAGTGCTACAAGGATATCACACAGTCAGTCACACCTCTCAGTGGCTAGAGGAACACAAAATGACAAAGTGACACCACACTCCGAGAATCAGTGCCTGACCTGGGGTCTGGGTGAGCCTCCGCTGCAGCAGCCTGTGCGGCCCTGGACTCAGTGTTTCTGAGGTTTTTCTTCTCTCTGAAATCCTATGATTCCATGAGTCAGGTTTTCAAGAAAAAGCAAGAGTACATTGGTGTACAGCATTAGCTGATGGGAAATTCGTTGTTTGAGTCCACACTCCCATTTCTGCATAGCCTTAGGCTGCAGCAGTGTGCCCCCCCCCCCCGCCCTTGTTGCCTGAAGGCCCCGGGCTGTGTCAGGGATGCTCACCTGATCCTGGGTGCTGGTTTGTTAGTGTCCTGTGCCCTGGTCATCCCACCTAGTTGAAGGTTTCTTGTGCTCCTGGAAGGATGGGCCGTGTTGAGTAGGTAGACCTCACGAAATGGGACAGCCCTGGCGTCCTTCCTGCCTCTGCTGCAAGCTGGGGCTCCTAGGCAGCGCCCCGGCCCTCCGGAGACTTCCCCTGTCTCCCTCTGCTCACTGTGTATTTACTTCCTTGGGCTGCTTTTCTCCAAACTCAGGCAGCAGGAAGATGTATTATTAAAGGCTCCTAGGATTTCATTCGAGCACTGCTTTAGACCCAGTGTGGTTGTCTTTTCTGAGGTCGAGGAGGCCGGAGAAGGCGGCACCAACCGTGCAGAATCTTCTGTCCTTCCCCAGCCGCATCTCCACGCTAGAGCATCAGGCTGTGCTGCCTTCTTGCTCTCTCTCTCTGGTTCAAATTTACCCAGTCATCTTCCCAGAAGTGTGCAGCCGGTGACAGGCTAGTGTGTTAATTACCCTCATGGCTGAGAGCGCCATGGTCTCATCTGCCATGTGTTGCTGACACACCCGGTTTCCGGATGGCCTCTGACCTTTTTAAGTGGCACACGCTGACTTGCCTGGTGCACCCCCTTTCCAGCTCACTTCCCAGCACTGAGCTCTCACTTGTGCTTACTGCCCGGAAGCCTGTCACCAAGTGGGGTGCCCGCCCCGGCGCACTGTGGGACTTAACCTTTGGTTTCCACGTCTGCCGATCTCCCAAGTGTCTGTCATAGAGGCTTAATCTACAGGGGCTGAAGTGGGAGATTTTCTTTAAACACATGGTTAAATCAATGAGTCTTCTTAAATTCAATTAAGGTTTTCACAGGGTGTGCATGTAGGCTTGTATGTGCATGTGTGTTCACGTGTGTATCAATGTACATGTGTTCGTGCGTGTGTGTGTGTGTGTATTCACATGTGTATGTGTGTTCAGTGCTGGGTGTGGAACAGATATTTAGCATGAGCTTGTACACGATGCTGATGGGACTTTTGTTGACTTCCAGCTTCATGTACGGGGAGCTGACTGACAAGGACACGGTTGAGAAGGTGCGCCAGACCTTTGAGAACTACGAGATGAATTCCTTCGAAATCCTGATGTACAAGAAGAACAGTGAGTGTCAGCCGCTCACCCCGCTTCCCCGGCTAGGCTGCGCCGGCTTCCCTTCTCTCCCTCGTCTGGTTACTGTGTGTGGCTGACGAGGGAGACTCCATCTACTTTTCGAGTTAGTATTATCCCGTTGGTTCCCGGGCCGTGGAAAGCACCGGGGAGAAGGGCCTGCTTCTCCCTCTGCGTCTCCCTTGCACAGCACCCAGCACAGTGCGGGACCCCCCACGGGTGCCAGCTCCCAGGTGTGAGTCAGGCTCTCACCGTGACCGAGGAGCCGGAGCTAACGGCACTGCCTTGTGCGTTCGCCTTTGTCTTGGCCACAGTCACTTCCACCAACTCTACAATTCAGTCTGTGGCCCTGTGCAAGTACAGGCCTTGGTTTTCTCATGCGGGTCTTCTTGCTGAACAGAGGTGAGCTACCCTAGGAAGTGAGGAAGGAGGAGCACATGGCCACAGCAAGATCCTCCATTTCGGTGGTGGTGGTCCTGTTACACGTCACACCCAGAGGGTCCTGTATGCCAGGCGGGCATTCCGCCACCCAAGCTGCACCCTCGGGCCCCAGCTTCCACTTTGCTCATGAGTAATTACACTCTGATTGAGGAAGGCAGCTGATGTCAACCTCTAGTCTGTCTCCACACCCACGCACACATACGTGCACCTGCATACACACGTGCACATAGATGCAAACATGCACACACACCTGTGTCACACACACGCACACAGGCCAGTGAAGAACCTTAACAAAAGTAGGATCGATGAGCAAGTTTATGGTTCAACTACCATTTCCGGAGCACCCTGATGGGGCCTGGAGTGTGTTCACTGGGTGTTGTTCTGGGCCCGGTGGTTGGCAGTTTGCTCTGGAAGCAGCCGAGGGGCCTGTTGGCTTGGCAGTTATGCAGATATTGAGTGCAGAGCTGCGCCCTGGCCACTGAGAGCAAGCTGTCCACTTGCCTTGCTTTAGCTTGTCAGCCAGTTTCCTTCCGCCTCAATGCTAGCTCCAGGAAGAATGAGGTGATGGACAGTGAGGGCTCATGCTAGTCCTCCCCCTAGGGTGATACAGCTCCAAGCCAGAGCGCTTCCTGGGAGCACACCCACAGCAGCCTTCTCATGGAGAAGGCTGGGCTGAGAGTGGGTTCCCACACCGGAGCCTTTGTGTACTGAGCTGTGTGACTCGCCCATGGCGCAGAGGGTAACTGGCAGGGCATCACATAGAGTGCCCTGCTTTTGGAGTTTGCTGAAGAGTTCCAAAGCCTCATTAGACGATGCATTCAGCTTGCCCAAATCCAGCCACGAAATGGAACAAAAGGGAGACAGAGGGAGAGGCAGCTTAAATTGCTAAAGCGATTTCACTTTCATTCCTTCTGGTGGACACAGGCCTCAGGGGAAGTGAGGATGACAGAGGGGACTCCCTGCTCTCTGAGGCCGAGGCCCTCCCTGCGCTACAAGTGAGGGAGGCAGGCGCTCTCCATGACTGATCAGTTCAGCTGCTTGGCTGAAGGAGCCATGTCTCTCCCTGCCCCAGAGGCTGTGGTAGGCTGTGGAGAGACAGGTGAAGTCTCTGACCTGAGCGCTGCTTTGAAGTTGATGCTAAAACTCTCCAAACACCTGTGGTGGTACACACCTGTAATCCCAGCACTCGGGAGACAGAGGCAGGCAGGTCTCTGCCAGTTCAAAGCCAGCCTGGTCCACAGAGTGAGTTCCAGAACAGCCAGGGTTACTCAGGGAAATGCTGTCTTAAAAAGCCCCCCCCCCCAAAAAAAAAATCCCAAACAAACCAAAACCCAAACACCACCACCACCAACCCACCAAAACTCTGCCAGAGTCATCACTCACATCTGCTTTTCCCTTCCATCCTTTAACTTTACAGATAAACTCTACATGGGTCTGCACTGTTTAAAATGGTTGGTTCCCTCAGCCCTCCCAGGTGGCCATGGATGAAATTTAAATTTCTTATCTCTGGTCAAACTGTGCCAGGACCTGTGCCCAGTGTGTGTTCCCTGTTTCTCTCAGTTGAGTCATGGGCCCATGTTGTGGACGTTTTGGTTCATGACATGGATACATATTTTTGTTATAATCCTAAGTGTAGGATTTTAGTTTGTCCGCAGCTGATTACTGCTTAGAGCGGGGCTCCGACAGTGGGAGGAGGGCTTCGGGAAGATGGATGGAGGAGGAAGGTTGCTTGTTGTCCTGCCGCGTTTGCTGTTTGCCTGGCTGCTAGGTATTCTGATGACCAAGATTGCTCTTTTCCCAGAGAACCTGATGACCCTAATCAGCCAGAAGTAGCTAAAGAGAATGCCTCCCCCTCCCTTGTGCCCTTCTTTCTCTCCTGCCTGGTGTTGGGGTGTCGGAAGGGAGGTAGAGATGTTAAGAAACCCCAAGTAGAGTTAAAAAAAAATAGCTCCCACATAGAAGGCACGACCTGAGGACTCAACAGTAATAATGTTTTCTCTCGGGAACCAGACCTCCGTCTCCCAACTGCTTCCACACCTAACCCTCTCCTGAGGGACTGGAGACTATGATTGGCTGATCTCAGGATTTATATAGTTTTGCTGGAGCCTGTGCTTATTTCAGGCGCCTTTGATTGGCCAGCTGTATCAGGCCCTGGCTGCCGCCAGCACAGGGCAGATGCCATGCCTGCCTTTCCAGCTGGTACAGTGCAGCCACAGGGGTCTGAGGTGATAACATGGGTGGGCGCTTCACCCCGATTTAGGAGTTGTGCAAAGGACCTCTTCTTAACAGGCTTGATGGAGAGATGAGAGTCAGGCCAAGACCAGAGCTGTGGCAGTGCAGGTGGAGCGGGTGGCAGATGTGCAAAGCAGGGCTTCTCTGGCTTCCACCTGTGTGGGAACTCTCCCGTGAACAGAAAGTGCACACCTGTGCGGTGGGCCTGGGGCAGGTGTGAGGGGCCACAGTGTGCTTTCAGCAGCTGGGTAGACTGGCTTCCAGCCCATTTCAGAGCCACGCTCCTCACACCTGTTGTAGTGCCACACAGACACACAGACACACAGACACACTGCCCCATCAAGAACCGCAGGCAGCGGTGGCACATACTGCAACCCCAGCACTCAGAGGACAGACAACAGGACTGCCGCAAGTTCAAGGCCAGCCTGGTCTGCCCCTCGACTTCTGCGTGGCCAGGGTCTTATGGGACAGTTGCCCCTCCATGTTGCTCTTGCTACGTTGGTCTTGTGCAGTCCGATCATAATGGCCCATTACACTTAAATTCTGTGGTTCCTGAGCCTAAGGTTCCAGCTTTCACATTTTCCTTTCTCAGACTAGTTGCAAAGGCCCGAGAGCGACACGGTCAGGTTCGTCAGCCCTCTGTACCAGTGTCCTGCGTTAGTTCTTTTCTCGCTGCTTTCATCAAATGCCTGACCAGAAGATACCTGAGGGAAGAGGCTTTATTATTTTGGCTCACAGTCTGAGAGGAACCAGTCTGCTGCAGAATAGCATGGTGACAGGTAGTTCCATGGTGTGTAACACGGGAATGCAATGTAGCAATGCCAGGCAGCTGGTCCTACTGTGTGCACTGTCAGGAAGGACAGTGAAAGACTTTCACAGTTCTGCTTCTGGGTGTTGTGGTTTGAGTATGGAATGTCCCCACAGGCTCACGGGTTTGACCCCTTGGTTCCAGCTGGTGGAGCTGTTTGGGAAAGTTCTGGAAGCTTTAGGAGGCGGAGCCTTGACAGAGGAAGTACACCACTAAGGATGGCTTTGTAGCCTGACCCCACTTCCTGTTCATTTTTGCTCGCTGACTGATGGCTCCATGCTCTGCTGCTGTGTCTTGTCAGCCCAATGGACTGTCGCCTCCCAGGAACTGTGGGGCAGATGAGCCACTTCTCCTTCGAGCTGTTACTGTCAGTGTGTTGTCAGCAGCAGGAAGGAAAGTACCACAGTGGGAGTTGATGATGCTCTCAGTTTTCCTTACCACAGGGCTGAGCCAAGGGTGGCCTCCGTCTCCCCAGCACTCAGTGGGCTGGGGCTAGCCTGATCTGCATGTTGAGACACTGTCTCAAAAACCCAAACCACAACCCAGGAAAACAGAACAGGACCAGGCTGAGGTGAGTGTCCACAGCAGGGGGTCTGGTGCTCCCTAGCAAGTGACAGTTGCTGTGTCTGCCAGGTGGCACCTTTCTGTTGTGCAGCTGCTCTTCCGAGTGTGCGTGGCTGCCCCATTGCACCTCGTGAGCAGGGATGCTCTAATGCCCAAATGACCAAACTGTCCACAGGGAAAGTTTTCTCTATCTGCTCTTTGGCACCAGTGAAACTGAATTGTTTTTCTTCCGATCCATTTAAAAATTACCTTTTTAATATTACATGTTCAGATTCTGGGCCTTCCCATTCTGTTTAATTTGAGTGATTTTCCTGCTGGTATTTATAAACTTATTTCTGTTTTACACATGCATGTGTGTGCATACTTATGTAATGTGCATGTGTGTGCATACTTGCCTGTGTAATGTGTGTGGGTATATGTGTGTGCACAAGTCCGTGCAGGTACAGGCCAGAAGTTGATTTTGGTGTCTTCCTTGACCCCCGAGTAGGTTGCTGAGGTAACCCCCTATGAAACAGGAGCTCTCAGATGCTGGCCAGCTTGCATGGGGAGTTGTCTTGTGAGTGGGGTCAGAGTGCGGGACCCGAATGCCAGTTCTCATGCTCGCCCAGCAAGGCTGCTACCACTGAGCCGACCCCTCCCCAGCCACGGTGGCTCCTTCGTTTCTAGTTCTCACTCTTTGTGTTTCTGGGGATCTTCTAATCACAGGACCAGCTTTTCCCACTTTGGGGGAGTTGGGCGCAAGTGCAAAAGGTTTCAGTGGTGTGGGGTTTTCATATTGGGACTCTGTCTGTCTGTGTGTCAGTTGGTCAGTCTGTCTGAAATCCTGGCATTCCTGGGTGAGGCATCTTTGTCATGTTGCTGCATCCCCAGGAGGTCGTGTGTTTTTCCTGCAACAATAATCATCATCACGAATGAGCTAAGTCAGCAAATGCTCATGAGTCTGCTCTTAGGCTGGCCTGTTAGTTTTCTCCAGTTTCAAAGAAGAAAATTAAGAAACCTTTCCCCTGAGTAAATGCCATGTACCTCCAGTCAGTGTGTCAGCTCCTCACACAGGCACACACAGCCTGCGGTTTGGGGTGGCTGGTGGCTGTGTCCCTGGGAGCTTGGGGCAGCTGTGGGATGCTCGGGAAAGGCGTGCGCCGGCAGAGCTGCTGGACCGGGCCTTGTGGAAGGAGCTGCAGCCGCAGAGCTGTGGACTCTGCAGGCGGCTGAGCTGGGATGCTCAGGGAGAGAAGGCGCCCACCCTCCAGGAGCGACCAGTGTGCGGCAGATCAATCAGGAAAGCATTTTGTCCATTTTCCAAATGGCTTATCTTTTCTTTTATGGAAGAGCTGCTGACTCGCTGTGGCTGTCAATCTTAAATCAAATACACGGAGAACTATTTTCCGTATTCAAATTCTCCTTTATGTTTAGAGACTTTTAAAAAAATCCAAGATGTAGAGCTGAAAAAAACCATTGAGGACAGGGCCTCGCTGTGTTACTCCAGGGAGCGAGTCTCGCCCCATGGACCAGGCTTGCCACAAAGCCGCACGGACCTGCCCACTTCGCTGGCAGGTGTGCTTCCCTTCATGTTTCTGAGTTTTGGAGCGTGATTGGGGAGCTCCTTTCTTTACCCAAGAAATAAAAGCGCTTTTCCTTTTCTGCCCTGCTGCTCTACTAGTTCTGTTAAAACGGCCTTTAGAATGGTAAACAATTTGGAATACATTTTTATGCATTATGTGAGGTTAGCATTTATACATTTCTCATTCAATTGTTATGGTATTATTTATTAAATAGTTCAGTTTTCCTGGTTTGTACTTCCCTCTTCTTTTGTTTGTGTGTTCATGTATGTGTGCGCTTGCTTGTGTGTGTTCACTGGCCTCAGCCTGTGGAGCCGCCTAGCTGGGCAGCTCTCTGCTTTCCCGGTGCTCAGATTACACGTGTGGCCCACTGTGGCTTCTTCATATGGGGGTGAATACACATGCTCACACTTGTGTAGGTGTATCGGCTGAGCTTTCTCCGCAGTCCCATCCTTCTCTTTACGGATCAAAGCCTCATGTCTGTGTGTTTCTCTTGTCCTGTAGCACATTTGCTGTGTGAGTTGGATGCAGAACCCACACCCTTGAGGTTTCCATGCTTGTAACAGCGCTGTGAGGTGAGAAGTGGCTCTTGTTGGAGCCTGGCTTATTGCGAGTACTCAGTAACGGATGCTCTTTTCCTTTATTCTCCTCCTTCTCTTCTTTCTCCTTCTCTCCCTTCTCCTCCTCTTACTCCTCCCTCCCCCTTTTTTTCCTTTGAGACAGGGTTTTTCTGTGTAGCCCTGGCTGTCCTAGAACTCACTACCTAGACCAGGCTGGCCTTGAACTCAGAGATCCGCCTGCCTCTGCCTCCCATTGCTGGGATTAAAGGTGTGTGTGACCATCTGGCAAGGGTGATGTTTTCATAGTTGTTTTGCAGACAGTCCTGTGGATGCATCATTATTGTGGTAGGCAGTCATTGTCATATTTTTCTCCCAAGGCCATGCTTACACCTCTATTTTTATATTCTATTTGAATTCCAACCTATCAAGCTCTCAAGAAGAGCATGTGAGCCCTGCTGTGCCTCTGGCTGGACTGCA
>CM053759.1:2629816-2674570 GCA_028658305.1 Pachyuromys duprasi | reverse complement strand
CCATCTGGCAAGGGTGATGTTTTCATAGTTGTTTTGCAGACAGTCCTGTGGATGCATCATTATTGTGGTAGGCAGTCATTGTCATATTTTTCTCCCAAGGCCATGCTTACACCTCTATTTTTATATTCTATTTGAATTCCAACCTATCAAGCTCTCAAGAAGAGCATGTGAGCCCTGCTGTGCCTCTGGCTGGACTGCATCTTATACATTCAGCATGACGTCTGCCATCTTCCTCAGCTGTCCTGTTTCATCTGCGAACAGTGTCACTCCCCAAGCATTTAGTTTTTGTTTAATGTTCTTTAATTCCGTGGAGGGCTAAGCTTTGGCTTCCCCAGCTTGGCCCTTGCTCTGATAATCAGAACAGAGTGAGACACTTGGAAATGTTTTCTTTTGAATTGTTCAAGCAGCCCTGAGGATTTCAGTTGTTAGGAGAAGGATTGGAAAGGAGGAAGGAAAGGGAGATGGTAGTTCCAAACACCCATGCACTATGTGTGTCTGTTTTCACTTAATATTTTGGGGGGATCCGTTTCTCCTATTTTATAAGTGGGCAATGATGCCGAGAGAGGCCGAGTGGCCGTGGCCAGGTGTGGAGGCCACTCCCACGCCAGGCTCTCTTTCCGCTCAGTGGCGGTTACCCTGCAGCAAGCGGTCTGCCTTGGGGCAGGCTGCTGTTCCTCAGTCCAGTTTCTGGCCTGTCAGTGTGGCCCAGCCTGGCGCAGCTCTTCCCTAGAGGCACTCATAGTGTCGTGGGCTGCTCTGCTGCTGCTGCACAGGACCCTGGTACACAGAGGTCTGGTGATGTGGGGTCCCTAGGAACCCCAAGGAGAATGTAGAAGGGCCGAAGCCTCTCATACGTCAAAGCCTGTGTCTTGTTATCTGGCTGCCAGAGTTGAGAACTTGCCAAGGCCAGGCTGAGTGGTAGGAGATGTCATTTCTTTACGCATGGGGATCAGAATGAATAACGGTGTCTGATCTGGAATTCACCTCCTGTTGACCACCTTTGCCTGGAACAGACCGTGATCCACCAGCAACACCGTGGGCCGCTGCCTTGCTGCGCTCGCAGCGCCATCTTCCTCAGGCACAGTCTCTGCTGTGCGTGTCTGGGCTCTGCTCTGCACTGGCCCGAATTGCAGTGGGGTGGTCCTGCTGCAGTTCTGGGCTCTGAGGCCTCTGGAGTCCGTCTGATGAGGCCTCTGCCAGCAGGAAGATCAACCCAAGAGGCAAAGGCTTCCTGGCTCTCCCTAAGACCTCCAGAGAGGGAGGCACAGTAGTAGGGCCCAGAACCTAGAAGGCCCGAGTTCCCTCATCTTCTGAGAGCCTGAGTGATGCTGTCCCACATGAAAATGCTTCGCCGAGAGGAGGGATGGAGTTGGAGTCTCTGGTCTGTGCCGCAGGCCTCCTGTTCTTTCTGGAACATTTCCAGACGTGAAAAGTTGATCTGTCCCACTCGCTTTCTTATTGATAGTTGTGGCTGGGGCAGGTCTGAGTGTCTGCGAGGCCTGACATAGAACTGATGTCCCTGAAACTCGGCTGTCTCTCCTAGAGTACCCACAGGCCGACCCGAAGCAGGCACTCCCTCACTGAGACTCTCCTCAGGGGAGTCTGGGTTGTGTCAGGTTCACAGATGTAGTCATCACAGTTGTAAAATATCCCGAACAGGAAGTTCTGTCACGCCAGATGCTGCGTTAGGAGGCAGGTAGAGAAGAGTGTGTGTGCCATGGCATAGGTGGCGTGGCTTCAGTGTTGTGAACTGGGTGCTGTGGCTTTGGTGCTGAGGCTTCAGTGCCGTGGTGCCCGTGGCTTTGGTGCTGAGGCTTCAGTGCCGTGGTGCCCGTGGCTTTGGTGGCATGGACTAGATGCCATGGCTTCAGAGCTGTGGCTTTTCTGGCTCATTTACCCTTGGGGCACATGTAGATTGGTTATTCTTGGTGAGATGGCTGACACACATAGGGAAGCAGTTCTTTTCTTTCACTAATTACTATTATTATTAGAAGCCAAAGAAAGACCTTGTAGACACTTGCTGGGCAGGGTCCTTCCTAGGAAGTCTTCAGCCCAGGACAGACAGTCCTCCAAACCCCAGTGTGCATCCCCAGGCTCTAATGTCACCGTTTGGTGCAGTGTGGAGTGGCAGGAATCATGTGGCAGCCTCTCCTGGCTGTTTTCAGTTTGCTGTTGTGTGGGTCGTTTTGGATTTTGAGGGAGAGGGACTTAGAAATCCAGGTTTTGGACCGTGCTTGCTCAAGCAGGCACTCGAGGCTGATGGTTTCAGAAGCTGCACAAGGACCGTGGGGTCTTCAGCTACGGACGAGTCTGCTGGTGGCTGGCAGGGTCCGCTCAGCTGGCAGGGTCCACTCAGCTGGCAGGGTCCGCTCAGCTGGCAGGGTCCACTCAGCTGGCAGGGTCCGCTCAGCTGGCAGGGTCCGCTCAGCTGGCACTTTTTATTGTCACAGTCTTCTCAGAGGCCTTTGAGAGTCTGTCCTGAGCGCTGATGAGGGTTCAGACCCTACGTACACAGTTATGCGACCGTAAGAAAGCCCTTCCGTGTTATCCCAGCAAGAAAAAAGTGATGCTGAGAGAATGTTCAATATTCAGATCTTGTCGCTCCTGAGCCCTGATTCCCCGGTCCCTCAGACGAAGATGCAAACAGGTGACCGCCCTCTCCATGTTCCCTGCAGGGACACCCGTGTGGTTTTTTGTGAAGATCGCTCCGATCCGGAATGAACAGGATAAAGTGGTTCTGTTCCTCTGCACTTTTAGTGACATCACTGCGTTCAAGCAGCCGATTGAGGACGACTCATGCAAAGGTTTGTAATTCTGGTTTGTGCAAGCACATTTATACACCCCTGACTCTCGCTTTTGCTACAGAGACTCTGAGGTTGCCAAGGCAATCTTTCACAGTGATCGGGACATGATCGTCGTTTGTGTTGGGTACTGTGCCAATCTGCTTGGGGAAGAGACAGAAAACACCAGTAAAGCGTTTTCAGTTACCCATTTTGTAGTTATAGTTCGATGGAAGAAAGCAGCCAGGCACAGCTGACCTCACCATGACTCTTCAGGGTCACCTTCATTTTTCCTTTGTCTCTTCCCCCACAGCCTTGTGCGTGCTGGGCAATCGCTTCCACTGAGCAGGATAGCTCTTGATGGGTTTTCCCAGTTGCCACACAGGGCAGGCGTGGCCACATTTACCTGACTTCCTTATGGATAAAGGAAGTTTGTGGGTTGACTTGTAGGTTGTGGTAGCCTCTTTAGATCAAAACTAGAAATGAGGGAATGATGAGCCTGGAAGGGGAGCTGCCAGGAAGACAGATGTTGACAAACAGCTGTGTGTCTGCAGTGGTCTTGGAACCAAATAGTGGGCTGAATTTACTTAGCTGAACTGTCAGACATTTAGGGAGAAGCTGGTGCAGTCATACACCCAGAGCTCTGCTCTGACCCCGCACATGTGTCTAAGTGGACACACGTGTCTAATGGGCCTCGTCACCCTGGATGTGACAGACTGAGCTGCAGAGCCAGGATTAGGATATGGGAGGAGGACAAGGACCCTTCTGGGCACACGGGGAAGATGCTGTCAGGACAGGTGAGCCCAGGCTCTTTGTAGCCTTCCTCGCCAGTGCTGATCTGTGTCTGCTCACGGATGACAGAGAGGCGAGATTAGCGAAGCTACCTAAGCAGCCAGTGTGGACTTCTCATGTCTGCTCTTGATGGGGAAAAGACTAAGGGATAGTTCAGGGCACAGACAGTGTTGCGAGTTGGCCACGTGTGTGGGCTCACAGTTCACTGGCACACGGGCAGTGGTTTGTGGCACTCCTATGCCTCCAGTGCTCAGTGTCAGCGTTGCTTTAAGTTGGAGAGCCTATCCCTGAAAGATTTTAAAACTCCAGTGTATAATCCCACAGCACATCCCGCTAAGCTCACGCAACAGTGTTGTGCATGGGAGGATGCCTGTGGCCCCTTCAGGCTGCCCCTCCAACAGCCCAGCCACCATACAGCAGCTCTGAAAGCAACAGAGGTCTGCATCTCTCTCCTGGCACGAGGTGATGGGAATGCTGGTGCCAACGGCATCCGTTAGAACCTGGTGCTTCTGGAGAGAGACCACAGCTGATTTACTGTTCTTGCTATATTGACCAAAGATGAAAAACCTTTAAAGGTTGTATAAAACCCAAGCCAGCCTCCCCAATCCCACAGTCCTCTGGATTCCAGTCTTGGGAAGGAGCCCCAGGGTAAGACTCAGAAGATGACATTTCTATGGAAGGCACTGACTTTCCGGAGGTGTAAGGATGGGCAGTGACTCACACTGCCCGCTTTCGGCATCACAGCTGCAGGCTGTTTATTTGTTGGGGACCTTACTTATGTGTGTTTGGAAATCCTGGTCTGGAGACCCAACAAGCTTTCAGAGGTCTTCTGGAACACTGCCTGGTCAGAACCTGGATTCAGATGTTACCTATTAAATGTTGGAATGTTGTATTCAGGGACTTTAAGAGCAGCAAGGACCATCTAGTCCTTTTTGGATTATCAGAAACACCTGCCCTCGTGACCTTTCCCTTCCCCACCCAGATAAAATTAGCCATGACCTCACCCACCCAGAAGGTGTTCATTTGTTTCCAGGTCTTGGGGAAGGCAAGGAGCTGGCTAGTTTTGTCATTTACAAACCCCAGGCTGTAGCTCAGTTTCTGCAAGATCAGAAGATGGGGGTTTCAGGCTAGCCTGAGCAAGTTGCCCAAGGCAGAGAGCCATCTCTGTCACCCGGGGTGAGCCAGAGACAGAGCCTTGGCCAGAGGAGTCTGGGTTCTAGATGCTTCTCCCTAATCTAGGTGCCTGCCTTCCTTTTCTGTATTTGTATAAAGTTTCCCAGACCTGCCTAACCTTCTCTCATGGCTGCCATCACAACATAGCTCAAGTGCGTTTGAAAAGCATGCTGCTGCCCAACCTCCATCCCTTTGGGTGCGTTTCTGAGCAGCTGGGCCTGCTTGCAGGCACTCGGAATGGACTTGTGGGAGTTCCAGGGACAGCAGCAGGTGAGGAAGCCTGCACTCTGTTGGTGTGTGGCTGACCTTGTCTCTCTGTTCTGCCTGCTTCAGGTTGGGGCAAGTTCGCTCGGCTGACCAGAGCTCTGACGAGCAGCAGGGGCGTCCTGCAACAGCTGGCGCCCAGTGTGCAGAGGGGCGAGAATGTCCACAAGCACTCACGCCTGGCAGAGGTAAGGGTGGGTGTGGCCTGCCAGCCCAGCCTCGAATCTTGGTGGCCTGTGGGCAGAGTGTGGGGATCGGTGTGGGCGGGACCTTCAGCCTCAGGGCTGGGACTTCGGTTTGTCTGGGCTCAGCGAGCCATGCTCTGTACCAAGAGGGAAGGGACGTGGCTCTTTTGGTCCTTGCACTGTGAAGGCAGGCTGGGTACAGCCCTCGATTGAAACTTTTGTGAAATTACGGGTACCAGTTCACTTTTCCTAGGACACAGCAAGGAGCTGAAAGCGCTTCTTGTTTGTAAAGGAGGCCTTTAAAAACGTATAAATCATAGGCAACTCTGTTATTTGAGGAATGTGCAAACGTGATACAGGAATCAAAAGGAAGACGATGACAACGCCCGTGGTCTCTGGCCGTGTAGCATTCGTACATTATTTATTGTGCTTTTATTTGTGCTTCCTACTTCCTGAAGAGGAAGAACTCCCTGATGATGTTCATGGAGTTGAGGTGTGTCTGAGGGTGACCGTGTCTTCCTTCCTTTATCTGTGACCCCCTCTGCAGTTAGTAAATGACCTGAAGGTGGCTGATTTAGTGACCCCTGGAGGTGGTCCACTGAGGTGGTGGCATCGTCCAGGCGTATCTGTCAGGGTTGGTGCTGCCGTACCCCCCTTGTCAGGCCAGTTCTTGGTGAGATGAGGGTGGAACCTTCTCAGAGCGCTTCTCTCACTCGGCAAACCTCGGTCTTAGCCAGATCTGACAGCAAAAGCTCTGTTTGTCCTGAGACAGCCAGTCAGCTTTTGCACATCGGTTACAGTGTGGCCCTTCTGAAAGACCAGGCTTCCTCCCGAGTGGCCTAACTTTGGGCTTCCAGTTTTGATAAGGGAGAAACTCCCAGCATGCTGAGCTCCCGTGGGGACCCTGAACATGCGCAGTGCATGTTGGGTTGCTTACACAGACTCCCCAGGGGCTTTTGTAACTTTTTTCAACAGTGGGCAAATGGGCCACGCGATTTGGATGATGTCAGCAGCTTTTTTTTTCTTCCTTGTCAGGATGCAGGCTCAGCTCATGACCGAAGGATTACTAAACAAAGTGTTAGAAATCACAGAGGTGTTTTCTCTGTGTCTTCCTGCGGGTGCTGGACCTTTGACCCCGCTTCTATCCCCTTGCTCACTGTCATATGGCCACTCTGGTGTCTGTGCTAGGCTGCCTCTTCCCATTGGATCTCTACGTGACCATTCCTTCACTGCAAGTCTTCGGGTAAATACCGTTTTCCCCACCTGGCAGTCAGGGATTTACCTGAGAAACAGTGAAGAGATTCATTGACAGGATCTAATCAATTTGATTGTTTAAGTCCATATGGCTGGTCAGAAGACTAGACACTCTTGGGAGGAGGCCAAGTTCATGGTAGATTCCTTTTTCTCTAGGATATCAGTTGCTTTTCTCATCAGCGTGACAAAGTATCTGAGTAAAGAAACTTGGAAGGCTTTGCTTTGGCCATGGGTTGGCAGAATGACGTCACTGTGGTCGCTAACAGCAGTGGAGACTTCTGGTTACTTTGTATCCACACTCCGGAAGCAGAGAGCCGAGACTAGGGCCTCAGCTCACTTTCTCCTTGCTGTTCAGTCTGAGATTCCAGCCGTTCACGGTGGGTCTTCGTCCTCACTTAGCTCTCTCTGGATCTCCTTTCACAGGCATGCCCAGAGATGTGTCTCCTGGGTCATTCTAAAGCTGTCAGACTGACAGCTGAGATGAGCTGCCAGCCGGGAAACAGCAGCCTGGGTTTGAGGCCTGTGTCAGGTTGAGTCCTGTCACATGGCAGAGGGCACCCCTCCCCCTCAGGGCTACCTGGCTAGCTGTGAGTGAGGTCCGACACATACTTTCACAGAAGCACTTACCTTTGCATTTGCATGGTAACTGGCTGCCAAGGCTCAGCTGAGCTAACCCAGAAGTCAGCATTTCTGTTCACTTGTCAGTGGAGAGCTCACACACATTTCCTTGAGCCACAGGGATCTCCCAGTAAGCCAACAATGAAGTCACACATGTGCACTTCATGGTTATTGTCCCATGTTCAGTGGGGGACAGCACCGTTTCCAGGAAAGGTGCTGCTTCCGTGATTACCCATATGTAATGCTGGCTCCTATCAGTGCATGCTGTCTCTCAGAAGGAGAGAGAAAGGACAAAACAATAGTATAATTAAGCAAGGAAAAGCGGAGTGCCTCATCTGCCCCTCAGCCTGCTTCAGGTATTTTTCCCCAATACATAATGTATCTTCTAATATAATACAGTCTACTTAAAATTTTATTTGCTCATTCACTTTGTACATGAGAATATGTATACGTGTGTGCAGATGTGTGTGCCTGTGTGTGAGCTCAGATGAGAGAAGAGAACATGGAGTGTTCTCTGTCGCTTTCCACCTTTTCTTTTGAAGCAGGGTCTCTTGTTAAACCTGGGGCTTTCATCTTCATAGAAGCCAGCAAGTCCCAGCATCCTTCAGTCTCTACCCACCTGGAGTTGGTGCTATAGGCATGTGGCAAAGGCCCGGCTTGTGTGAATGCTGGGTCAAAAGTCCTCAGTACTCAACCGTTCTTCCCGGCCAAGCCATTTCCCCAGCCCCAAGTCTACTTTCTTGCCGTGTTTGTTGTTTGTGGATAAGTCCCTAGCACTCAGAACCCTAGCTAGCGCCTAATAGCTGCTCAGCGGTGTTAGGTAAGGTGTAGAAACTGATTTAATGAAAGAAAGAAATGATCTGGTGTTCTGTCAGGGCCCCTTGATTCCAAACTGAGGCAAGAACCTGGGACTTTTTTTCAGTGAAGATCAGTTTTGGGTTTTGTTGATTTTCTCCGTTGACTTTCCATTTTCCACTTTATTGTTTTCTGCCTAGATTTAGTGATCTATTTTAGTCTTCTTACTTTTGATTTAACTTTTTTTTGTCTAGTTTCTTAAACCAGACACTTAGATTTCTGATTTTGAGCTTTCTTTTCTAATGTATTAAAATATTGTAACTTTCCCTCTATCAAAACATAAGTTTTGATAAATTATAGTTTTTGTTTAGTTAAACATACACCGTAATTTCCTTACGTGTGTGTGCCTGTGTGGGTGCGGCACCCCTGCACACTGGAAGACCAGAGGAGGATGCCAGCTGTCCTGTGTGGGTGCGGCACCCCTGCACACTGGAAGGCCGGAGGAGGATGCCAGCTGTCCTGCTGTCCACCTTGTTCCTTTGGGACAGTCTCTCACTGATCCTGGAGTTGGTGACCAGCAGCCCCCCTGCCTCTGCCCCAGTAGGTCTGGGGCCACAGGTGGGTGTGTGGTCACACCTGGCTCTTGCTGTGGGTGCTCTGGGTTTGAACTCGGGCCCTCATGCTTGCAAGCAGGCGTTCTCACGCCGTGGGCCTTGTCCCCAGCCCTACTCATGGTTCTCGCCTCACAGACTTGAGGCTGTTGTCGGGCACCTGTGCGGTGCTGTTCTGTGTCCTGGGAGAACTGGCCTCTAACTGTAGTGTCCCCTTTGTCCTGTCCTTTTCTCTGAGCCTGGTCTGTTGGGAGTGAAGGTGGCCACCTTGCTTTCATTGGATTGGTGCCAGTGCAGCATGCCCTTCCCCATCTCACTCCGTCTCATATTAATGTGGGGCTCCAGGCAGCATGTGGCTAGTGGCAGGGTTTGTGTGAACCAACCTGACAAGCTAAGCCTAACATGGCGTCTGAAGGCCAGGCCGCGGCTGCAGGACTTGTGCCTCTCTACCTGCTGCCTTGGTCTTGGCTCCTATGCTGTTGCCCGCTCTTTCTCTTCCTCTCCTGCTTCTAACTGAACATTTTCATGACTCCATTTTCTTAATTGTGTAAAACATGCCTCTTTTGTGTATGAGTGTGGTATATGTATGTGTGCATGTTGGTATGGGTGTGTACATGTGTGTGTAAGTGTACCTGTGTAAGTTAGAAGTCGAAGTCAGGCGTTGTTCTCAGTCACCCAGCAGTGTCTGGAGACAGGGTCTCTCATTGAGCCTGCGCCTCACTGATTCATGTAGGCTGGCTGTGAGCTGCAAGAACACGCTGTCTCTGCCTCCTGAGCGTGGAGAGCCGTGGCCAGATTTTTGTGCAAGGACTGGGGATCCAAACTCAGGGCCTCTTGCATAACAAACGCTCCGCTGATTAAGCTATTTCCCCAGCTCTAAAGTGTGCTTCTTCTAATTCTTTTTTAGTGGTTGCCCTAGAGTTTGCAGTAAATCCGTCTGTCGACACAATACTACGTTGCTTTACGGACAGTGAACGGACCTTTTGACAACAATGCACCCTGGTGTTCTGCTCCGTAAACCATTGCTTTCCTTCACTCCATTTATAAATGTACTTCTACATGTACCCCATTGTGAAAAACATTGTCCCTGTCATTTTACTGCGTGCATGTATGTATGTATGTATGGCAGTTAGAGGGTTGGTTCTCTCCTTCCTCAAGCAGAGCCTAGGAATCAAACTCAGGTCATCAGGTTTACCCACTGAGCCATCTTGCCTACCCATATTGCTATTGTTTTGATCAAACTTCTATGCTAAATATCTGATAATAACAAAACGGAACTTACTTACCATTATTGCCTCTCTGGGAGTCTCCCAATTTTAAGCACAGCTGGAGTAGGACCTGTCCCATTGTCCTTCTCTGCAGTGAACTTCACTTCCTCTAGTACTTCCTAGGAGACTTCTTAGGAGTCTTCCAGCAGAATCTTCACTTGGTATTTACTTTTTTGAGAAAATCTGTTTCTCCTTCACATTGGGAGTGATTTCATGTGGTGCAGACATGTAGGCTGGTGTGCATTTTCTGTTTGCATGCTTTCCTTGGTTTTGAGATGTTGGTGATCCTTATCTTTATATCTCTGAAGGTTAGTGTTAATTGTCAGTGCAACAGAATGGAAACTCCCATGGGTGGTGAGAAGCATGCTTGTAGGGGATTGTGATAATTGATGTGGGAAGACCTTCTAGCGTGTGAGGCCCCTTTCCCTGGCTGGATCCTAGACATATGAATGAGAACGGGCACTGGGCAGTAGCAAGCACTCAGGCCCCCTCTGCTTTGTCATTATAGGAGTCAGGAGATGTTATGTCCAGATGTTAGGGTCCCCAAAGACCATCAGGAGCCAGGCCATGTATGCAAGCACAAAGAACTTTATTCTGGCTTAAGCTTGGTCTCTAGACTGCTACCAATGCAGTGGCTCAGGGAGGAGAGCCCGGAGCACCTCCGAGACAGGGTTTTTATGAGGGTTTGAGCAAGGACTAGGGATTTCTAGCTTAGCAGTTACATGATTGGGTGACATTCAGCAAGGACAAGCTTGTTACAAAGTGATTGGCTGACTAACATGACTAACATTGAGTGAGCTATGATAGACCTCAGGGTGTTAGGTCTTTTCCTGTGCCATGAATGTTCTACTACAAGATAAGGCTGCCCAGGACAGATGCCCCGCCCTGAGATAAGACACCTTCCCATTCTTCTGGTTACCTCCAGGCTGTTTCTTGGGTAGGGAATTTTATGGTCTTGTTCCTGGAATTTGTGACCAGTGGCCTTGTTTTTCTCCTAAAGTCAGGCCTGGATGGAGACAAAATGGAGTTTATGTCGCCCTCTCATTCCCCCTTTTTTGTTTTACCATGGGTTAGACCATAGGCCTGCTTGACTCCTGGGCAACAGGGTTGAGGTGCTCCTATTGAGAGCATAAGACCATAAGCTGGACCGTGGAGATGCATTTTCATGCAAATTATCTATGACAACTGCCATTATAGGAACCCACTCCTTATTCCAGGGACTTAGCATTTCAGCCTGTTAGGTGGGGTAATGGGCAAAGTTCTCGTCTTCTGTAACTTCTTCTAGCTGATGTTAGGATGAAGTTATTGGGGGGCTCAGGAAGGCTGAAAGGCTAGTCAAAGGATGGGAAATGGGCACTTATCAGAAGCATCTAATTATCAATCTACTTGAAGAGACAGGGAGCCATCACATCGGCTGGTCTGGTTTACATCAGATTTCAGCAAGTACAGATCTCAGCAGCTTGCAATCTATAGGTGATTCCTGAATGGAGTCTGTCAGCCAGGTGAAAATCTGCTGAGACAAATATAGAGACAGAAGTTAAAATTTGTCGAGTAATTGGGGAAGTGAGGAATCCCGAGACCAAGGGGAACATCCCATTTTCAAAAACAGACAGGTGTACTCCTCTGTTCTAGTTTTGGTTTTTCTGAGGACCACCACGTTGCTTTTCACAAGGGGTGTATGAATCTACATCTCACACTGTGCAGGATTCACTTTCCTCTCCATTCTGACCAATGTTTCTTATCTTTCATCTTTTAAAAAATAATTATTCTAAGAGTAATGAAGTGATTATGGTGATTATATAGTTTTATATACTCATATAAGATATGATTGTTTTAATTTTGAATTTTTTTACTTCATTTACTTCATTATGCATATATATGTGTCTGTGAACATGAGTGTCCACAGAGTTCAGAAGAGGGTGTCGGCGCCCTGGAGCTGGAGTTATAGGTAGTTGTGAGCTGCCTAATGTGGGTCTTGGAACCAAACTTAGACCCTTTGTAAGAAGAGCAAGTGACCTTAACTGCTGAGCCACCTCTCCAGCCCCCCTTGCTTTAAATTTATCAGTCATTGTGAGCACATTTCTGTATACTTGCAGCATATATTGGCTGTTTGGGATGCCTTCCTTTGAGAGATGTCTGGGCCCTTTGCTCATTTTCACCTGAGCAGCTTTCTTACTGTGGAGGCTTATGTGTCACTATTCTTGGGGCAACATGAACAAACAGAGAAGGAACCCAAAATGGACCAAAGTAACAGTATCAACAAAGTCTAACTTGAGAGTGGAGCCCAGTGAATCTGGTCAGCTTCAGGGACTTCCTAAAATTTTTGAGTTGTTTTTCTTGCTGAGTCTTGAGCCTTCCCTGAGGAATCAAAAGTTTCAACTTCCCTTTGGAACATACAGAGTCTCAGTGAGATTCCCTCCGAGGTGGTATGTTTTATCCAGCAGGAAATTGCTGCTGAGCAGTAGTTCTTTGTGTACCTTACACATTTTGAGCGCAACCCCCTTAACAGGTGCACTGTTTGCAGTCAGCCTCCCTATCCCACAACTTTACTGACTGCAGATACTTTCTAGTTTTAATGTCAGTGTGGGTGTGTATTTACATCAAGGTTTTTATACAAAAATATGATCCATTTCAGTTTTTTCCCCTCACATAATATTTAGCTTATTTTGCTCACTTAACATTATTAAGTATTAGGTGTATCTTCCAAAGAGTATGTGCCTCCTCCATTCTCTTTGATGGTTGCATTGCAATCCAGCACAACTGGATTTAGACCGTTTCTCTCCTCTCCACTGATAGACATCGAGGTTATTGCCACTCTTTGATGGTCATAGGCAGCACCTCATTATATGTGTATCTTTTTATTTCAATTGAGAAGCTTTTCAAACTTGCAAAGTAGAGAGACTCTTAACAAACGTTCAGTTAGAAATACTGTCTAGAAACTTTTAATGTTGACTGTGTCTCAGGTCAGTCAAAGCGGGGATGAAAACAGGTCAAGTACCCTGTTCCCAAAGACCACAAGCTTGTAGCTGTGATCTTCTTTCTATTGATACTTCTCATGCCTGTATAACTTACGTGTCTATTAATAAAAAGTTATAATAGTTGATATGTGATTTTTATGTACTCAGACAAGTAATATACACTATGCTACATGGTAAAATTTACACCAAGCATTGATTGTTTAAAAAACGTAAAAATTAGAAATACTGCACATTGATAAGAAGTTGCAAAAGCTGTGATTGTCTTGTCCCTGTCTCCTGGCGCATCTCACAGCCGGGAGTGTCTTTTACTTGTTCCTGGGACAATCAAAGACACTGTCTTATGCAACTGGATTCAACATGAAGTCACAGCCATGAAACTGACTTGTTGTTAGTTCAATGAAAAAACCGTTGTCAGATTTAGTTGGTGTCCATTTTTGTGTCTGTGTTGTTTTGTGCCCTTCTCTTTCCTTCTTTCTGCCCTTCCTCTCCTCCTCTGACTTCCTAGCTCTCTCTTTAATCTCTCTTCCTCCCCCTTTTCTCCTCTCTTCCTTTTTCTCTTTCAGTATTTCACACTGGGGACTGAACACAGGTTTTGCACATGTTCAGCACTTACTCCATAACTATACCATAGACATGCACACACATACTACTTTACTAGCTACACCATACCCAACTGTTCTGCTTTATTTCATATATTGATTTGTGTGACCCGCCATCATAAAGAGAGAAATCTGTTCTGTCGCCACCATGGAACACCGTGCTCGATCCACTTTGCTGCAGCCCAGTCCCTCTCCTGGAAACATTCATCTACTCCTTACCGCCACGACTCTGTGTGACGGTGATACAGTGCTCACTGGCATTCTTTCCAAGTCTGTGCCCCTTTGCATAACCATCCACTCACAAAAGCAGACCGTGAGTTGTTCTCTCTCTCTCTCCCTCCCCATCCATCTTTCTCCCTCCCTCCCTGCCATATAAGGCCAGGGTTTTGTGTGAAGGCTTTTATTTCTCTTGGACAAACGTTCATGAAGGCATGTGCCGGGTTTTTGTTTTTGTTTTTTTTTATGTCTGTGCATATGTGTAAAAGTACATTTACATATGTAAGAAAGCCGACAAGCTGCTTTTAGTTGTAGTTAGCCATTCCATCTTCAGCCCACCTGTGACCCACGAGGGCTGCTTTCCTCGGTGTCCTCACCAGCATTTGGGGTTGCCATTCTTAGATTAAAGCCACCTTACTAAGTATATCATGATGTGACATCGTGGTGCTCATGTACACTTTACTAATGTCGTGTTGAACACCTTTAAAAATGATCTCTTCTTCCAAATGCATATCCTCTGTGTTAGGATGTCAGTTCATTTGATTTCCCATATTTTAATGGGTTCTATTTTTAATCTGCCTTTTAAAAGTGTGTATGTGTATTTGATGTGTGTCCTCCATGTGTGTCCATGTACAGGTGTGGGTACGTGGGTACCGCTCCTCGTGTGGAGATCACAGAACAGTATTGGTCCTCACTTCCTGCCTGTTTGCCACACCATAAACCAGGCTAGCTGGCCTGGGAGTCCCTGGGGTTCTGCCATCTCAGCCTCTCATTACACAACATGCTGGGATCGCACATGCGTGTTACACACCCAGCCTTTAAGTGGGCTTTGAGAGTCCAAACTCCAGTCCCCAATCTTAGAGGCGGGCATCTCCCAGCCTTGTCTTAGTGGCAGGCATCTCCCAGCCCTGTCTTTGGCTCTGGGGAAGAAGTGTGTGTTTACTCTAGTACTAGAAATGTGTGAAGACCATCCGCCTTCCATGTTGCTGTGACCACTTGGCAGGGTTAGCATTCTAAAGTTTTCGCAATCTGGTGAATAACAGTATTTCATTTTGGTTTCAGTTGACTTAAATGAAACTGAGGTTTGACTTCTTCAGTGTTTATTAGCCTTTCAGATCCTTCGTCTATATATTTCTTCCTCGTGTTCTCTGCCCATTTTGCTGCCGGATGATTCATCTTTTCCTGGTAGATTGTTCATCTTGTCAGTTAGTCTTTTTTAATGTAAGCATTTCTTTTATTTTTGATGACTGTAATATAGTCACACTATTCCCTCTCCTATTCCCCCCCCCTCCAAGCCCTTCCATATAGACCACCTTGCTCTCTTTCAAACTCACAGCTTCTTTCTCAACCAGTTGTTGTTATACACATATCTGTGGGGTGTATACATATATTCCTAAATATATAAATATAACCTACTCAATATAGATAATGTCACTGGGATGTTTATGTTCTCAGAGCTGACTCTTTGGGATTGGATAACCAATTGCTGTGCTCCTCCCTGGGGAAGGCTGTTTATCCTGCTATCAACATTCTTTAGTTTCCTGTAGTTCTTTGTGCAGAATTAAGGTCTCATGAGCATTCCCTGTCTATTTACCATGTCAATTGGTGTCATCTTTGTTCAGCTAATGTTTAGGCCACCATGTTGGTTAGATTTTATGCACATAGCTTCTGAAATTCCTGGAAGACACAATCTCACAGCCCGCCCCCTGTTTCTCTAGCTCTTATAGTCTCCCCTCCCATCTTTAGCAAAGATCTCTGAGCCTTAGGTACAGAAGATGTGCTGCAGATATATCAGTTGGGACTGGGTTCTACAACTCTGCACTTTGATTGCTTGTCATTTTCTGAAATGGTCTCCATCTGTTGCAAAGAGAAGTTTCCTTGATGAGAGGCAAGGACCACACTCATCCGTGGGTGTAGCATATAGTTAGAGATTATCTGATTTAGTAAAATGGCTGCTGTAGGTTCTCCTCCAAGACCTCACCAGCCTTGGGGAGTTGGCTAGCTTTCCAGTACCAGGCATGCTTTCTCTTTAGTTGAGTTGGCCTTATGTGCAACCAGAGAACTGTTGGTTCCCACCAAAGTAAATTTGCCGCTGTTCCATCCTTAGGGTTGTCTTGGCCGTTCTTGTTATAGTTCATGGCTGTCATAGCTGGGCAGAACTATTGGTTGTTTTCCTCCTTTGGAAGCATGGAGCCTTCTAGATAGTCATCTTTTATATGTTTAGGATTTCTTTATTATTGTCCTTAATATTGTGCCTGATTCTTTTGAGTCAGTATTTTCCTTGGATATTTTCCCATCTGTTTTGTAAGTCTTCAGTCTCTCGGTTTTCTTGCTTTCAGCAAAGTGCATCTGCCTTAGAAACATCTTAGTCACACACAGTGCATAGTCTGCATATCATGTTAATACTCTGCAGGCAAGATATTAACTGTGCATATGCCACCGTAAGTGTTAGCTCAACAGTGTGTGAAGTAAGCCTCACCAGTGTATCATGGTAAAGCAGGGGCACAGAGTGATGAGTAACATTGCTGCTATCAAGTGACCCTGACCCCGCTGTGGTCATATCTGCCCTCCTGTGAAGATTGTCATGGTTTATGCCTTTGCTATTTTAGACATATCCAGAATTCTTCGGGGCATATGATTTAGTGGTTTATTTTTCTGCTTTTTTCCCTCCTTCCACCTCATTTTCTCCCTCAGTCAGTCCTTTGTATTTCTCTGTTGATTTAGGGCCACACCTACTTTTTTTTCTGTCCTTTTGCATCTACTTTTTATATTTTTACCATGCATGTTTATTTTGAAGTTAATCACTTTAAGGGTCTACTGCAAGATGCAAGATGGTGTAGTAGTGGCACATATACCTTGGTGGTACCCAACAGAGGGTAGAGGTTCTTGCTGAGAAAGCCTGATGATCTGGGCGCAAGATCCAGACCCCATGCAAAGCTGGAAGGAGAGGACAGATGCCATGAAGCTGTCCTCCTTTTATGCTGACATTTATTTCTCTTGCTTAATTTGTTTATTGAATTATTTATGTTTTCTTCTTAAAATGGCCATGCTTTCATTCCTAGAATTCAATTTCTCGTTCAAGTCTTCCTGTTTTCTTTTTCTTTCTTTCTAAGTCTTGTTGGTTGTGGTGGCACACACTTTAATCCCAGCACTGGGATACACAGGCAGGTGGATCTCTGCGAGCTCAAGGCTAGTGAGACCCTGTCTCAAAACCAAAAACGTAACAGTGTTTTGTTCACCACCAGCTTCTTGTCCTTGTCACTGCTTTAGAAGTGCCTCCTCCTCTCACGTTGTTTAATTTCCTCACCTTTGAGCTTGTCCACAGCGATGCCTCTTTGGTGGTAGTCCCTTGGTCCCCAGGTGACGTGACAGCGGAGGCTGTGGCTCTGAGCTTATTGCAGGAAGCTGCTTTGACTGGTTCTGATCGACTGTTCTCTGAAGACTTCGGCTCAGTCTTGGGAATGGTTCTACTGTTGATTCCCCACTGGACACTCCAGCTGGCACAGACACTCCAGCTTCTCACAGCATCAGACTCCGGTGACTCTTTCCTTTTCACTCTCTGAAGCACGGGAAAGGGCCTAGGCACAGTCTCTGCACACGAAGTTCCGCAGGCACTTGGCTTTCCCTCCTTTGGGCTGCGTCAGTCCTGGGTCGCTGCTCCTGCTTCCCAAGTTAGATTCATACATTTATTAAGTGTTTATTAACATTATTTATTAACCAGTGTTTTGGTGTGGGAAAGCAAATAGTTTGCTCAGATTTACTCCGGCCATCTGCCCATTGGTTCTCTGAACACTGGTGCTGGTGTCAGAGTTGGACAGAGATCAGTTAAGCTGGACAGAGCCTCGGAAGCTCAACGTCAAGGTCGGACTCAGTGGCGAAGGCTGGTGTTCCCCTCCTCACCACCGCCACTGCTCAGACGCTCTGCTTAAGCTTAAGATTTTAAATTCATTTTCAAAAATTTAAATTCTTTATTAATTACACTTTATTCACTTTGCATTTCCCCCCTGTAGTTCCCTCTCTCCTCCAAGCCCAATCCCTCCCTTCCTTCCCCTTCTGCACGCATGTCCCTCCCCAAGTCCACTGATAGGGGAGGCCTTCTTTTCCTTCCTTCTGATCCTAGTCTATTAGGTTTCATGAGGACTGGCTGCATTGTCTTCCTCTGTGGTCTGGTAAGGCTGCTCCCCCCTCAGGGGGAGGTGATCAAAGAACAAGCCAATTAGTTCATGTCAGAGACAGTCCCTGTTCCCATTACTAGGGAACCCACTTGGACACTGAGATGCCATGGGCTACATCTGTGCAGAGGTTCTAGGTAATCTCCATGCATGGTATTTGGTTGGAATATCAGTCTCAGGAAAGACCCCTGTGCTCAGATTTTTTGGTTCTGTTGCTCTCCTTGTGGAGCTCCTGTCCTCTCCAGATCTTACTATTTCCCACTTCTTTCATAAGATTCCCTGTACTCTGCCTTTAAGGTTGTCCATAAGTCTCAGCATTTGCTTTTTAAATGAAAGACGTTTATCTTCTGTGACATGCACAAGAGTGAGGAGATGAAAACAGATGTGGTATGTGGTGAAGGTATCTTCCAGGGCTTTCAGTAGGACTTGCCTGAGGGTGCTGGGTGCAAGTTTATCATCTAACAGTTTCCTGTGAGATTAAACCTTCCATCCTGTAGGACCCTCCTTAAGCAGGAAGGTAAACTCAAAATAGCTTCAGGAAGTTCCTGAAACTGATCAGATCCATTAGATCCCTCTCTGCCAGACTAAAATTTGAGTCTGCCTTGGATGGAAGGAAGCTGAGCTGCAAAGAGTCAAAGCCAGTGTTCAAGTGTTTCAAGTTTTCCCAGGTCACCCATTCTGGAGCAGATCTTGGTGCTGCAGCTCTCCTCGAGTCATTTCTGCTCTTGAAAGTAACCCCAATAAAACTCAGTGTTTTACCAAGTTAGCCTTGGTAGTGTCTGCACTTTGGTCTGTCATGGATCCCTAGCCAGGTGAGTAGACGTGTGTGTTTCATCTTCCCAGGAAGTCTCCTCACACAGCGCAGTTCCAGCTGGCTGCACAGGTGCTCACAGAACCACAGTGGATTCGGCTTTGTCTCTGAATGCACGGGTCAGGCTTGTTCTTCACTTTCCCTGCTTCTGACTGATGTTCAGGCTGAAGCCAGCTGGGGCCTTTCCTTCCATGGTCCCGGCCTGTGTGACAGAGGAGACTGCCAGGCCCACCCTTTCTTGAAACACACTGTGTTGCTTCTCAGTCATGTGTGTGCATGTGTGTGGAGGCCAGAGGTCAGTGTCATGCCTCTCTTGATCACTTTTCATCATGTCTTCTGAGGTGTCGTTCGCAGGGACTGGAGGTCACTGATGTGGTGAGGCTTGTTGGCCAGGCATCCCTAGGCCTCCTGGCTGTGCCTCCTGAGTGCTGGAATTGCAAGTGTTTAGGCTTTCATGTTTACCCTGCGACACTTCGCCAACTCGGCCGCTTCTCCAGCCCTGGAGCTCACTTTGCTTATTATAATGACATTTTTGGACAGGGTCAATGTAGTTTATTAAGGAAGAACTCCCAAGCATGGGGGGAGTTCCAGGGCCCCCCCGTGAGTCTTTGGACGAATCCTTGCTGTCTGCATGTGGACAGGCTGTGCCTGGCACATGGCCTTTTGCTGTTTTCTCGGTGAGCTTAGGAATGGCCACTTCGTGGAGGGGAGGTTGACAGTGGTTGTGGCAGAGCCTTCCTCCTGACCCTGACAGGGGCTTGTGCGGTGCTTCACCTGGGGCCCGGGCCCCGGGCTCCTTCAGATCTGGGGAGGAGTCTGCCTTTCTCTGGGCCTTGCTTTCTGGTCATAGTACTATCTTTTCACTCACCGCTCACTCCAGTCGGAAGGGAGAGTGTACAGGTCAGTGGTTCCAGGGGTCAGATCTGCACTTCACTGCAGTGGAAAAGCCCCGCGCACCTGGTGGAGCCAGCCTCGGGTCAGGACGGGGAATCTATGACCCGGTCCGGAGGAGCAGAGCTGGGCAGATGACCCCTGGGGTTTGTTGACCATCTGGGTAGGTGGGTCAGTGAGTGTCGGTCACCAAAGATCCTGCATCAGTGAGCAAACAGCAGTGAAAACCCGGAGCCAGACAAGAGACGGTATTTCAGGCTGCGCTCCACAGCTGTGTGCACATGAGTGCACCCCCCCATGTTCATATGGATACAGATACGAGAGCATGTATGTACACACGCACAAACGTGCCCACACCCACCCACCAAATAGACACATGCCACAGTGCTGAGGTATGGCCAGTGCAAAAGAAGAAAAGAAGCAAAGTCCATAGTCAGTGCTGGCTTGCTCTGCACAGATCCTTCTCCTGTGAGAAGTGCGTGTCGCTGTGGACAGTGGACGGTGGTTTGTGGCTGGTTCCACCAAGGTGTAGCTCACCCAGTGTCCCTGAAGTCTAAGCCATCTTGAAGTGTACCTGACCTTTGCAGAACAGTGAGGCAGGAATGCAGCTGGAGAGCCTGGTGAAATGGGCAGAGACCGAGGCTGCCGCACACTTGTGCTTGACGGAGAGGTTTGGTGTGTGAGGCTTCTCATGCTGCCACTTAGCCCTGCGGCGTGAGTTAATGCCCTAATCGCTTCCTCTGCCTTCATGTCTTCCATTAAAGAGCAAGTGCACCTGGAAAACCCTAAAAATAGTACCCGCCCAGTTTGTGGAGAAGGGTGTTCACGGCAGGAGGGAAGCTGCCTTTACCTCAGACGCCTGAAGCCCCAGCCAGGCTTTCCTGTGACCCAACCCTGCCCCGCATGCTGCTGCCCAGCGGTCTCTGTTTCTTTGGGCATGTGGGAGTTTGCTCTCACACTGTAGTCATAACCCCCCCCCCCCCGGGCCATTTTAGGCTGAGGTGCTTTGTGCTCCGCCTGACTCAGGTGCTGCTGCTGCTTGCGGGGACGTGAGAGGACCCTCCCGGGACGGACTGCTTGCCATGCCTTCTCTCCCTCGGGGGTCTGAAGGAGTCTTAGGGCAGACCTGTGCGCGTGTCCCAGCCTCCTGCCTCGGGTGGGCCGGGCCTTTCACTACTCTGCTGCCTCACAGCCCGTTAGTGTCCTGTGCGGAGAATCGTCCCGTAGCCGTGGCCTCCTCAAGTTCCACTGTCCCCTAATCCAACCTCATCTAATGGCTGTGCTCTCCGGTGCTGAGAACAGTAGAAATCACCCTCACACTTCAGCCATGCCTGATCCCCCCCCACGCCGAGCGCTGCCTGCCTCTAATGTGTGGACACTTTCACACAACTGTTTGTGAATCAGAAGTGCCCTTGTGAGCATCTGCCTTGTAGCCCATCCTTAGGGGAGGGCCTGACCAAATCAAGCCTGTCTCAAGCTGTCTCTGCTCTCTGCAGAAAGATCACCTCTTGTGGCGTGGTATTTAGTTCTGTTTATACATCTCTCTGTTCTAAAGCACCAGATCCTTGGGTACAGCTTCTCATGGCCAAGCGACCATCACATTTTTAATCAGTGCCTGACTTTATTAGAATAGAACGTCTGTAGATTCCGCAGGATTTCTTTGTCCCCTGAAATAAATCAGCTTTATCTGCCCTATTTCATTTCTGCAGCGATTGGTCCCTGATTCTTGAGGAAGCTGAGAGCTTTCTGAACTGCTGCAGTTTAAGCTGGAAGGATGTGTTTCTAGAGGATTCCGCACATCATAAATTGACCGTGGGAACTTCCTTGATTATCACTCAGGATCTCCTGAACAGTATTTTTCTTGGTTGTCTGATGCACTAGTTTTTGAACACTTCTTCAGCATTCATAGTACCACAGAGAGCCACATCCCAGCATCTCTCATCTGATTGGATCTGCGTGGCTCTGCTCTGTGGCCGAGTTTTATTGTTCAGATAGGGAAACCAAGGCCTGGAGAGCTTGCCTGGCTGAGGAAGATCGCGAGGGTTCCTGGCTGAGGATGGGTGTGCAGTGGCTATGGCGTGACCTCGTGGTGTGTTTGTAGCCCTCCCTCAAGTGGTGCCCATGCTCTTCCCTCCTCCCCGTGCTCCTCCCTCATCTCTCCAACCCTGTGCTCCTCCCTTAAGTGGTGCCCATGGTCCTCCCCCTCCCCATGCCCCTCTCCCTTCCCATGCTCCTCCCCCTCCCCATGCCCCTCCCCCTTCCCATGCTCCTCCTCCTCCCCATGCTCCTCCCTCAAGTGGTGCTTGTGACCCTCCCTCTTCCCCCCACCCTGTTCCTCCTCTCTCCTCCCCCATCCCCTATCCTTCAAGGTCACCATCTCTCATACATGCTCACAAAACATTCTTGCCAGCAATGTACACTTTTAATCCAAATGTGCATATTTTATCCATTACTAATCCACTTTTGAGCAAAATGCCTGCATGTGTTGAGCCCAATTTAGGATGGTGGTCTTGTGCCTCAGTTTAGAGCTGTGTGGCCCAGGACGCTGACCACTGACCAGCTGTAACTGAGCAAAGGGGGTGTGGGGTCCCTCAATTGGAAGGTATCATCAGGATGAAACAAACATGATTTTAGTGTGAAAGAATGTAAAATAAATCTCACTAGTCATATGTTGACTTAGAGTTGAGATGCTATTTGGGATATACCGAGTAATTAGAATGAATGTTTTTATGATTTTGTCTGTTTTCTGTTGCCTCTTTTTATGTGGCAGCTGGAACATGTAAACTGCATGAGAATTCTACATGTGGAATATGTAATTTTCCACTCGCTCTTGCTGCTTTCATTGATGGGGTTTTGAAAATTGCCCTTTAGCCCTGGGTTTCTGTCTCAGCTTCTCCATTTGATCAGCTTCGTGTTTATCCTTCATGAAATAATGCTTCTTTGTTTATAAAATGAAAACAAACTTCTACTTATATAATCCAATAATGACTAAATTGTATTATAGTATACAACCCAGACCCGGGCTTGGGGTCAAAGCATCAAAAAGATCACCCTGGAGTTCACCTTACCGAGGATTCCCATGCTGGCCGCAGAACTTAAAACTTTTGGTTTGGGACAAAGTCACCTACTATTTCACATCTAGATTTCAGTCACAGGGAGTCCTGGGATCTGCCCTAACTGTGCCCATAGCTCACTATACTGAATCGTATGCTTGAAAGTTTCCAGAGAGGATGGAACCTGGGATGAAGTTGTGAGAATGAGTGGATCCCTAGTCATGCTTGTTTGAAGACACAGGTAGCAATGCTTCCTGACTGAGTAGTTCTCACTAGGGGAGAGCCAGTCCTCGAGCTGGAGGGAGCAGAGAGAACGCCAGGCAGCGGGAAGGAGTGTGGTTGGGAGAGACGGCTCAGGGGAGAAAGTGGCTGTTGTGCAAGAGCGAGGGTGAGAGTTCAGATCCCCAGCGCCCACAGAAAAACTGGGCAGGCGCGGTGGTTGCCTATAGTGCCAGCCCTCAGGAGGCAGGCACAGAGGTCCCTGGGGCCAACTGGTGAGCTCGGGTTAAACAGAGAGATCCTGCCTCAAAGTGGAGAGCGATTGAGGGAAACAGCACAAACTCTGGACTCCATGTGCATTCACGTCTGTGTACAGCCTTCTGCACACATGAACATGTGCACTTGAACACACACACTCACACACTTTAAAACAACAGAGAAGAGAAAAAAAAATCTCTAAAATGCCTCTGAGAGAGATAAGGGAGATGAGATGAGGGAATCTAATACACTTAGCCACAGGGAAATTGCTGGTGACCCTGGCAGTGTCTGGAGACTCTTCAGATAAGACATGAGGCTGCCGCTTGACAGCAAACAGTGAAGACGCTGACTTCTCTTTTAAAAAGTCTGGCTCTGAAGGGAAGCAGCAAGAAAAGGTTGATTTGTGTCTAAACATGGGATGGGAAGAACTGTGTCTACAGAGTTTAGAGGAAGGACCTAGGGTCATCGTGGGAAGGCGAAGGGGTAAAACATTGGAGCAGGTGGGACGCTGAGGCCCCTGGCAGCTGAGGGTTGGCCTCTGGTGGGAGGGCGGGGATGGAAGGGCAGAGGTGGGCTGGTTTGTGGGCTGAAGATGCAGGCCTCTGTTCAGCTTTAGCGGAAACCATGAGCGAGAGCTAGCTAAAGGCTAAGGAGCTTAGTGAGACACCAGAGTCGCAGCCGCTCCGCATGATGCCATTTCCCACTCTGAAGGGGCAGACTCAGGCCACCTTGGCTGGTTTCAGCTGTTAATTTGCCACAACCTGTAATCAGCCAGGAAGAGACTGTCAGGTGAAGAATGCTGTAGCCAGGGTGGCGCCTCTGTAGGAGATTGCCCCGTTTCCCTGAGGGTTCCCGGGCAGAGGGTCTTGTCAGGAGAGGCTGCGACTAGAAAAGAGCAGCAGGCAGCTTGGGTGCATTTGCATCTTTCTGCTCTTGGCTCCCCAGCTGCCAGGAAAGTCTGTTACCTTGGTGTCTCTGCCTGATGGGCCCACTGTAACCTGGGATTGGGATGGCCAGCCTCGTGAGCCCTTTTACCCCTGTGTCACTTTTGATCAGGATGTTTTTCTGCAGCATAAATGTAGCTAGGACAAGGAACTTAATGGGGGCATTCTGGAGAAGGTCCTTCCTCAGAGTGGCGCCTTCCCTGGGAGCCAGGGTTTCTTAGACGACAGGGTGACATGTCGTATCATCCCTGCAGATAAGCCAAACCAGTCAGAGCTGGCACACAACAGAAGAGGAATATTGAATCAGGAGACGGGATTTTGTGTTACTGTCCTTCCTGAAGTGTGCAGTAAGGCTGTGAGCAAACCATTTACCTTTGTCATCTGTTTCCCAGCCCGCCTTTCTGTGTCCTGGGGTTTCGGGCAGAGGACAGTGTGTCGCTGTGGTGTGTCGCTGTGGTGTGTCGCTGTGGTGTGTCGCTGTGGTGCGTGAGGAGCAGCGGTGAGGCCTGGCTCCCACCCACACCTCTCTGCTCACTCAGCCCCGGGGTGAGTCAGGCTGAGTCACTTTCCCTCTGTTGCACTGAGCCTCTGCCCCCATCCAGACCGCTCTCACCGGCCACTGTAAGGATGTAAAAATGCAGCAGAGGGCTCAGGGATGCAGAGTGCTGGAGAAGTGTGACAGTCTGGCCTTCCAGGCGCAATTTCTGTGTGGGATCGGTGCTGATGGGAGCACTCGTGGCCGCGCCGCGCCCGTACAGGCCTGAGGAGAGTCTCTGCCTGGCTGTTTCATAGTGTGGATGGGAGAGCATGAGCCAGGGCTAGCACACTAGGAGACGTGCCTTCTGCCCTGGGGGCGCTCGGCCTGGCTGAGGGATAGAGCGGTGACAGACCCACCCTTAGGAAGTAGGTGGATAGTTTTATGTCAGCTTGATACAAGCTGCAGTCCTCTGAGAGGAGGGTGCCTCGGTAACACCCAGCTGTGGCAGGCATGCAGGACATTTTCTTAGTAATCTGTGAGGGAGGGCCACACCCCCCATTGTGGTGGCACCATTCCCGGACTGCTGGGCCTGGGCTCTGTGAGAAAGCAGCCCCTCCACGCCTCTGCATCAGCTCGCCTCCAGCAGCCTCCTCCCGTCCTGACTGCCTTTGATGAGCAGTGATTCGGAAGTGGGAGCCAGCCGCTTCCATCCTGTTCCACCACAGCAGTGGTCCGCTAACTGGGGTAGGAAGTATGTGCAGAAGGCCGCTAGCTCTCTGCCTCCCGAGACTTCACTTGTACAGAGACTGAAGGAAGACACTACAACGCCTGGCCGTGCTGCTGAGGGCAGGAAAGATGTCGCGAAGAGCTCCGTGTTAGTTCTGGGACTTGCAGACCGGCTCATTCTCCATGAGTGTCCTGTTTTCCACATGACCATCTGTGCACTGAGCAGGGAGTGAGGACTCACACTTAGAGCTGGGCAATGTCTGTATCGACCTGCTGTGACTCTGAGCCCACATCTGGCCCTTTGGAGGATATCAGCCCATCTGTCTCTCTGGCTGTCTCTCTCTGTCTCTCACTGTGTCTCTCTGTCTCTGACTGTCTCTTTTTCTCACTGTGTCTGTGTCTCTTTGTCTGTCGCTGTCTCTCACTGTGTCTGTGTCTCTGTGTCTGTCGCTGTCTCTCACTGTGTCTGTCTCTGCCTCTGACTGTCTCTCACTATGTCTTTCTCTGTCTCAGTATATGTTGTGTGTGTGTATGTGTGTGTGTGTTTATGTGTCTGGAGGTCTACCTCGGTTGTCACTCCTAAAGTACTGTCCATTTTTTTTTTCTGAGAGGCTCTTCCTGGCTTGGCTCTGAGGAGGCAAGGCTGGCTGGCCAGTAAGCCTCAGTGATCTCCTTGTCTTCTTCAGTGTTGAGGGGTCACATGATGGGCCTTCCAGCTTGACTTCTCTGAGGGTTTGAGGCTCTGAACTTAGGTCCTCATGCTGTGCACATCATGGCCTCCTGTGCCCCCAGACCCCGTCAACCCCATTCCAGATCAGGGCCCACTGAAGGGCTGATGAGGGAAGGCTTCCTGCCGGGGCCACTGTTCTGCTGACTTCCTCTGGAGGAGAGTGCTCACGGGCTCTTTCCTGATCAATATGGATAATCAGTCATTTTTGTCGCTTGTTTACTATAAACGGTGACTGCAGACAGAGAGCTTACTGGATGCAGGATGGTCTCTTGGTCAGGAAATTTTCTTAAGAGTATTGATTTTCTGTAAATAAAGTGCCTGCTCTGCAGAGTTCCACGTTATTTCTGTTTTCATGGTGTCATGATGACGCTAGGGGTCCACCAAGTGACAGATGCAGGGGCGGAACCCAGATGCTCGTTCCACAGACTTTCACAATGTTTTACTATTGCTCAGCAGTTAAGTGCTTTCTGGCCACAGGAACCCACACAGCAGCTGACGGGCACCCTGCTCCAGCTCGGGAGGGAGAGACAGGCGGCCTGGAGCAGGGGGTGGTGGAGACCAGCGGGCACTGTGGGCACTGCCTGTGACTGTGAGACCTCACCTCAGTGGATGAGGTGGAAGATCCAGCAAGGTTGATTCCTTACGTCAGCCCTGGGTCTCCACAACTATATCACGTACCCTCATGTGTGCATACACACCCAGGCAAAAACATGCACACACGTGTGCAAATCATACGCACATGAAAAATAGAAAAAAGAAAGAGAAGTTGTATCATTGACATCACCTTCTAGTGTGCTGGTCCCCTGTGGTTAAAGTGTGAGAGGCTGACCCTCTGAGGTAGGGTGGGCGACCGTCACCTCTCCCACTTGCTTAGCGCCTCCACCGGGTTCTCTTGAGAGCTCACATCTGTCTAGCTGCAGCAGGAGAACGTGGTCAGCCTTGCACTGTGGGGAGGGGGAAATACCGTTGGCTGAGGCCTCACTCAGGCAGGGCCTGAGAGTGCCCTGGGGAGACTCAGGATGGAAGACCCACTTGGAAATAACTGTGGGTTTTATCAGTGTATCACAGGCGTGGGCTTGTCTCTCAGGAAGGACGTTTCTTCCTGAGGGTTGGTGGGCTCCGCAGCATGTGCTGCCTGCTGGCAGACTCTTCAGCTGAGGAGTGCAGCGTCTAGACCGTGTCCTGAAAACCACAGCAAACCCTGAAACCTCATCTCCCTCCTCACCTCCCTCTCCCTTAGCTGGATTCACTTTTCTCGAAACATTCGTGGTTCGCCTGCATTGCTTGATACTTAAAAAACTAAAGTTATTTGAGATAGCAGAATAGTCACACAGTTCTAAATAATAGACCCAGTGAGCCCACACGCCACCTGCTTCTCGCAGCCCTTCTTCAGCCCAGCAGCCGTTGCTTGTGCTGTTTTCATAACTGCATTATCTCAAGTATGTCATACAGGAATTGTAAACCTGTAGTAAGGACTGGCAAAGTACCTACCTCCCACCAACCCTCAGAACACGTATGAAAATGCTGGTATGTATGGAAGAGCCATCCGGGGCTCAGAGATGTACACTTGCAGATCCCCGGGCAGGCCACCAGCTTGACCTAATTGGCTAGCTCATGGCCAGTGAGGAGAGCCTAAATGAAAATGAAAACAAAGCACGCGCACGCAGACACACACACACACATGAATGTGCACGCACATATGCACACTAAAGGTATGTCATATAAATTACAAACCCGAGTTTTTTTACTCTGAGGGACAGGCAGGTAATGCCTCTATCGCTAACAGAGAGTTTCCTGGTACAGATTTGTTAGGCTTTGCTTAACCCTGTGTCCATTGAAGGCTCTCTGGGGTATTGTTGTTTTTAAACAAAAATACCAAATGGGCTCAGGAGCCAGATGCTGGGGTGAAAGCCTTCTAGCTCAGAGAGTCAGAGAAGACACGCAGCTGACCTTCCTACTCAACCAACAGCCCAGAAGGAAAAGCAAACCCTTCTCCGTGCTATCTTAAAAGCTGTTCAATCTCAATGTCTCTCCTTTCCCTCCTTTCTGCTTCCTGTGCGTCTCCCTATCTGCCCTCCAGGCCTCCCCTCTCTCTCTCTGTTCACTCCCTGTTAACTGGTTGCTTGCTCTGCCTCTTGACCTGTGGTTGACTTTATGTAATCCTCTTTACAGATGGCTCTTGGATTAAAGGCGTGTGCTAGGGCTGAGCCATACCACATGCAGAAACAGGTTTTCTCCGTACACAGTCTCTGGGTTCACAGTGCGATCAAGTGTCTGCAGCAGGACAGTGCTGCTGCTTTGTAATGAGCAAAGTGTCTGTGAACGCTTTTGCCTGGGTCTTCACATGAGCGTGTTGTGGGCTTAAAGCATAGGAGTGTGATCACTCAGTGACAGGGCAGCCACTCACTGAGTGCTGTGAGCTGCCAGTCTTCTTGGAGTCACCAGTCCATTTTGCCTTCCTGCTGATGGTGCATGAAGGCCACCAGCATTTTGTACTAACACTCCTTTCAGCTCAGCTGTTTTCACAGCTGTGTGGGAACGTCTCCTGTGGGTTCTGTGTTTCCCTAGTGGCCAGTGTGCTCATTTATTTGCTCTCTGTAAATCCACACTGGCCACACCTTCTTTCCTGGTTGGACCGTTTTCTCCTGTTGAGTTTGAGATGGTGTACCGCAGATGGTGTGTCCTGTGTGCTGGGTGTGTGTTGATTCTGCCTTGCAGTGTCTTCTCTGATGGGCCTGTGTTTCCTCCTTGTGAAGCCCAGTGTGTCTGCTCTTCTTACCGGTTCATGGTTTGCCATTGAGTCCAGGCTCCTAAAGCTTCTCTCGTACATTTTACATTGGCATCCAGTGAAGTTGAGTTCACTTTTGGCTAAGGTGTGAAGCACAGGTAAGGGTCTGCTTTTGGCCTGTGTTCACATGCCCCAGTCACTTGGGCATATCTGTGTGAACCTTACCCTACATCCTCCGTTTTGTTCCATTTTCTGTGTCCACGCTTCTGCTGCTGACACAGCCTTAATTCCAGCAGCTGTGGCTGTCTTGAACTCATCTATGCCACTCCCCAACTTTCTTCTTTACTGTGGTATGAATGATACTCAGGTTACCCACAGAAGGGAGAGAAACAAAACCAGGAAACCTACATGTGTTTAATGTATATAATGTATATTTGGCAAGTTTCAACTACTTCAATTTATGGAAAATAACTCCAGGCATTCTAATTCTTTTATCCTTCCTCATAGTTTTAGGATGGTTTATGAGCAGATGCATCTACGAAGCTTCTCGCTAGCATTTTGATGGGAACTGTGCTAAACTTGGGTGTCCATTTGGGGAGAACGGATATCTTTAGTGTGATGGCTCTTCCAAGTTCTGAGAGCAGTGCCTCCCATTTCTTGGCTCTGTTCCATCAACATGTTGTTGTTTTCGACATTTGAGTGTGACACGTTTTTCTATATTTACACCCGCGTGTTTTTCAGCAGTTATAAATGGTAGTGTAGCATTTTGGTGCTCAAGGCTGTGGTGTAGGAATGCAATGACTTCCCTGTTTCTCTTGTTGAACTTGATAATTGCCCCGTTCATTCTGCAGGTTTCTCTGTACATTCTCAGAGAAGGCCTACAGAGGCCACTGTGCTCTTTGCGGTGTGTTGTGAAGCTTGCTCTCTGGTCTGGATGCCCGTTCTTTCCTGCTGTGCTTTGCCGTGGTAGTGAGACAGTGCGGAGTGAGAGCATGAAAGCTTGCCTCGCTTTTCTCACTTAGTGGGAAGCACGTGGGTTTCATCATGAAGTAGGTTAGCTGTGGGCCACAGGGGGCCGGTCTCTTCCCACCCTGTCTTTCTCTTTTCCATCTTCCCTCTCCACCCCTGTCTTTCTCATTTCCTTTGTAAAATTTTAGAAATTTCTCCATATTCCTCTTTCTAAGTTTTTTTAAATATCATGAATAGGTACTTAATTTTATCAATCACTGAGTTTTCAGATATTGAATTAATTTACACTTCTGAACTATACTGCTATAGTAATTCATTTTTTAATGCTACTAAATGCTGTCTGCTGCCAGCTGTTAAGGACTTTTGTATATATGTTTATGAGGGATATTTGTCTTTGTGCTGTCTTTGGTTTGAGAATCAAGGTAACACTTATTTCACAGAATGGATTGAGAAGCATTGCTTCTTATATTTTCTGAAAGAAATTGTGTAACATTGCTGTGAATTCGTCTTTAAATTTGGAGATGTTATTTGTTAAAACCACCTGGGCCTGAGGAGACCTGCTTTGGCAGTTTGAGCAGTATGAATGCAGTCCCCTTGGTTTGGGGCTGCATGTTGCCCCAGTATGTGTCTTTGGGGACCCATTTGTTTATGCCTCTGAGTGTAGAGTTTCATCACTGTCCTTTGTTGTCCCTGGTGTTCCCACTGATGGTCTTGAACCCATTCTTCATTGGTCACTTGCTTTTCTTTGTCAGTTTATGCTGTTTTTATTTTATATTTTGGCGCTGGGGATTGAACCTACGGCCTTTATCTCTGCGCTGTAATTCACCCACCACGCATTCCCAGTGCTATTTTATTAATCTTTTAAAAAACTCTGGCTCTTCTCTCTTCTGTTGCTGTGGCTCCCATCAACCCAGCTGCTTATTATTTCCCCCTGCCTGTTCCGCTCTAGGTTCTTCTTCCTATTGGCTAGAGACTCCGTGTCCTCACATTTCTCTTTCAGCTCTGCCTTGGCAGCAGCGTATGACTTCTGATGTGTCTAGTTTTCATTCTCGTTGAATTCATTGTATTTTAGATTGTTTTCATACTCTCCCTTTGGCCCATGGATTATTGAAGAGCACACTGTTTAGTTTTCAAGTGCTGGTATATTTCCTTGCTGTCTTTCCATGAGTGTTCTGCAGTGGGTGGGTGTGTGGAGGACAGATGCTGTGCAGCTGTGTGTTTGGGGCTGTCTGACAGACTAGCATAAGGCTCTTCTGCTAATGCTCTATGCACCTTTGATGAGACTGTATCTTGCTCCTGTGGGAAGAGACCTCTATCAGGAAAAACTCTACTGCTTTTTGGTTTCATCAAATTCAGTGTCCTTGTGAGTTTTCTCAGTCTCCCCGTTCTTCCTTCCCTCCCTCCTCCTTCATGCTAAGGATGGAACCCAAGGCCATCCATCATCCTTGCTAATGTTCTGCCTATCATTCCTTGAGAGATGCACCTTGGATGAGCTCCCTTGGTTTCCTTGAGTTTTTGGTTTGCACCCTCTGGAGTTCTTTTCACCCTGTCTTCCTGGGGGCTTGGTCCCCTTGCAGCACTGTGCCCTTCCCTCTGCGGCGCAGTGTCCATGTCTGTCACAGAACAGGAACTGCACAAGATTCCAGCTGTGTTTAACTTCCAGTTGCCTAACTCCTCCCTCCACCCGAGGCGTACCCCCTGGATTGTTTTTCATCGTGGTTATTGTATCAGGGATCTGAAGCTTCTGTCTGGTTCTCTTTTGTATCTGCTCTCTGTCCGTGCCAGGCCTTTCCAGGTTTCCATTTGTTTTCAGCTTGTCCAAGCAATCTCATGTCAGATGCCTCTGACATCTTTGCCATTTTTTGGTGCTGGCATCTACCAGTTAACTACTTTTCACCCGGTTTGCTATTTTTATGGCTCTTTGTGTAAAGAATCTGGCCTTTGTGGCTCTGAGCATGTAGAGTATTGACTTTAGATCTCTTGGACCTTTGGTTCCAAAGAGGGGACAGGGGACAGGGCAGGCATTTCCAGTCCAACGTGGGCCAAGAGCACTTGGTCACTCTGCCTGCACTAACACTGCGGGGTTCACTTGTAGTCCAGGCTAGCCTTAAACTTGCAGTCCTTCTGCCTAGGCCTTCTGGCATCACAGGCCTGGGTTCCTGTGCCTGGCAGGGTGTCTCACTGCATGGTGACAGGAGCTGTTCCTCCTCCTCACTCTCCTCACCTGACACAGTCTGGGTTGTCGGTACTGGGGTGACCTCAAACTGCCTGGGCGGCGGGATTGCAGGCTCTGTGTGATTCACCTCTGCAAGGAGAGAGAGGGTGGCTACTTCCTTGCATCTTTGGGAAGGGGAGGCTTCCAAGAGGCCGAGCGCTGCTCCCAGTCGGCGGAAGACACAGTAATCTCTGCAGCACATGGCTCCAGCACAGGCCATTGTGTGAGGACTTTCTGTTCTTGGGAGCTGCTTGGTGCCTCGTCCTTTGGCTGGAGAGCTTTTGTTGGAGAGTGGCATTGTCTGGGTGCCTTGGTATTTCCTGAGGCACAAAGTCAGGGTGTCCTGCTGTGGCTCTGTCCCTACTCCGTCCTTTTAGTTGATTTGGTTCTGTTCTTTGAGCCCGAGCTTCCCTTTTCGGTGGGAGGGGGACGGGGCCTCTTGTGTCTCAGGTTGGCCTCAAACTCACTATGTTGCCAAGATCTCAAACTCCTGATTGTTTTCCAGTGTTGGACTTACAGGCAGGCACAGCCTCACCTGGCTCATGTGGTTCTGAGGATCAACCCCAGGGCGTCTCACAGGCTGGGGGAGCACTCTTTTGGCTTAGCTAGACATACTCCTAGGCTTCCTTGATTGCTCTAGCGAGCAGTCCTTTCCACAGGAAGAGAAATTCTAGCTCAAGCCCAGAACAGCTGTGTGCGCAGGTGGAGTCTCTCACCCTCCCCCTTTCTGAGGAAGGAAGATCCATCAGCCTTCAGGCAGAGCAGTCCTCAATGTGTGTATGAGACTGAGCTCCAAGCAGGCAGGTCTACGCCCTTCCTCCATGGCCAGATGCCCAGGACTGACACCACGCTGCTCTGGCATGGTGATGAGTGTACAAATATCGACTCAACGGGCCTGCTTAATTCTCCCGCTCAGCTTCTCACCTGTCACATATAAACTTGGCTAGCGGGAAACAAACGAACAAGGTTGTGTTTAGAAATGAGTGAGACAATGCATGTATTCGAACTGTTTAGCACACTGGTTTACAGTGGGCCAGACATCAACCTGCCACCCTTCCCGAACAAGCACTTCTGTTATTATGCCCACATAACGCCTCCTGTTCCTCTTCAGCGTGTTATCATAGCTAATCATCTGTTCACAGTGCTGTGACTGTTTGCCGCTAGCAGGTGCTTCTGTTAGCTCCTAACTCTGCCTCTCTTGATGGTGTTTTTCTGGACAGGTCCTGCAGCTGGGCTCAGACATCCTTCCCCAGTACAAGCAAGAGGCGCCAAAGACACCCCCCCACATCATCTTACACTACTGCGTCTTTAAGACCACGTGGGATTGGATCATCTTGATCTTGACCTTCTACACGGCCATCCTGGTCCCTTACAACGTGTCCTTTAAGACCAGGCAGAACAACGTGGCCTGGCTGGTGGTGGACAGCGTCGTGGATGTCATCTTCTTGGTGGACATTGTTCTGAATTTCCACACCACCTTTGTGGGGCCAGCAGGGGAGGTGATCTCTGACCCCAAACTTATCCGAATGAACTACCTGAAGACATGGTTTGTCATCGACCTCCTGTCCTGTTTGCCATATGACGTCATCAACGCTTTCGAGAACGTGGATGAGGTTAGTGCCTTTATGGGTGATCCAGGGAAGATTGGTTTTGCTGATCAGATTCCGCCACCACTGGAGGGGAGAGAGAGTCAGGTACATCCCTCAAATCTCGGACCTTGTTGTCATGTCTTTAAAGCTGAATGAAACGTGGGCGGTCGGCACAAGAATGGCGGGCGGGCGGCAGCATGACCATGGCACAGGGAGCATGCACCAGGGATATCCTGCCTGCGTTCCTGTCCTTTGGAGGCCCGGAGGCCTGCATGTCAGTGTGGGGTGGAAGAGACCAAAGGCTCGCTCTTCCTCCCTGGGGGATGCTGCTGCTGGCTCCGGGTGGGAGGCTGCCCGGGCGTGCATGGCCACCGCACCAGGGAGCCTTGTCTTGGGCACTCAGCTGCTGGGTGTGCATCTGTCCGCCTGTTCAACGCTGGCTGTTTCTCGGGCTGTTTGCTGGTGGTAACGGATGTTAGTTCCTCTCACTCTGTTTTCCGGGTGAATGTTGCAGTGAGTCCTGTCTTCACTGGTGTCGCTTTTGGAGGTAATTGTTTGCTAGGTTCCCCGAGTACGTGCTGGGGTTGGATGGAGGCTGCTCTAGGAATGGCGCTGGGATCGGGGTGTGCACAGGCAGACCCTGCACCTGGCAGGAAAGGCCTATGGGCTGGTTAGGAGCGAATGTCCTCTTTGGAAAAGCAGGGGTGCCAAGCCACTGCAAAGAGCAGCTAGATTCCAGCTGGCTGGTGCTGGTGGGGGTCCCCTCCATGTGGGATTAAGATAAAGCAGCCTGCTCAGCACCAGGCCCTCATTGTCTCAGATTACAGAGGGCCAGGGGATTAACTGCCAGCTTCTAGGCAGCCATCTGGAGGCCACCGTGGCCTGGCACACCCTCTGAGGGAGTGGGCAGTGTGGGAGAACCTCTTCCCAGGCAGGGTAGGAAGCCATGGCATCACCATGCCTCTGCCTCTGTCAGCAGCAGTTGCTGAGGACATCAGCTGCTTCCTGTGGGGAAACCAAGCAGCCAGGTTGCTCTCCCACTGAGGGGTAGCTTTCCTACGGGGTGTTGCCAAGGTTAAGAGTGTGGAGGGCAGCGCTTGACGCACACACACTCTGGATCCAGAACAGGCCAGCTCTGTCAGTGTGCTGTGTTTTAAAATTATGTTTGAGACAGTGCCTCGTGTACTTAGTCCAGAACGTCTTATGTAGCTGGCTTTAAATGTGTAACCCTCCTGCCTCAGCCTCCTCAGTGCTGGAATTACAGGGATAATTCCTGGATGGCTTCTGTGAGTATTGCAAGACTAAATGAGTCTGGACAGATCATCTACGAGTTTAGGATCGCCTCTGAAGACAGTGTTGGAATTCTTCAGTTCAAGTTGCAGAACATATCGGGAGGTGGTTTTCTCTGTAAGCACATCCTCAAAAAAATTCGTGTTATTAACTTGGACAATTCAAACAAATTATTATAATCCAAAAGAACATTTTATAAACACACGGGAAGTTAAATTTTATATTAAAACAAACAAATAAGCAAACGCTTGAGGAGCTGTGAGAGCACTTAGCGAATAGGAGTGTCTGTGTGAGCAGGCAGACTGAATCTAGTCTATAGCACAAGGTTAAAAACAAGAAAAGAAAGGAAGAGCACGGTACCACTATGCCTGCCCGTAGCCCATTGCCGGGAGTGCGGAGGGGTGAATCCTGGGAGCTTGCTGATCAGCCTGCCTCCCGGAGCTGAGCTTCAGCTTCAGTGAGAGACTGTCTCTAAAAAAGAAATGAGGCAGCACTGGGTGGCGGTGGTGGTGGTGGTGCTGTGGTGGTGGTGACGGCACCGGGTGGTGGCGGCGGCACTTGGTGGCAGCACACCTTTAATCCCAGCACGTGGGAAACAGAGGCAGGAGGGTCTCTGTGAGTTTGAGGCCAGCCTGGTCTACAGAGTGAGTTCCAGGACAGCCAGGGCTACACAGAGAACCTGTCTTGAGAAACAAAAAAAGGTGTTGAATAATAGAGGAAGATAACAGATGTGTTCTTTCCTATACAATGCACAGTTATGTTCACACATGCTTACGCACACTATATACACTATACACATGTATACATACACACATCATTCACACACACTCACCGTATGCACACATGTACACACATGCACACTAACTCAGCCACATGAGTTGGTAAAATAAGCCATGTGCTCTCTTTGGCAGTGGTGCTGGGGCCTCGAGTCACGAGGACAGGTCCTCAGCCTCCGTGAGCTCACAGTGGGCCGGCAGAGCTGCAGTCCCGTATGAGAAGGTGGCTCCAAGCCTGGGGGCTAACCGCACAGGGAGCTTGTGCCCAGGAGCTGGGCGTGCGGAGTTGGAAAGCCTTTGATTCTGAGTGCTGCAGTGGCCGCTGGAGTTCCAGGTTCGGGGATGGATTGGGGTTAGGAGGGGTCTGCCAGCTGCACTCACCATCATAAGCAGCAGTTGCTGGGTTACGGGACCAGACAGGGCACCATTTCAAAGCTTTACATGACCACTGAAAGTGTGCCTTTCACACCAACCAGGACATGTAGGGCAATGTGTGAGGAAGCTGGGGGCGGGTCCCTGATCCCCCCACCCCACCCCCGCGCCCCTGTCACTGTGGTCACAGCCCGGTCCACTTTGCCTTCCCTGCTAGCTCCACGTTCACATTTGTTCTGCATTGCTCTCTTCTCCAGAAGCGCTTTGTTTAAACAAGAGGCCTAACCTTTGCCCTTTGCCCTTTGCCCTGTGGTGCTTGGGGAGGAAAGTGTAAAGGCAGATGTGCAGCAGAGAGTGAACGGAGGTCCCTGGCGCTCAGAGCTGGATGGGACCTTCTGAGCTCACTGTTAGGAGAGCAGACGCAGGGACCTGCCTCCCTCGCTCTCCGGTCCCCCGCTCACAGAACCTCCGGGCCCTCTGCCCTGCCCCACAGCTGAGAAAACAGGAGCACCCAGAAGTGATCACATTGACTAGAAGCTTCTCATGTGTGTGCCTACCCCGGGGCTCGTGAAATGTCAGGAGAAGCTGGGCGTCCGGCGTGGTGGGGAGAAGGCTGCGCTGGTCTGGGGTCCGATGAGGGCAGACCCCTGGTCCCTGAGGGCACCCGTTAGTGAAAAGCTACCATTAACCGAATGGGAGGGAAGGGCCAGGCCTGTGGCAGGTAGAGGCTGGGAGGCCACGGGGGCTGTCTACCACTTTCCCTCCAGTCAGCTTTGGGGACAGTGTGGGGAAGGGCCTGCGGGTAGTGCTCTGAGTGGTGGCTTAGTGCCTCAGACTCCACACCTCTCGCTGTACCCTTGGCCGAGGCTGCAGCACTGCTGATCTAGGCCGCGGTTCCCAAAGACGGCAAGACAGCAGCAGTGTGTGTGTGTGTGTGTGTGTGTGTGTGTGTGTGTGTGTGCGCGCGCGTGCTGCTGGTAGGGAGTCTTAAAGGGAAAAGACTGGGCCCGGCCCAGGCCCGGCTCAAGAAAGAGCTGGACAGAATCGCTAACACCCATGGCCTTTTGTCCAGCTTGTGGACATCGGCCTCTTGGTGGTTTGAACTGAAAAATGACCCTTTTGTTTCCCCTGCGTCGCTTATGTAGATGGCCTCCATTTGCGTCATCCTCCGGCTGTGGGTGATCATCTGCTCTGGAGGCCATTTGTGGACACATCTGCACTGGTTCAGCGGAGGCTTAGAGGGCAGGAGGTCTGGAACCTGGCGAGCCGAGGCTGGGAGAGGGCATGCTGGCCCCGTGGTGGGTCGTTGGCCTGGCACGCTTCCTGGACTAAAGCTGGATGGTGAGGGCCGAGCATCCCCCTCCTAAGCAGACCTAGTGCTTGCTGCTCCTGCAGTGTGGACGTGCAGAGGAAAAGGGCCAGTCGGGGCGCCTCTGGGCCACTGCGCTGGTGTGCTGGCCAGAGGAGCCGCCTTCCTCCTCAGCTGAGGCCAGCGCCCTGCTGTGCCTCCCCCAGGCGAGGCTTCCCTCCTCTCCTCAGTGCTTTGCATTGTAGGAAGATGGGCTGTTTGTACCCTCCTCTGCCTGTGCTTCCTCATGCGCCTCACTGGCAGGCTGGCTGGGTGCCCAGAAAGACCATGCTTTAGTTCCCAGACCCTTGTTTCCTCCCATCACTGTGAATCACTGCTGCCTGGAAACCACATGGGTCAGGACGCCTTCTGCTGTTGAAGATGCCTGCTGCATCCTGGGGCTGTGGTGCAGGCCTAAGGCAGGGGGACAGTAAGTTCAAGGCCGCTGTCCATACACAGTACAATTTGCTCCTCCAAAAATACCGAGAGAAGTCTGGCTTAGTGTTGAAGACCTCTGATCTCAACTACTCAGAAGGCTGAAGCAGAAAGACCATGAGATTGAGGCTAGCCTGGGCTGTAGAGTGTAGCCTGGGCTGTAGGTAGAGTGTAGCCTGGGCTATAGAGTGTAGCCTGGGCTGTAGAGTGAGACCCTGTGTCAGCCTCACCACCTTGCTCAGATTATTCTCTGACCCACAGTCTCGGCCCCTGGGAAGGCCATGGCACCTCTGCTTGAACAGGTTTTCACCCTGAGCGTGGGTCAGGAAGAAAACGCGTGAAACGATAAATTGAAACCAGCATTCCGGACTGAGCTGTCGGCAATGTCATCCGCACAATCTCTGAAGTTAGACGTTGGCCATTGTTGTTATCAAGCGAGAAACGCCTGAGTCTGTGGCTCTTCCTGCCAAATGATACCCAGGACGAGGGATGACACGTGGCATCTGCTTTGATTTCTATTTTGCTGACCTGCTTGAGTAGCAGAAACCCTCCGCACAGCCGTGAAGCCCAAGGGAAGGGGGGCAGTGTCAGGAATGCTGCAATGTGAATTAGTGTCTGTCTCTTGTGTCTCCAGACACAGTGACTTGCCCGAGGGGTCACTGACATACGTCAAGGAGCTGCTGCAGGTGCTGAGAAGGGTTGGTCTACATCCATAGGCCTCGCCTCATTCCCGCTGGTCCATGTGCAGGGCCCAGAGGAGGTGACTCCAGGGCGGAGCGTGCAAAATGGCCAGTGCTCCTCAGTGACAGTTTGCGAAACTTGCTGTTACAGGAAAACCATGGTCAAAGCCTGTCGAAGGACATTGCTCTTCAAGAAAAGTCACCTCACCGTGGAAAAACACAAAATCACATATTGCTAAGTGAGCACATACATGCTCTCGGATCCCTGTGTTAGGAGTCTCTGAAAAAGGCAGAAGTGTGGAGAGGGGGAGAGGAGTGCGTGCCAGGAATTTAAAGGGAAGGAGGAGTAGGCAGTGCCAGGAGGAGGAGCAGGGCAGAGGAGGGACACACTGTCTATTGGAGTCTAGGCTGCTGGCTGCCTAGAAACACTTTTCTAAGTTTCTGCTTCCGTTGTTTTTTTCTGAGAATTCAGCCCTTGGGTCAATTCCTGTTTTGTTATAGACGCTCTCCCTCTTTTTCCCCTTAAGAGTCTGTCTTCCTTCTTATCCTTGAGCGGTTTTGGGATGACATGCTTAGCATTGGCCCCATCTGTCAGGGACCTTGTGGGTAGAGGTAACTATCGAGGAGCTGGTTTACACAGACACCAGGCAAGGACAGCGCAGCGTCAAGGGGCAGCAGCCTTCGGACGGGGACTCGAGTCAGGGCCTTGCTGGCCTTCACGTGAGGTGGAGTCAGCCTTTTGCTCAGAGCCAGACACAGAGAGAGGCATGGAAAGCCATGTGTGAGTGCTCAGCCTTGGCTGAGGGTCGTGGTGGCCTGTGGTGGCTGCAGATGACAGATTCCTGGCTCTCCATCCCTTTTTCCCTCTTACCCTGGTGGTCCTCACTGGTCCAGAGACCAGGCAGAGGGTAAGTTAAGAGGCTCCCAAGGGTGTGCACCTTCCTGTGGCTCAGGCCACACCTTTGCTGGGAAGGGGCGGATAATGGGTCTTATCCTGTCTCTCCTCCTCTTTTATTTACTGTATTTGTTTATTTAAAAAGAGAATTCCACTCTCTGCTAATGGGCCGTGTGAAGACAGGCCGCAGACCAACCGTGGCTGATCTCTCTTACTGTTCCAGGCACTTGTCAGTATTGGAAAAGTGTCTGTCTCTTCATAGCACTGGCTCCTTCCCTTCACCTCAGCCCCAAGGACAGATTAACCCTTCACTCTCCATCCTCTGTCTCCTTTACACCCTCTCTTTGTATTTTCCAACCTTTTGCCTGTCCATACTATTTTTTTCACTTTTTAAAAATTTATTTATATTTTTATTAATTACAGTTTATTCACTTTGTATCCCCACTGTAGCCCCATCCCTCACCGCGTCCCAATCCCACCCTCTGTCCCTCGTCTTCTCCCATGCCCCTTCTCAAGTCCACTGACAGAGGAGGCCCTCCTCCCCCTCCATCTGATCCTAGCCTATCAGGTCTCATCAGGATTGGCTGCATTGTCTTCCTCTGTGGCCTGGTAAGGCTTCTCCCCCCTCAGGGGGAGGTGATCAAAGAGCCAGCCACTGAGTTCATGTCAGAGACAGCCCCTGTTCCCCTTACTAGGAAACCCACTTGGAACTGAACTGCCATGGGCTACATCTGTGCAGGGGTTCTAGGTTATCTCTATGCATGGTCCTTGATTGGAGTATCAGTCTCAGAAAAGACCCCTGTGCCATATTTTTTGGTTCTGTTGCTCTCATTATGGGGCTCCTGTCCCCTTCAGGTCTTCCTATCTCCCCCTTCTTTCATAAGATTCCCTGCACTCTGCCCAAAGGTTGGCTATGAGCCTCAGCACCTGCTTTGATACCTTGCTGGGTAATTGCCTGCCTATACTTGATTCTGGATTTTTTTCCTTTTGACTATTTTCTCACTTTCCTCACTTTTGATCAATTACTTTAAAAGTCCTCTGTATATTCTGGCTTTGATTATTGCGTTAGTTTCTGTTACCGTAACAGATGGAGATCTATAGGCTGCTAACAGGAGGGGTAGCTTGGCTCACAGTTCTAGAGACTCAAGTCGGAGTCCTGTTGGCTTGGGTTTCTGTAAGGAGGCCCAGATAGTGAACACATCTTAGGGAAGGAAGAGTGAGAGGAGGGACTCCATAGTTACCTTTGTGGTGACACATCTCCAGGATGACCTAAGGACCGCCCTCTAGGACCCCCTCCCCCCACAGCGCTGGGAACTTAACATAGGAGCTGCTGGCATCCACATCCCAACGACAACAGTTCTTATTCTTTCAGAGTTAGAATTGCCATTTGGCCTATTTTATACTTTAAGTTTTCTACTGATATTCTCAGTTCTGCCTTTTACTTGTCAGATACAATGAGTGTAATTATCTTAATGTCTTCTTTAAATAACCTTGCAATCTAGACCTGTCTCTACAGGTCTCTGCCTCTATTCCTTTGTGTCTTTTATTGCTCATGTAGACTTTTTCCTTATGTGATGTTTAATTTTGATTATGTACTAGATGCTCTTGTGGAACTTAAAGAAATATTTATTAGAGCACAGGCATCATGTCGTGCTTCTTCAGAGAATTTCCTTTTTTGGGGGGGGGGGCATAGCTGGGAACGTAGCAACGGCCCCATTTGAACACCAGCTGAAGAGTGAGTGTAAGCTGTTTCTAGTTCCCTTAATCTACCAGAAAGCCAGCATTTCCGGCCAAAAGCAGGGCTGTCGGGATCCTTCTGTCACCTCTAGACGTTTGCCTGTGTTTCCTTAAATCCAGGAAGCTGTTGGAAGCTGTCTCAGGCCTTCCGCCCTCCGCTGCGCCCTGGAACTGGCAGGGATTCCATGGGAGGGCTGCCTGCCTGCAAAACACACCGTCTGAGTGTGCATTGCCTGGGCTTCGGGCCCCACAATCCCTTGCTGCACTGCGGGCTGGCTGATACATTCATACTGATTTCAAGGCAGTCTGTGTGGGTTCCTCATTGTGCCTAGAAAAAGAATTCATGTGAATTTGTTAGTCTATTTACCAGAAAACGTCAATAACTTCTTAGGGAGAAACTTTGAGCTGTGTGTTCCCATCGCACTAATCTACATTTTAAAGGACCTGGTGCATATCATCTGCCTGCCCGGCAATAAAATTAGAAGAGTTTGCAATGGCCTATGCTAGTTTTCTTACAGCTTGCCCTTGGCCTCTTAAACAGGTCAGAACTAGAGCCCTGTTGGTTTTCTGTTGGTCCCGTTACCAGTACAGCCCGGGCTGCCTCCTCTTCCCTGCTGCAGGACCTTGAGCAATGAAATGTGACTCATTCAGTTGCTCAGCTTGAATCCTGGGATATGGTGTACTCACAGTGTGGGGTTGGGGGAAACGGGCTGGATGAGTGAAGGGAAAGCTGGCATGGCAGTGCCCAGCACAGCTGACTCCATGAGCACGTGTGCCTTCTCTTTGTATTAACAGTCATCTGTCCTTGACTAGTGACCAGTGTTGTTGGGTCCCTTGACATCTTCCTAACTCCACATCAGTTTCTCAAGATTTTTATAATCCTTTCTGGATGAGCTTGGGTGTCTTTTCCCTCGTGATTTCTTCGCCGATTCCTCCGAGCCAGGCATCCTGGATTGTAGCTCTGGTCCATCTTATCCTGCAGACACACAGCCCATCATTTATGACTCTAGAACCAAAACCTGAGGAGTAGAAGTTCTAAAAACTCATTTCATGGCAGTGTCTACTGACCTGAACATCCTTGAAGCAGCTGAGCTAATGGACGTGAGCTGGCTGCATGGGTACTTGGCACATGCAGGTGTAGGGTCTCAGTGTGCTTGAAGGAGCTGCCCAGTGCTGCTTAGGGGTGCTTGGTCATGTGTTCACAAGGCTGTCATGCTTCAAGAGGCAATGGACACCAGCTGAGCATAAAGAATTGGGGTTAGATATTTGGGGCCTGTTTATATAGTTGTGGGTACTGTAAATTTGGAGAGTGTACTGTGCATATCTCTGTGTGTGTGTGTGTGTCCTTGTGCAGGCATGTGGAGGCCAGAGGAGAACATTATGTGTCTTTCTATTTAGACTTCTGCCCTATTCCCGTAAGGCAGGGTGTCACGTGTTTTTATTTTAATGGAATAAATCTAGCAGATGAAGAGAAGGAGGTAGCAGAGCAAGGCTTGTCAGTAATGGGTTTAATTTCATGAACACTAACTCCTCTCAGGCATCAGTGGCCTGGACGTCAGGGCTGGTTTTGTGCAGTATGGAGATCTGTGGTAGCTGCTGTCAGGGGCTGAGATCTCCGTGGCCCTCCTTTCCTCATGGTCACAGGACAGAGGTTCCGTTTCCAGCCACTGAGCTCACCTTCTGAGCAGAAGAAGGAAAAATGCAGTGGGCATGCACTTCCTGGACTTGCTCCAAGGACTTTGGGGTTTGCACTTCATCCCCCCCCCCTTTGTACACAAGGAACGTGAAGCTGGCCATTTGCCCCAGGCGTCGCAGGAATGGTGGTGTGGGGTGGGACCCTGCTGGCTTGGTTCAGCCACCATGCCACACACCTGCTGGCCCTAACCTGGCGTGGTTAGGCAGAGGCCTGTAAAGGTCCCGACTGCAGGAAACAAGGGTTACCAGCCCCTGGCACGCCATCATTTCCTAAATGATTTCAGCTAGGTGTCTGCTAACGTGTGTGCTCACCTCAGACTGTGGGGCTCACCTTCCCTAGTGGAGCTTGGTGCAGCAAGAACATGGGAGTGGGCCCGCTCTTTAAGGCCTTCCGAGATGCCTGGGCTGACAGGGACATCTCCGGTCCACTTGGTTTTATTGGTTACTTTTCTGGTGACCCTGATAAAAATACTCTGACAAAAGCAACTGTAGGGTGATAGGTGTTATTTGGCTCACGGTTCACATCCTCATAGCTCACAGTCACTGTATCGTGGCTGGGAAGCCACAGCAGCGGAGCCTGAGGCAGCTGGCACCCTGCACCCACAGTGAGGAAGCAGTGAGAGTTGGTCCCCATGCTCAGCTAGCTTTCTCCTTTTTCTGTAGCCCAGGAACAGCCACCCGGGGTGGGCGGACCTTCCTGTCAGCTGACCTGACCAAGCTTCTCCTTCACAGGTGTGTCTGAGGCAGATCTATCTAGAGTGCCTCAGATTGATAACTGTGGTGCAGCTGTTGCTCTCGGCATCTTTAACGTATTTATTTTACGTGTCTGTGTGTGCCTAAATGTGTGTGTGTGTGTACCGCATGCATGCAGGAAGCCAAGCTCAGAAGAAGCTGTCAAATCTTTTGGAGCTATAGTTACAGACAGTCCTGAGCCACCGTGTGGGTGCAGGGAATTGAACTCAGGTCCTCTGCAAGGGCAGCAAGCCATCTTAACCACTGAGCCATCTCTCCAGCCCTCTACTCTTAGTGTCTTTATGTTTATCATCACGACCTCTTCTTGGGTGGTCGCAGTGGCCAAGCCCAGCGCAGAAGAAAGGGACTGCGGTGCTTTGAGCCTTGGAGCTTCTGGCGGGTAGCCGGCACTTAGATACTGACAGGATGCTGAAAACCCTGAGCAAGTCAAGAGCGCACAGTAATAAAGAAGCCGAGGGAAACAGACCTTCTCCTTTAGTTAGTGGTGTCATCACTTGGGTAGGATTGGCACTAACCCTTCACCCACAGGGACCTGGTTTCTTTACTGAGCTTTGAGGTAACCCTGTCAGCCTTTTACTTTATTTCCTTTCAAGTTCACAGGCCTTTCTCTCTGCTGTGAAGATGTGTATGTGCCGTATACACATCTGTTTCTTTTCACGAGTATTCTACTGGTCAGATTCCACAAACCCCGGTTAGTGCAGGCATCTGTGTACGCTGTCTGACAGTGACAAGGAGAGCTTGGGGACCTGGTCAGAACAAAGCGTGTCACTGCACGTGAGGTGTAGGCTGAGGTTGGATGGTGGACTGTTCAGCCTTGTGAGTGCTGCAGTCTGGGACCCACGGATAATTCTGGCTTCTCTGGAATCAGGCAGCCCTTAGAGGCCACTGTGTGCCTCGGGCCTGCGGGATGCAGAAGGGGGTTCTCTGTGTTGACATGCTCACTGCTCTGGGGACTCGGGTCAGATGTAGCCTCCCTGTCTGACACTTAGTTTGCAGTGTGCTTCTGGGTGTCGGTTAGGAAGGGCGCTCTGAGCGCTGGTGCCAGGGGCCTTGTAGCAGCTAGAGCCCGAGGCTTCCTCTACTGAGCAGTTCCCCGTGTGCTGTGACGTCACACCAGCTCTCAGCTAAACGGGTGTGGGACAAGTACCACGTGCTGACTGTGCCACGGGAACATGCGATGGCATGCATGGCTGCACACGCAGTAGGAGTTAGCACACTGGTTCACAGATACACGCAGGTGTACCCTCCATGGTGAGAACTGGTCCTCTGTCCCAGCTGACCGATTCAAATGCCCTGACCTTGCTCAGAGTAAGGGGTGTGAAATTAGTACTCACATCAATAACCATTATTATCGTGAGGGCCAGAGGGGGTTACACAGGTGGGGGGCATGCAGGTGGGATGGACTTGTGAGATCACAGAGGGGGCACACAGGTGGGGGGTCACACAGGTGGGTTCAT
>CM053759.1:2606424-2629716 GCA_028658305.1 Pachyuromys duprasi | reverse complement strand
GGGACTTCTGTGGTCGGGGTAGTGGTGGAGATGCATTGGCAGTGCAGAGCAGACGCTGAGCAGAAATGCCGGCATGCTGCAGAGGTTGGCGGATCTGTGTGATGCTCAGAAACAACGAGAAGCCCTGTTAATGGCAGGTGACGAGCAAACAGAAGACCAGGGGGCCACGTGGTAAAGAAAAAGGTGTGTTGAGTTTACAGAGCCAGATTCTTTGAACTGAGTGTGTGGGTGGAAAGGATGAGTTTGCAAAGAAAAATGGGTGTGCAGCTTGGTGATGGCTTGAGCCAAGACTGGGGCATTGGAAGTGCTTCCCTGAGCGCTCACAGAACCACTGTGCTGCGGCTCCAGACTAGATGAGGCCACGCCTTCTCCGGGAAGAGGTCTGGTCCCCAGCCCCATGCCCATGACTCCAAGGCTGTTAAGTGGTTATTGATTGAATGCCCAGAGAAGCAGCTGTGAGGTCGGGCCTCGGGGAGCTGCAAAGGACGTGGCTTCTCCAGGTTGTGAGGCAGGTCTGTGAGAGAGGCCTCGGCAGGGTAAAGTCGAGCAGCAGTCCCCTTTCTGCTAGTAGCAAAATGTCAGGCTGTTTCTTCTCTGGGAGTCATGGGACCAGGGGTCCATTAGTTTTCCACTGAATTTTGGGCCTTCAGGTTTTGCATGTGTGTGTGCAGGTGTGTGTCTGTGTGCTCATGTGAGTGCACACATGTAGAGGTCAGAAGATGACCTCAGCTGTCCCTCAGGTACCTTGCAGTTTTTGTTAGACGGCATCTCTTTCTGGCCAGCCAGGGGGGTTAGGCATGCTCCCCCACTCTTCCCCTCCCCCCCCTCTCTCCTCTTGTTGCTGGAGTGCAAGGGTGACTGAGCCTGGTTCTGGAGATTGAACTCAGGTGGCTCCTAACTTTGTGCAAGCACTGCTTCCGCTGAGCCGTCTCCTCAGCCTCAGTTTCTCGCCTCAGTGAGGGCAGTGTTTCCTTGCAAGGTGTTATGGGATGGAACAGGAGCAGGCCCCTCATGCCAGCACTTAGTAACACGGGTTCAAAGAGTGTCCCTGTGGGGAAGCTGCTCTTTTCGGAGGTTTGGGCGTGGTCCGCTGACCACCGCTTCCTCCATCCTTGCCGGAGCCATGGGCTCAAGGGGGAGGCTCCACACTCAGGGGTTGTTTCCGTTAGTGCCATCTCCAAAGGCTGAGCACGGGCATTGGTGGTGCAGGTTCATTATTCTGCCTTCTGGTTCTTTAAAAATGTGTTTTACAATCTCACTAACTTTGGTTTACAACTGATGTATACATTAAGGATGTTTTTATATGCATAGATTGTAGAATGATTAAATCAAGTTATGTATCACTTGAGTATTTAATTGTGTGTGTGTGTGGGGGGGGGTTAGACCATAGCCTCTGCTGTTGGTCCTTATGGATGCTCCTCTGTTTGCCTTTGGGGCAGGCTCCCTAATTTCTTGGCATTCACTTTGAGACCCTCCTGTCACCTCTGTCTTGCAGGCTGGAATTAGATGTGCTGCCATGTCTATAAAAACCAAAAACCAAAAACAAAAACACATGGCTTCTGGGTTAAAACATTGGTAGAAAGTCAGGTCCTGACATTGTGAGGTGACCACACCACTTTCCTTGTTCCTACCTAGTCCTTTTTATAAGATACTTTAGGCATTCTTAGATGTGTAATGTGTTGTTATTAACTGTGTTCACTGTGAGGTCCAACAGGTCTTTAAAACTTAGTATTCATCCTAACTAAAGCTTCTTAGTCATCGGCCAGTGCCAGTGATGCTCTAATGCCCAGAGAGCTTGTAATTTTCTCCTCTGTGCTCCTGAGTTTAGGATTTAGATTGTGCTGACATCTTGCGCTGTTTGCCCTTCTGGGCCCAGCTTATTTCTATCCCCAACAGCTTTCATAGTTTGTTTTGCAGTGACAGAAACTCCCTTTGTAAAAGGTTGTACGCTGTCTACTCATTCGTGGGCACCTGAGTTGATTTAGTAAGTGGGCAGTGAACATGGGGGTGCAGGCACTTCTTCATGGAGGTCTCACCTCCTTCCACAGCAGTCTCCAAGGTGGGATGGCTGAGTCCTGTGGCAGTTCTGCTGTTTGATTTTGGAGGGTCTCTGGTGGGAACAGCCGGCCTCATGTCACAGTCACCTGGGCTGCTCCGGAGCCTGTGTCCTTGGGCTGTGCTCCATCTGCTGAGTCCTGTCAGCCCGACATCTTCAGCAGTCTCCTCACGAGGCTCCTCTGTCATCCCGGCTCCTGAGGGTAGACCAGCATCTGGCGTCACCTCAGGCCATTTGGACATTTTCCCATTTGGACGGATGATGGAGTCCCTGATCTCCTGTGCCTCATCTTGGAACGTCTTTCAGTTGACCCGTCGTCCACACTGGCTCTTCTCTCTCCTGTCTGTGAGCTACAGCACCCCCTCAGTTTTGAATCAGTTCGTGTTTCCTGAGCTCCAGAAAGGCAGAGTGTGCCGAGACAGAACATTCTCAAGTCCTTACTCCTGTGTGTTGCTGTGCTGCCTCCCGGCACTGGCGGGGTGGGGGTGGGGGTGGTGGGGTGGTGGTAATAATTATTAATAATAACCATCACACCCCTTTAAACAGCCTAAATGATGGTGTCAGATGTGTTCTGGGCATAGTGATCCACGCTTACCATCTAATTCAGTGTTTTTCTTTACAATTCGATGGAAGAAAACCACCTCCGGCTTCCAGAGGAGGGGCTGCCTGCCAGGACATAAGCTTCCGTTTCCAGCTGGACTAACAGCCCGGCCTCCACACTGTGGAGCCACTCGTTGGTATTTGTTTCCTCCTTGTTGATAGGCTGGGAGAGCTTGGACCTTCAGCCCCCCCCCCCCCCGCAGCCTCTTATGTGTGCGTTTATGTTATTTTAGTGACGGAGTAGATGCAAAGGGTTCTGTGAGGCGCCCTGAGTATGACAGTCTGAGAGTGGGCTCCATGAGAGAGGTCACGGAGGAGATAGGAGATGGCAGATGGCCGTGCCGTGAGGAGAGCACTTTGACAGACGGAAACAGATTTTATGGTTTATGTCTTGGCTGGCACGGTTGAGCATTACACTGCTCTCGTTCACTGGGGGTTTTAACACACCTGGGCACGCTGGGTAAGTCTTCACCTGTTGGCCACTTCAGCTCCTAGAAACAGACTTTCTTGAGCCACAGTTTATGCCGTCAATTTTAAAAGTATATTATATACTTCATTATATAGTAACAATAGCAAAGTGTACCTGAAGATTCTTAGATTTTGAGCTTCAGAGAACAGACAGTGGTAGAAACAGCTGTTCCTTGGGAGAGATTCTTGCTGTAAAAAGTAATATTTTGTTGAGGAGGCCACTTGGGCTGGTCCCTCCCAGGAGCGGCAGTTTCAGACATGGAGAAGTGGAGGCAGGAAATGGCCAGAGAAGACTGCTCTAGTGGAGCAAGCATCATGGCCAAGACCTGAGGCTTCACACAGACTGTGTTCAGGAGTGTTGGAGGCATGTGGGCGGGAACAGAGCTTGTGAGGAAGGAAGTGGGAGGCCAGGCTGGAGCATGGAGTGGGGCCACACTGGGGGTGGAGGGGAATGAAGGGTCTTCTAGACCTGCGCTGGCCTGTTCTGTCAGCCAGGGACTTTTACGTCACGCTGCCCTGTGGGCCTTCTGTGGGGACTCAGCCCACTGTGGGTGGCGCCATTTCCTAGGCAAGGTCTGGCAGACAGTGTAAGAGAAGAGAAAGCTAGCTGAGGGCAGCAAACACGCAAGGATCCACGTGTTTATTTTCTCTTCTCTCGACTGTGGGTGTGATTAATTTCCTGCCTTGACTTCCGTGTGGTGAAGGACTGTAACCTGGAAGTATAAGGAAATAAACCCTTTCTCCTCCCAGCTGCGTTTGTCAGAGCTTTTTATCACAGCAACAGAAAGTAGTGAACCAGGACAAGGCAGCACAATGATGTTCATTGTCCTGACCCTGGTAATGGTGCAGAAAGATGATTTTGTGTTTTGCCCAGTGGAGGTCAGAGCACGGGCCCCTGTGAACCCCTTGAGCATGCTGGAACAGCAGAGCACAGAGCCAGCTCCATTTCGTGGTTCTCTGACACTTAGTGTGTTTCCTACCCTTTGAAATTTACCCCTTGCTTCTTATCAAGATGTTGAAGACCCTGCGATCAACAGAGGCCCTTTGCCCAGGGCCACACCCCCTCTCCAGGGCCATGCCCCTTGGGATGCTGAAACAGTAGTTCTTCTGGGCTGGTGTGAGTCTTCCTTACTTGGCTAGTTTTCTTACAGTTGGTATAACATGAGTAACTGGAATGTCACAGTATTTTTTTCTTTTTCATTTTCTCTGCAGATGCTCAGTCCTCTCTCTCTTAATGGATAGGGCTCATAGCCCCTGGTACAGTGGCTTAGTCATACTTCCTCATATTTACAATTGAATTCACCCTCCTTGGTATGTAAATCTGTAGAACAGGCTGTTTATTAAAGGGCACCTTGGCAAGGCTGTAACTTCGGCCTGATTTGAAATGCTGCTGTAATTAGTTATAGGTCGACATTAGCTAAATTGAATATAATCCATCATGCTTATTGGACATGGTAGGGAGATATATACCCTGAAGGATCAGCAGGAAAGCCACATTAAATATAGATGAGCTGAGTATTTGCAGTATTGGGTAGCTGTGTATGCAGAGCAGGGCCGGGCCTTCTGCACCAGCATGAGAAACAGCGAAAGCTGAGGAAGAGAGGCACTTAGAAATTAAAAAAAAAAAGATTAAAAATTGGTTGCAACAGCTTACGTGTCTCTCGCAGTCTCAGGGCTGTTGGCAGTTGCTGGCTTCTGGGAGAAGGGAGTGGGTTCTGTAATGTGCGGCCCCTGGCAGCGTGGCCGCACTCCTGGACAGCCTCTTACCCAAGAGTACACACGCATCAGAAAATGGACGTGATCACCCCCCCCCACCCAAATACACAGAGTCGGTGGGTAGAGGAGAGAGGAAGGCTTGGGAAGGGGAGGGGGCGAGGGGCTGAGAACATCAGAATACAGTAGATGAAACTCTCTAAGGATTAATATAAACACTCATGATTCATTCTTGAAAAAGCAGTGTAAGGAGATGAGGGAGGGCTGCAGCCAGGATACAAGGTGAATAAAGTGTAATTAAAAGTGAGGCAGTATAAACTGAGAGCGGAGGAGGCAGGGGGTTCAGCAGTTCTCTGGGGCTCACTGCCAGCTGAGTGTCTTCCATCCTGGGCTCCTCTGTGTGTCCCTGGCTGAGGTGGACACTAAGGGCAGCCTGGCCTCCTCCATGTGTCCCTGGCTGAGGTGGACACTAAGGGCTACCCCGGCTGTCTCGTCCAGCCCCGGCAGCTCAGCGATTCTGTGAGTTACTTGCTGCTATGACAGCATGGCTGAGGGAAGCAGCTTGGGGCAGGGCAGGCTTGCCCTGGCTCCCAGTCAGAGGGGCACCGTGGCCGGGAGCCACACTGTCTCCGGGGAGGTGCAGAGAGAGGTACACCCTCCCTTCTATCTATCCAGGCCCCAGCCCATGGGGTGGTTCTGCCCACAGCCAGGGGTCTTCTCTCACTGGTTAACTCCGTCTAGAGACCCCCTCAGAGACACAGCCAGGGCTCTGGCTCCTCCATGATTTCAAGTCTAATCAGGTGGCAGTGAGATCAGCTGCCACAGGTTCAAGACTAGTGTGAAGCCAGGACAGAGACACACACAGTGCCACACGGCACAGGAAGGCGTGTACTTGTTTTGTTGAATGTTGTCATTTCTGAGGTTAGATAGGAAACAGCATTGTGCAGTCACCTCTTGTCATTTATGCCCTGTCTCTCTCTCAGTCTGTGTGTGCATGTGCGCTCTCATTGTGAGTGCAGGCAGAGGTGACGTGCCTTCATGTGGAGGTCAGAGAACAACTTTATGGAGTTGCACCTCTCATTCCGCCTCAACTTGGACTCTGGGAATGTCTCTCGGGCTGTCGGGCCTGCTTGCTGAGCCCTCCGCCGGGTCCATAGTTGTCTGTGACTTAGTGAGACCTGCGTTTGGTTGTCTTTTGAGCACGAGACCATGGCACTGCTTTCTCGGTGGGCCTTGGAGGTTAAGTAGGAAGTTTCTCAGGGAATCCAGTCCCAGTTCCACTTCTCAGAGTTAGTCATTTAGTCATTCCTTTTGTCTTGAGGTAACACTTTCTGAAGTGCTACTTGTAGATATGTATCCTGCCCGTGAGGAGCTGGGTTTCCTGGGTGATATCTTGTCACGATGGCCTGTCTTGCATTACAGGAGGGGTTATTCTAGATTCACCTGAATTCTTAAGCAGGCCCCGGCATATCTTAGAGTCATAGAGCTTCTCCTTAGCTGTGATTTAACGTTATTCCACTGTCTTGTGGCTGGTGAAACTTAGTGAGAAGGTAGGCTGGAGCGCGAGCGGCCAGTGGTCCAGTCTTCGCGCTGTGGACGGCTGCAGTCCCTGCTTTCAGTTCTGCCCTGTGACCCTCCATCCTTTGTTTGAGGGCAACTTGAATTTTAAAGCACAGCCGCCACTCTGCAGCTCAACACAGACTTCCCACACAGATGCCCACACATGTATGTGCCAGCGGTGCCCTGGTGTCCCCTCTCTCCATAAAACCTTAAAGCGTGGCTCTTGACTGTTTCTACACAACCACCTCTTTGAGAACATGGGAAAAGGAGGCAGTCAGAGAAAGAAAGCAGTGTGGGGAAAGCGCCCGGGAAGTTTCCCAGCAAGCCCTGCTTGAGTGGCCGGGAAGCGCGCTCCATTTCTGCCTCACTGCACAGGACAGGTGGCCTTTGGGCAGCTGTGCACACTTCCAGGGCAGAACCTGGCTTCAGGTGCTAGCATTGCTAGTAGGGGTAGAGGCTACAGAAGGTATCCATGAGACTGACTCCTGTGTTAGTGACCCGATTCACTTGGGACAGTCACCTCTCCTCCATCATAAAGAAAGCCGGCCTTCTAGATTCGTGCTGCTGATTTTCTTCATGCAGCTCATATGTGGTAAGGTGTGATTCCTTCTTTGTTCTGCTGTGAGTCACCCTGCCCTGAGAAGGCCTGGGAACTAGTTCCTGAAGCGACTGTGTCTCTGGTGCTGTGAGTCCTTCCTGACACGCACAGATGTCCGGGGAAGGCTCGATAGACTCTCTGTCCACTCTGCCTGGCCCAAGTGTGCTGTGGGCACTTTGCCCACACCAGACCATGTGGGATCTGAGGAGCTTTGTCTTTAGTGTGTTATGCCTCCCCGCCGAACGGACTGTCCCAGAAGGTTGGATATTTGTTCCTCAGAGAGAGGACCATGTGTTCCTATTGTGGGAAACCTACAAATTCTCTTCCTCTCTCTGTCCCCATTCTCTCCCATGGTCCTCCCTCTCCCTCCCCACCTCTCTTCTTCACCCTCCTCTTTGCTGCTGCTGTTTTTATAGGATCTCTGCTTGTATGCCAGGCTGTCCTAGAACTCGTGGTAGTCACCTTGCCTCAGCCCCACCCAAGGGCTGGAATTGCAATGTGGCTCCGCATGTCCTGGCCTGCCTCAGTCAGACCCCATAAAGACCCTGAGGTTGTAGCTCTGGAGCCGCAAGGCTGCGTTGCCCTTGCTGTCACCATTTTGGTGTGTTTTGTGTTATGCATGAGGATGCCCACACACTTCCTGGCTTCTCAGTATGTGCTGGGTACACCCTGTCTGGAGAGCCTGGGGTTGGAGAAGACTAGCCTGTCTTGTGCCTTTCCTCCAATGATCTAGGTACAACACACCACCTGCTCAGTCTTCAGCTGACCACCAAGCCATCCTTTCCGTTCCAACCTTCATCACTATACTTTTGTGGATGATACAGTCTCTTCGTTTATGAGACTGTAACCCTAGTGACTTCCTAGGCTGACTGATTCCAACCTTCAGTTTGTGGAGTGGGGCCTCATGTGCTTGGCATCAAGCCACTCAGAACTCGTGCTGCCTCTGGCTAGTGTGGGAAGTTGAGGTATGTCGGTTCCTGTGGCCCCACTGACAGAGGCCATCTTCTCTGTCCATCATTGTGATGGCTAGTCAACCTGACAGAGTCTGGAGCCATCCAGGAGATCTCTAGGGGGCCATCTTCAGTCACTGATGTGGGAGGAGCCAGGCTGATTGTGGATATGACCATTCTGGGTTTCCACATGAGTCTGTACACTGTTCAGCCTCCAATTTCATGCTGTTTTCGTATGCCAGTTGTTTTGAACAAAATCTGAACTAAAGGAAGCTGTTTCAAGGATGAAAAAGATTCAAGAAGCTGCAGGCACACAGCACATTTAGTCTAGGATCCTGTGATAGTTTAGCCCTCTGTGTTACATTGAGACACCACTTCTCTGTAGCCCTGATCCCCTCACCATCTATCCTCCTGCCTCAGCCTCCCCAGCACTGGGATTACAGATGTGTCCCACTACACCTGGCTCAGTGTCTTTTCATCTGATAGAAATTGTGCCAAATTGTACGCACCGTCATCTGTTCTATTCTGTCAGAACCAGTTGATACTATCTTTTACAGAGCTACAAATACTGCAGGAAATATAATGAAATGACCTTACATTTAAAATTTTGATTTTGTTATTGAATTTAATATTGCTTTCTGTTCACGTCTCATTGGAGCTAATTTAACTCACTTAGCACTGGACAAATGTCATTTCTCTAAATATGTAGAGGGTTAGCTAGAGAAAAGAAACTGGGGAATCAAGTTATTTTTAACTGGTTTTAGTGGCAAATAATGGAAAATTTTCTCTGACTGCATGACTGCAATACTAAAAAATACTCTAGTGCTGGAAACCAAAAAGAGCTCCTGAAAAAAATATGAAAAGATAAAAATAATGGAGTTTAAAATACTAAACATGTAGATAATAATTTGATATCTAGAAGATACAGAGATGAGAAACACATCAAGATCTATAGATGAAAAAAAGAATAGAAAGCTCACTCGGGAAGAGTGCACGTAGCAGGATGTCTGAGCTCACTAGTGGTTGAAACACTGATGAGAAATTCAGACTGTGCATGGGGCATGGCTCGGACAAATCCTCCTAAGGACAACCCTCAACTGAGAAGGCTAGCCAGCAGCTGAAGCCCAGGTCAGGCTGCAGCGTGAGGCTGTTCCCAGCACACACACTCGCGGTGGCAGAAGCCTGTAACCCCAGACACAGGAACCAGCGGCAGGCAGATCTCGGTGAGGCCAAGACCCGCCGTGCTGTGGAGTGAGACCCTAGTAAAATCAAGTGAACAAACCAGCTCAGAACTCTTCTGGTGGCCCGGGCTCCTCCCGCAGCTTTTCTGCAGAGCTGCTGGCGTTGAGGCTGTGCCAAGGCAGAGGGGGCTGGGTCCAGGTTTTGTGCTGGCTGGGCTGGATTTGATGGGCCTCTGATGTCAGAACATTCCCTGACGAGGTGAATGGCTGGGCTGTGGCCAGTGCAGCCTTCAGAGGGCTCGCCCTGCCTTGATGATGGTAGGTGCTCTCAGAACATCTGTGAGGATGCCCTCCCACCACACCTGAGCACTGGAGAGGACAGAAGCCAGTGCACCTGAAGTCTTCTAAGAAATATATGCTGATATGTGTAGTCCTGAGAGTCCAGGCCTAAATATTAAAAGAAGAATAGATTTAAAAAAGAAAAGGCCTGATAAGCTAGGGTCAGATGGAAGGGGAGGAGAACCTCCCCTCTCAGTGGACTTGGAAAGGGGAATGGCAGGAGATGAGGGAGGGAGGGCGGAATGGGGAGGGAATGAGGGAGAGAGCTACAGTTGGGATACAAAGTGAATAAACTGTAATTAATATAAAAATAAAAATGTAATAATAAAAGCCCAGAAAAAATGTCACAGTTGTACATACTTAAGAGAGATAGTTTTTCAAATTCAGCTACCTCATTGCCAAACAAATACACAATACTAGTATTTGAAGAGGGAACGTCAGCATGGAGAGTTGGTAGGACTTACTGTCAATAATGTTCACTTCTGTCACACATGCTAAGGCACCCAGGGGTGCAGTAGGGTTTGGCCTGTGCTCAGGGATAACACAGCACATTGGAAATAGCTTCTCTCAGTATCCTCAGATCCATAGTAGATCAAGACATCAACATGTATATACGTGATCAAGACATCAGCACGTGTACACATGATCAAGACCACTATATTATAAACATATTCAGACTGCGGTGTGCAGCTGTGTTTAAAGAATATAAGGGGCGAAAGAGCAAACAAGGAGCCCAAGACGATAAGACAGAGAAATGAAAGTTCTGGAGTTGAGAAGTACAGTAAATGGGGTGGAAAACTTACCCTGGGCTTAAAATAGCAGAAGGCAGAGTAACTGAGATTGAAGAAAGATGGTTGGAAATACAATCTGAGGAACAAACAGAAGTGTAAAGAAACTTGAGAATAGAAGACAAGGTGAAAAAGTTGGAAGCTGCAAGAGAAAATGGTGGACAGGCTTGCTGAGCCAAGTGGAGGCTGATGAGTTCTCGGCGGTGAGGAGACAGGAAAGAGTAGGATGCTGATAAATGCAGTAGACACAGCTGCATACCTCAAAGGCTGAACAGTTTGCCAGCAGACAGTCCTGTGAGACACACTAGCCAAAGGCCCTTAGGATAAAGGAAATCACCAGGTCGCTTACCGCCCTGGAGGAAGTGAGCAGGGCGTGAGAGATGCACAGCCCCTGAGTGCCACTGCTCTTCTGGAGGACCCTAGTCAGTGCCCAGCACTGGGATCACCAGGGTACAACCGTCTGAAACTCTGGCACCTAGAGATCTGACACCCTCTTCTGACCGTTATGGGTTCTGCACAAACATGGCATTCATTCCCCCCACCCCCATAAAATCTTTAAATAAAAGAAATGAGGGCATCAAAATGGTCAATATTTAAGTTAAGAAAAAAGATGCTTATGCACATAATTTTATCAATTCTTTTAACTTCTTAAAAATACATAAGATCATTAAAGCAGTGATTAAGCTACTGTATTGTTGATGTGTAGGATACATAGATTTGACGCCTATGACAAAAATATTAGAGACTTTTTTGAAAGGAAAGAAGGAAGTGCATATCCCAACTGGCAAGCTCGTTTCTGTCAGGCACAAAGGAAGTTCCGATTCCTCAAACCCCAAACATTTAGAAAGAAGCTCAGCCTGGACTGTACGAGGATTCTGGGTGGTTAGATAAAGGTCAGTGCTCCTCAGGAACGTCCGCTGGCAAGGGACCTGTGACACCTGTCACCATGTCAAAGCCCATGCTGGCCCCCAGGCTCCCTCAGCATCACAAGTACCTGTGACACATCTCGAAGTCCATGCTAGCATCTAGCCCTTCTCTTTTTCCCCCTCCCCTCAACTTCCTCTACCTCAGAGCTCCGCCCCCTGGCAGCTACTCATTTTTATGATAACCCTGCTATTCTCCCTATGCACCCCCCCTTTGCCCTGATTCTCACTATGTTTTATCTATTCTTTATTCCCTCCTGTTCTCTCCTGTCTTGCAGATAGCTCTGGCGATGTCCAGTCTGCTGGCCATGTTCAGTCTACTTTCTCTCTCTGGACTCTTCCAAATGCCTCTGGCTGTTCTTTCTCTCATATCTCAAAACAAAAACAAAAAACAAAACAACAAAAATGACCAAATCTTCCCCTTTACCATATGGTGGAGTGGTTACATCATCAGTTTATACAGTATCCAAACCAGGAAGCTAGCATCCCACCCAGGAAGCAACCAGGATGCTAGCGGTGCTCTCATATCTTTTCTTTGTCCTGGGAAGATAAAACAAACTAATAGTGCTTATGGACAATGACACAAAACCCCCTAATGACAAAAAATATTGACAAACCAAATCTGTAACATGTAAATAGAGTTATTGGCCATGACCCAAAGGATTTACTCAAGAAATGTGTAGCAGATTTAATATTCTCCAAATTAATTAATGTAATCCACCATTAAAAAAGCCATTCAGTAAACCTAATACTCAAGATAAACAAAATTCTCAAGAACACAGGGCAGCTTCCTCATTCTGAATAGAAGCAGCTGTGAGGCTCCCACAGTCAGGGTCAGGATGGTGAGCAGTGGTAAGGACGCCTTACCCACAGATTGCAGGGGGAGAGGGGCCAGTGTACACCCTCAGGTTGCAGCAGGGAGAGGGGCCACTGGGAGCCTCAGTACCCTACACTCCTCAGGTTGCAGCGGGGAGGGGCCAGCGAGGCTCACACATGTAGAACTCCTTTCTGGAGAGGTCTTAGTGCAGCTGGCATGCTCACGGTTTTGAAGGCGTTACAAACGTTAGGGAAAATAACTGTACTACCAACCATTACAAGATGAATGTATTACTCTAAACACTTGGACTTATTCCACTCTTTAAAATATTCACCTGGAAATAAAGGAAGAAAACGCAGGTGTGCAGTGTCCCTCACACATCTGTACGCATGTGAACAGTTACCTGATAACTTTATAGTTAATGTGTCATTTGGGGAAATGTGATGTTTCTACTTCAAAATACCCTGAGAGGCTAGTGTCCTGGAAAAATTCATGTGTTTTCATATTTTTAAAAGCAGGTTTTAAAATACTTGCTGTAATTAAACTTGTAAAAGTATGCACAGTGGGCCTGCATTGGAAGAAAAATTACCTGTAAGGTTAATACAATTCTGGTTGAATTCTCTACCGTTTAAAAAATCCCGTTATTCTTTCTGAGACATTGTCATTATAAAGCAAATAAGGGCCAATGGATTCAAAGCCATTCAAGTCGGCACAGGAAGGAAGGAAGAGTGGGTATATGGGACTTTTATGTACAGAAGACTTAATTTATTGAGGTCCCGTCTGTCCATTGTTAGACTTAGCTTCTGCTTTGTTGAAAATTTCATTCATGAGTATGCTGTGTTTAGACCAAATCTGTCCCTGTACCCTACCATGTTCCCTGATTTGATATTTAATATTCTCTTTCTCTGTCCCTCCTTCATTCCGTCCCTCCCTCCCTTCTTCCCTCTCTCCTCTCTCCCTCATTCCCTTTCTTCCTCCCTCCCTTCCCTCCTTCCTCCCTTCCTCCTCCCTCCCTTCCTCCTCCCTTCTTCCTCCCTCCCTCCTCCATTCTTCCTCCCTCCTTTCTCCCTCCCTCCTCCCTTTCCCTCTCCTTCCCCCTCTCTTCCCCCTCCCTCCCTCAAGTCCAGTCAGGGCTGTCTGTGTGGATGGGTGTAGAACCATCTACTCAGGAACCACACTGCCCCTTCCCAGGAGCCAGCGCTTGCCCACAGCTCCTCAGTTAGGGGTGGGGCTTTGCGATCCCCCATTCATGCTGAGATTATGCTTTTAAGAGAGTTTCACGCGTGAGCACCGAGTTGATCACTTCTCTCTTCCTTCTTCCTCCACCCATCCTCAGGCATGCACGCACGACTCACGTTCATGGCCTTTTATTCTTCCCTTACAACTGTTCTGTCTATGCATATAAGTTTATAATATGGCCTGCTGAGATCATTTAGTGTTGAACAGCTGTGTTTAGGGCTGACCTTTGGGGATTGGCTAACCTGTCAGGGGCCTTGGCCACAGAGAACACGGCTCTCGCGTGCTCAGCAACAATTAGCTGTAGTTCTCCTTCGGGGCGACCCTTGTGGGAACGCCCCAGTCACTGGAGTGTGGGCGCGTGATCCAGTCTGATGTATGCAGTCACAGCTGCTGTCATCCAGAAAATACTGTTTTCTGCAGACATCGCTACCTCTGCTCTTACAGTCTCTGCCCTACTTTGTGGTGACCCCTGGCTCACTGGGGATCGGAAGTATGATGCTGATGTCCCATTTAGGGCTGAGCACTCCACAGCCTCCTGCTCTCTGCATGTGACCAGTTGTGACTGTATTAATTACCGTCTTCTGCAGAAAGCAGCGTGTCTCACGAGGGGTGAGAGGTGCTCCAACCTATGGGGGTAAAGAAAAGCCCTTAGGGCAGTTTATTACCATTCATTTAGCAGAATAATGAGTAGTACTCGGTTTTCCCTAGGGCCAGGGAGCTAGCCAGTCTGGGTTTTTGGTGCAGTAAGCAGTACCAGGAATGCGTTTTGTCTGGTGAAATGGGTTTTAAATCCAAGCAGAGTGGTTGGTTAGCTCCAAAGCATCAATACCACTATTCAGCCGGGGGGCATGTCTTGCCAGGGCAGCCATTTTTATAGTGTGAAGCTCCATCCCTGTCTGTGTGTGTGTGTGTGTGTGTGTGTGTGTGTGAGAGAGAGAGAGAGAGAGAGAGAGAGAGAGAGACTGAGTGTGAATGTGAGAGAAAGTTTGAGTGTGTGTGTGAGTAGAAGTACATTTTTAGCTCCCCCTTCCCCCACTTCTCTACCCCAATCATTTCCAACCTTGCAACGGGCAAGAAAGAAGGTTAGGTGGGAAAGGGGATAGTGTATCTTTAGACTCCTTCCTGCTGATCAGGGCATCAGGTTCCTTGGGGCAAGTTTGACCTTCATTCGCACTCAGGACATTCAGTTTCTTCTTGTATCTTTTCGCAACCAACCACAGCAGCAGGGCAGCAGTCGATGCCACAGGCCACTCAGGGCTCTCCGGAGTCCCCAGAATTAAACGATCTGCAGCTGCAAAAATCACACCCCTCCTAGAGCACAAGGCAATCATTAAAGGCTGTGGGCAATGAAGCAGCCTCACCTCCCACCCCCAGATTAAAACAAAAACAGTCACAGAACTTGGTTTTTAAAGAAACCAGAATTCTCACTGTGTGTGTGCGCGCGTGCGCACGTGTGTGAGTGTGTATTTGCTGGTAGTGCTGTGAATGGAACCTAGGTTTTCCCGTGTGCTAGAAATTGAGTAAGTGTTCTACGATTGAGCTATGTATCCATCCCTCTTCGTAATTAAAGATAAGTTACTTTGCCACAGAGACAGGGTCTCACTTTTTAGGCCAGATGGCTACAAAGGCTCCTTGCAAGGCTCCTACCACAGGCTCCCAAGTAGCTGAGTTGTCAAGACTGTGCCACCAGCTAAGAATTTTATTTTGTAGGTTCAGGTGACAGGTGTTGGTGTCTGATTAGATTTGAAGCTGAGAGGAGAGCGCTGGCAGGGAGGGTGCTGCAGAAGGTGACCCGGCCTTCACTTCCGCTGTTCACCAGGAACTTGTTACTTTTGACACAGACTGGGTTAGAAGGACCTGTGTGTAGAGGAATTTTAACTCAGAACATGGCTGCTCTGGCAAGAGATCACACCCAAAGACCTTCTAAGTCAGTGTGATCCAGCTGGAATACAAACACGCCTTTAATCGAGGAGACAGAGGCAAGAGACCTGAGTTCAAGGTCAGCCTGGTACAGAGCAAGTTTCAGGTAAAGAAAAGTTTAGATTCAGGTGTGATTGTACATGCCTTTAATCCCAAACAATGAAGGTAAAGTTAGTCTGTAGAAGGAAGTGCCCATGTTTCAAAGTGATGTCTTAATTGAGTGGCAGAGAAGATGAATCAGAGAAAGACTTGACAGAATAGGATATGGCCAACTCTCCTGAGAAGAGAGGGGAAAGGGAAACTACTTAATGGGCAGTGCAGACAGAAAGAAAAGGGAGTTTCTACTGGGACAGTAATAGAGAGACAGGTTCCAGAGAGAGAACCCAGGCGAAGACAGAATGAGAAGGAGCAGGAGATAAGAGCAGATTGCTGGAGTTAGTTTGAGGGCAAGCAGAGTAATTGAGAGGCCAAGAGAGAAGCCAGACTGAGTAAGTCAGCTGGGAGAGGAGTTTGAGCCAGAACAGCTGAGTTGAACCAGCCAGCTCAGAGCATAGACAGAACAAGAAAGGGTGAGCTTATTCAGTAATAACTCTGAGGCTGAAAACATTCTAGGCCAAGCTTAGATTGTATGGAGGCTAGAAGCTTCCAGGACTAGGCTTAGGTTAGCAGGAGGCAGAAAGCCAAGCCTCTGAGACAATAATTGAAACAGGTGAAAAAGTTACTTTTACACCTGTGTGACTTCCAGGTTGAAATACCCAAAGGTCAGAATGCAGTGAGACTTCTAATTATATATTATGTATGTATATGTATTTTTATATATGTGTGTGGCCCATATGTGGAAGCTGTTGTTTTTAGCAAATTCTCATATGTTTGTTTTTACCAGTAAAGACTCAGGAGCCAGGTACTGGGGTGAAAGCCTGCTGGCTCAGAGAGGCAGAGAAAGCACCCTGCTGACCTTCCTCCTCAGCTCTCAGAGCAAGTGCTCCTTTCCTATGTTATCTCAAAAACTCTCAGAACTAAATGCCCCTCCCACCTACTTCCTGTGTTGAATGTCCCTCCCATCTGCTTCCTGTATGCCTCTCTATCCGTCCTCCTGACTTCCTCTTACTCTGTTTTGTTTTTTTCCTGTGTTCACTCCCTATCAACTTGTTGCTTGCTCTGCCTCTTGCCCTATGGTTGATTTTATTTAATTCAAGCAAAAAGCTCTTGGATTAAAGGTGAGTGCTAGGGCTGAGCCATACCACAACTACAAACAGGTTTTTCCAGTAACAACACATGCTTGGGTTTCACAGTGTGATCAAATATCCTGCAACAGGAAGTCAGAGAACAACCTAATGGAAGTTACTTCTCTTTTTCTACTGTGTGAGTTGTGTGGCTTGAATTTAGCTCATTCAGCTGAGCAGCAAGTGCCCTTAGCCACTGAGCCATTTAGCTGGATTCATAATGAATTACTGTGTAGAGGTCTGGAGAGCAGGAACACTAAAAGGTAGACAGAAGAATCACACAGACTTTTGGAGAATGGAGAAGCAGAGCAAAGGGTCCTCAAGAACTCTGAGTACAGGCAGAGTGCATTCTGGTACCTGAGGGCAAAGGGCAGAGGGGTGTGTGTGTGTGTGTGTGTGTGTGTGTGATGAACTGTGCTGGACTTCGTCCCATTTGGTTCTGACAGGAAGGAGAGATCAACAGGGCTCCAGTCTGTATCTCTCACCCAGGGCTGCAGGGCTGCAGAAAGGACTTGGGGAGGCTTTTCTTTTCTTTTTTTTAAATTTTAAATTAATTAATTTATTTATTCACTTTATATCTGCTCATGGCCCCTCCTTCCTCTCCTCCTGGTCCCACTCTTCCTCCCTCTTTTCCTATTCCTCCTCCCCTGTTCCTCAGGGAAGGGGAGCCCCCAGCCCTTATCCACCCACCCCAGTTCATCAAGTGGCTTCAGGATTGACCTCATCCTCTTCCCCTGTGGCCTGGTGAGGCAGCCCTGCCAGAGCGAAGTGATCAAAAAGCAGGCAGCAGAGTCCATGTCAGAGTCAGCCCCCATCCCCCTTACCAGGGAACCCACATGAAGCCCAAGCTGCCCATATAGCTGTGTAGGGGGCCCAGGTCCAGTCCATGCATGGTGCTTGGTGCTTCAGTCCCCACAAGCCCCTCTGGGCCCTAGTTAGTTGGCTCTGTTAGTCTTGTGGAGCTCCTGTCCCCTCCAGGTCCTTTATCCATCCCCTTACTTTCCATAAGACTCCTTACTCCCTGCCCAATGGTTGGCTGTGATTCTCAGCATCTGCTGCTGCGTGAAGCCTCTTAGGCTTTTCTTAAGGTTTCAGGTGGGACTTCCCTGTTGCTTGGAGACACCTCTGCCTGCTGCTGTGCATGTGTTCTGGCTCCTTTCAAAGTAAACACACACTTAACCTGCAAACACAGACCTCGGCCAGTGAGGCAAGCCGGATCCCACTGAGTTCTGTAACCGAAATGATTGTCACCCTAATGATAATTTTCTTTTGCAGTGAGAAATGATTTTTAAAATCAATCTCTCATTTTTTCCACTTCTTATAAGAAATTGTCTTCATCAGAAAACAAACTGGCTTGCTGATTTTGACAGCTTCTTTGTTAAAAGCAGGATTTCATCTTTTCTCTTCTCCCAGTGCATAAATAAGTTATCCAAGGGTAACTTGAGGGCAGCTGAAGTCATTACCGGGCACTGAGGCCCACCTGAGACCAGACTGGCAGGAAGGTGCACACTCCTCAAGTTGGATCACAGAGGAGGAGCAAGGCAGGGGATGCCAGCATGGCCAGAGCTAAGAGAAAACTGATAGATCGCAGACCCCAGAATCGGAGGCTCCTTCAGCTACCACCTGCATGGGGGTGGGTCTTGTGAGGATTAGGAAGTTGCCATGTGTGTGAAAGCACTTTGTAATCCATGAAACACAATTCGTTGTTATTATTAGAACTTGTGGGCAGTGTTTTGGGAAAAATAAGTAGATGGGGACAAAAAGCTGCTTTGAAGTTGGAATTGTGAACCACCAAAGCATATAAAGTTGGGGTGCCCACAAGGCCACAGTCCCACACTCAAGTGAAGTTTTAAAGGCCGTAATGTCATTTTGGTGCCTTGCCTTGACCCTCAAAGGCTCCTTGTATCTTTGTTGTTGGACGTAAATGAAGTCTGTCAAAAATGTGGAACATTTTAGAAGCTCTTTCAAATCGTGAAACAATCTAGAGAAGAAATGGACTCTCCAAGAGAGAAAAAAAAAAAACCTGTCCTAATTTATAGAATGTTCTAACTCAGAGCATGGCTTCTGCTCCCATAGCCGACTCCAGCCTCCCAACAGGGCTTCCCGGAGCACAGCGTGGAAGCACACAGCAGGCTTATGTAAGCTGGCAGCAGCCAGACACAGATGGGAGCAACCTTGAGCCTGGGTGACCCTAGCCTGGAACACAAGAGAAAGTAATGTGCTTCAGTAATTACTACTTTTGGTTTGGACAAAGCCTGTTTAAAGCTTACATAACTTTATTTTTAATCATGATGTTTAACGTCGGCTCCGAATATCTCTGAAAGTTTAACAACTGCTCTCTGGAGCTGGCTCAAGTGCACAATGCTGTAAGTACCACCTGGGTCACAGAAGAATAACTGACGGTGGCCAGAAAAGGCTGAGACACTGGGCATAATGAAAATATTTCAGCTAAGACCTCATGGAACCAAGCTATTACTTCAACGACTGTAAAATCTTAATTGCTTCTATTTAGCAGAGAATAAAGACTTTAAATAATGAAATAAGCCTTGAGCTGAAGAGCAAGGCAATTAAAGCTGCATGAGAGAGCCGAGGAAAGACAGGAGAGATGGAGGCAGACATCAGAGAAATACTGAAAAACATAAAAGCAAGATTAGTGACATTGACACTTGCTCCCCAGGTGGATAAGATCTTGGTGAGCTTATTCCAGGAAAAAAGGGAAGAATAAGCCTGAGAACAAAACCACAGCAGATGCTTAGACCATAAGAGAGAAGGGGCTGATGGCAGTGGTGGTGGGGGGGGACACAGAATTTCTAGGAGGAATAATAAACAGACTAAGAAAATAAAAAGAAAACAGAAATTCAAATTCAAATGGTTCTAAAGTCATTCCTAAACACGTTTAACATGTTTCTAATAAAATACGAGCGCTAGGTGATCATATAGTGACCACATGTAATATATATATATATATGTTTATATCTGCAGTTTGTGTTTTAAAAATCTTTTTCATGTATTCTTTGATAACTTCACACATGTATAGAGTGTGTCTTGATCCTGTCTTCCCTAGCTTGTCCTAGACACTCCGAACATATCCTTTCTCGCCTCCTTGCCTTCTCCATCTTTTCCCTTTGTAACTGATGGAGTCAGATTGTCTGTGGGAATGCCGGCTGGGCTTGCTGACTTGGTCTTGTTCAGGTGTCCACAAGCTATAGCGAGTCATGATTTCTGTGGCTGTGCAATATCCAGAAGGTAGTGTTCCATACGCTCCTCCTCATCTGCTAGTCCTTACAGGTTTTCTGTCTGCAATGTTCCCTGAGCTGTGTCTGTGTGTGTGTGTGGTGGTGGTGGGGGCTAGACAGATGTCCCCGTTAGGGCTGAGTACTCACACTCCCTTATTCTCAGTGTTTGGACCAGTCAGTCATGCATCTCTGCATCAACTGCTGTGCTTCTCTGGCAGAAGAGGGGCCTTCCCTGCTCTGTGGGTATAGACGTAAGTACTTATAAGGCAGTTTGATGGCACATCCATTTAGCTGAGCATGGGTGTTCTCCAGTCCCCAGGCCATGGGCTTTTGAGCTGCCTTCTAGAATCAGACTCAGATTTCCCTCCTGTGGGCGCGGATCCCGTCGGAAGGTGTGTGGACACACGACAGTCCTGGCACTACTGCACAGCGTGCTCACGGCTCCTGGCAGACGCTGTCACGCTCATTCTCGCCGCCGCTGCCCTTGTCTCTGCAGTCTCTGCTCTAACCAGTTAGCTCAAAAACCCAAAGCATACAGGTTAGCTGCATAAAGACAAACAGATGGAATTTGTAGCCAGATAAGGGGGTCAAAAATGTTTCAGTGCAGAGGCTGGGTGTCCGGACTCAGCAGAGTTTGTTACTGTCCGGCATGGCTGTTAAAAAACTGTAAAATGTAGACATCTAATTTATTAAAGTAAAAATAAAAGTAGGCAGTCTGCATGATAATCTTAAAATTCAGAAAAGCCACTTTATTAAAAGTCAGTATCCCTCCTTAATTAAAAAAAAACTTTAGCAAATCAGGATAAAAGGGTGCTTTTAATTTGATAAAGAATTCCTACTCAAAAGCTCTAAAGATGTTATTCTAATGAGGGATATTATAGAAACATTTGTAAAACGAGTTAGGAAGATGATGGTGGTGTTTTACTGGAAGTGGAAACTGTGCAGTGTAAGGAAGTGCACAAGCGTCCCGAGGACGGGGAAGGGAAGAGGCCAAAGGTGTCTTCCAGCAGTCACGGGGGTTCTCGGGACAGCTGGATTTGGGGGTACTGGGCTGTTGATGTAGATAGAAACCTGGATGAACTGATGGGAAACAGCAGGCAGCTAGACAGACAGACAGACAAGCACACATACACAGTCAGGAGAATGAGTGTGGCTGCTGGGGCAGAGCCCAAGACTTTGCATTCTGCCATCCAGCACCAGCCGGGTGTGGCAGTGCAGACCTGTAAGCCTGGCACGGAGGAAGGGAGTTAGGGGGATCAGGAACTCACAGTCATCCTTGGGTATGCAGAGTTATAGGCCAGCCTGGGCTTCCTGATACTGACTCAAAAACCGACACACAGATAAGAAAAAGGTGGCATTGTGGGCTGCTGTGAAAAGGAGGCTCGCTCAGCAGGCCTTTCTGGCGTGTGCACTGATCAAACATTAAATAATAACAGTTCTTTCTTACCATGCACAAAAATTAAAACGCCAGGTAAATTCTTGGCAATCATGAAAGATAAAACTTTAAAGTTTAGAGGATATTAAACCGAATCTTTTAGATACACAGGGTTTTCAAAGGCAATTCAGAAGGAGAAAAACCACAAGAGTGTGATTTGACCACATTAAAACCCGGAATTAGAGTAACAGTTTTCACTCTGAAAAGACAGCGTGAGAAAATGAACAGGCAGGTTACCTGGGAAAACATTCTTGCAAATTTATAAATATTGAGGACAGGTACCAAGAGAGCATTTTTAAAAAGCCCTGAACAATAATAGTAAGTGGTCGGACAACTAATTCCGTTAATAAGCCAAGTACAGGAAGCCTCAGGCCATGCCCATCAGCATGGAGCAACCACACAGTGGGCTGTGACCACACAGAACCAGCAGGCCGTTCACCTCAGCGACAGCGAAGTCAAACTCACGGCACCTCAAATCAAGTCCAGAGCTAGGAAAATGTGCATGCTATGTTTATTATGTTCATAAGAATCAAGAGTAAGCCATGAGGGTAGGGGGAGGGAAGGAGGAGAGGCGGAGAGAGAGCGACAAGGACCCTGCCCAAAATGAAGTAACAGCCATCTCCTCAGTGCTGGCTGGCAGAGGAGCTGAGCTCTGCGCGTGTGCAGCTTGCCACATGCAGAGAAGCGTCCAGCGCCTGTGGGGCCTTCCAGCCAGTGTCAGCGTCCGTGGGGGAGATGATGCAGGCGTCCAGGTGGCTTAGTGCGTTAGAAAGGCAAGAGCCACAGAAAGTCTGGGTGTCCGGTGGACACAGAGGACCGTGGAGAGAAGAAGCTGTCTGAGTCCAGGAACTGCTGAAAAGGCTGTTGGGAGATGCTCAGAGCTCTCGAAGGCCAGTACAACTCCCCACCGGCTGGTGCAAAAAACTCCCAAGTTGGGGGAATGCTTAGAGTTCTCTGCTTTATCTGGAGGGTCATGGCTGTGTAACCCCAGCACTTGGAGTGCTGAGGCAGGGACCTGTGAGTCCAGTTCAGCCTGAAGGGCGTGACCCTGTCTCCTAATCAAACGACATTGACCTGAACAACAACAAAATACACTTGACCTCAGTGCTGCGAGAAAACCTGGACCACGTTAAAACTGCGATGGTTCCACATGTTACAGGGGTAAGGCAGCACGTGAGGAGACTGCAGAGGAGGAGAGCAGTGTGACACAGGGTGAGAACCATCCCAGTCCCCTAAAACCAAACCCAAGGGCGGTGGAGAGCACTGGCTGCTCGCCCAGAGGACCTGGTTCAGTTCCCACACCCACAGGCAGACCACAGCCGTCTATAGTGAGCTCTGGGGCGCTCCTCTGGTGCGCAGGTAGAACGTTGTACACACAGTGAGTAAATGCATCTTTAAAACAAACCCAACTCGACACAGCAGCTGCAGGAGCTGACAGGACACTAGCAGGGCGCTCCAGAGTGCCCGTGTATTCCTGAAGCTAGGAAAAGACTGATCACAGTAGAAACCTGTGGAAGATATACCTGTGCTGAGCTTGCTGTACAGCGAGAAGCTTGCTGGGAGGCTGGAGGACACTGAGGCAGGAGGTGGCGGTGAGGAGACATGGGGTTGGAGAAGGCCTTCCACTCTCAGCAGGTTCTGTTGTGAGGACATGGCTGAAGACACATCAGGCAAATCCCGTGTCTGCTGAGGGATTTCAGTCAAGGCCTGGAATGAGCTCTTACAACTCAGCAAGGCTGCAGATGCTGGCAGAAAGACAAAAGCCCTAAGACCTTAGCCAAGCATGGCGTGGCAGATGAGCTGAGCCTGCGCAGAGGCGGCTGGCAGCCCCAGCCGTGAAGAAAGGCCTTCTGGCGGGGTGGTCCGCGGAGCGTGTGAGGAGTGACGTGTGGGAGCCCTGGGTGTGCGCCCTAGCTCCCGAGCGGGAAGGCTGGCCACAGCAGCCATTTTGGAAACTCTGGAAGTTTCCAAAGAAGTTGAACAGACCTGTCACCCAGCCACGGGATCTCATTTGTGGAGGGTTCAAGGCTGACACAACCTCATAGCACTTTTTCGGACCTCATGTGACTGCACAGCCCAAGTCCTGAGGGTAGTGGGCTGGCAAACCGGGGTGCATTTGTACAGCAGTACCTCTTTCCCAGGGGAACTCTGGGCGCCTTCAGCAGCCTAGGTTTAAGAGATTTTTGCTGAGTAAAAGTCACATTTCCATTAACACACAATTTTAGAAAGTGTGAACTCCCGTGACC